>JAQIUQ010007666.1:0-54567 GCA_030378365.1 Hybognathus amarus
GTCTCAGTGATACTAAAATATCACTGGCTCAGTGGTTTAATGTTTAGAAAATGTTACAGAAATTAAGACTTAAGTATTATAAAAAATAATAATGTTTATTAAATTCTATTTTTTATTTTACAATATTATTATTACAATATATTTGCAATATTTATTACTACACTATAATTATTTTTATAGAAAACGTACGGAAATGAAGACATATATTATTATTGTAATTTTCAGCAGTATTATAAACGATAATAATGTTTATAAAATACTATTTTTTATTATACAATCGTATTATTACAATATATTTGCAATATTTATTACAATATATTTCTTTTGATTACTTATTATCCATACTGAATTTGTCAAAAAACTCATTATTAAAAAAGTTATATATATTTTATTTTCCAAATTTTGCGAATCATAAACATTTTTTAAGTTTTTCACAAAATGTTCAGCCCTAAAAGGACGGTTCACACTCAAATAAAAGTCTTTAATTAATTTTAATTTCTATGCAGATGCGATACCCAACAAAATCACCCCATCATTCTAGAATTCAATTCAATACTCTAAAAAATGCTGGGTTGTTTTAACCCAATTTTGGATCAAATATGGGCAAACTCAAACATTGGGTTAAAAATGTAATTTAAAAATGTAACCCAATGGCTGGGTTTGTCCATATTTGACCAAAAATTGGCTTAAAACAACCCAGCATTTTTGACTGGCAATATTGTAGAAAAAACAAAACATCACAATTTTTTCATTTTTTCACAAACATTTTTTTCCCAATATTGTGCAGCCACAGGTCAAACTCATCACATTCCCCATCGCGAGCAACACAACACACACTCATGTTGGGCTTTCCAAGGACATTCGCAATAATCGCCCTCAGAATTAAGATCAACCGGACACATGTAGTAAATGTGTCTGAACTGGGCAGCGTGTCATGATGGGCTATTGAGCGTTTGCTATTAGACCTTTACTCCCTCAATTAGCCTCAAATGAAATGTTAGCGTAGTGTTGCATGAGGATTTTGATGTCTGGCATGGAATATGATCTGCAGTTTATCCAGAGAGCCACTAATCTGCTCCACTAAGCCAAATTTTGAGCGAATCAGCGCTGATTAAACACTGCGGAGAGACCAACACGCCGCTGGCAGAGAAATAAACCGGCATAATGCTCATGAGCCATAAATAAACACCCGTAGTAATTCACACACTTGCGTGCAAGGGCTTCGGATACCGCAGAAACTCGTAAAGCGGCGCTCTGAGTTTGACCCCGGGTGGTATTTAAGCTGAGGCAAAGTCTCCCGGAGCTGCGGAGTCTTAAATCCGCTTCATCCCATGAACTTATGTTAGCATATACTTCATAATAGCTGCCCTGCAGGAGTTGATGGCGACACCAGAGATGCGCTAGACTTATGTATAGTGAAGGTAATTTAACGGCTCAATGAGGAGAGGTCTCACAGAAAAGAGTCTTCAGAGGAATTTAATTAAAGCAGTAATAACATTTGAAACGCACAAATCCGACACACACACACACACACACACACGCTCCTAAACTCGCATGCATTGCTGACAGATGCAGAAATCAACGCTTCACTTGTCATATACTACTTTCTTTGTGTTTAATCTTGTGAAGAGACATTTTAACGCCATAATACTGATTGACAGGGTTTATATTTTAAATTAAAAAACGCACACGTGACCGTAATGCAAAAAAAAGTTTACGTGAAAATCATTGCATTGATGAAAATCATCCTGTATTGAGACAATAATTCTTTCAAATTCAATAGTACAAGTTTGATACTGTGCCTGAACAGGATGATTTTTATCCCTGTATTACAATAAGAATAAAGCAACAAAACACTTTAAAATGGCATTTTATGATAGGGTGACCATATTTTGATTACCAAAAACCAGGACACTCGGCCCTGCAAACAGATGGGCCTACTGAAATGATATCTTGAAGTTTACTCAAAGATACCTTATTAATTTCAATACATTTAAAGTAGGTTATGCCTCCTTTGTATGGATAGAAAATTGTTATATTGTTATATGAAAACTTGGGAAAACAGGACAATCGGTCACCCTATTTTATGAGTTTTCCTCCCATAGATCCTATTTTTACGAAAAAGCTTAAAACTGCAGTCGCAACTTTTCCTCTTTGTCGCCATCTCTGTTCAAAATCTGCAATTGCAGTTATTCGCGGATTTATCATCTTTACGTGGGTTGTAAATTGGCATTAAACAGCGCGGATGAACACAGTGTTTTGAGGCAAATGCTGCTGTGTGGAGACTGTCATACAGAATCACACATTCACTTTTTGTATTTTTAATATATATATATTTTTTTCAAATATGTTTATTGTCCTTTTCTCATTTTTTATAACCACGGAACAAGTACACATTTACACCCTTTTACACATACATCTTCAATTTACACTTCTTTAAAAAAAAATTATAAATAAAAAATAATAATAATAAATAAAAAAAATATATATATATATATATAAAAAAAGAGAGAATAATAGTAAATTAATTTCTTAGAGACAGTGTACAGATTCACTTTTTGAAAGTTTGACCAACATAAGAATTTTCACCGGAAAATGTAATCTGAACAAGTAACTAACATCCACTTTTGATCTGATTAACTACACTGGAAAAAATATATTTTCATGATTAGTAATCACAACATTTTTTCTTTTGTCAAATCAACTTAAATAATTTATTTAGTTCAGATCACATATAATTTTGACTTTCTGATGATTAAATCAATCTCTTTCGTTGTATTAACTCACTTTTTCCATTTCAATGAACTTAAAATTAAGGCAACCAGGTAACTTAATTTTTTAAGTTAAACCAACATTTTTTCTTACAGTGTAAGGGGGAAAGCATTCGACATGATAAGCTTGGTTAGATTTAATCAACATGATTTACAGCAACCGTGCAAATTATAGTCTACTTTGTTCTCAAATTGTTCATGTCAACAACATCAGCATTGCGTGACTAATGTTAAATTTAATGTGTTTTATGGTTACCTGTGTAGTTCAGAATTCATATTCTCCATAATAGCAAAACGAGAAAGACACAACAAAGGAAACTCCATAACTGTGTGAATTAAGAAAACGTCCTGTTAGCATGATTGAACTACTTGTTCAGCAGAAAGCCATCTCTTCTTAAGTTTTTAACCCCTTCAAAACATGGAGTTCACGCACGTTTCAAAAGCCCCGCCGATGTTTAAATCCTAGTGTTCGCATGAGACGGTTTCTTTCTCTTTCTCTAGCCACCGAAGCCGATCACTTCCGGCGGAACGTCGGACATGATTCAGTTGGACGTGGCTGTGGTTACACGAGGTAAAAACGTTATAAATACTGTTCGTTTTCTCCCACAAACCGCTCGTTTCCGTGTCTTAGGCCATCAATGTGTACTTACATTTACGAGTCATTAAATCATGTTTAATCTGGACTTCTCTGTGCATGCTCTTTGAGGTGGTGACCATAGACCTGCATTATATGATAGACAAGAATGGTTTGACCTAAAAATATCAAAATTGAAAATACTGCGGAAACAAAGACACCTACATCTTGGATGCCCTTGAGGTAAGAAAAAACATACCAAAAATGAATTTCAAAGTGAACTATCCCTTTAAAAACATGTGTTTTGGTGCAGTTGTTTGGACTCACCCGTACTCTCTGCACCTCCATGAACACGGCTCTCTGAAAGGCTTTCTCCCACAGCACCAGGTCTGAGCCCAGCTCGACGCTTGAAGCAGAAGCTCTGGCCGTGTCCCACGAGCACACTGAAGCAGAAGGGTTCACTGTCCGCAGATCCCCGTCCTGCCTGGAGACCCATATAAAACTTGGTCTGTATCCAGCAGTCTTCGGCTATCCATAGCTAGACCGCAAAATAAAAAGTAAAGTCAAATGTGAAGCAGATAAATCAGGGTTTTTTTTGCACACACACACACACACACACACACACACACACACACACACACACAAACCTTGATTAAATGAAAAATTTCATATATCCACTTCTATTCAAAGTTTTGAATTGGTGTGAAGACTCACAAACTCTGCATTTATTTGATCAAAAATACAGTAAAAACAGTGAAAATATTATTAAATGGTAACACTTTACTACATTAGTTAACATTAGCTAAGAATGAACAATACTTCTTCATTATTTGTTAATCTTTGTTAATGTTAATTTCAACATTTACTAATACTTTATTAAAATCTTGTTAACATTAGTTAATGCACTGTGAACTAACATGATTAAACAATGAACAGCTGGATTTGTATTAACTGAACGTTAACAAAGATTAACAAAAACATTAACAAATGTATTACTCATGGTTAGTTTCAGCCACTATGGGGTATTTTTGAGTCTTAATTTGGACATAACTTTTTCCTTGTTTCAGCAAATGGGATGATTTTTGGTGACAAATCTTATTTTGACACATATGTTGGGAAAATGCTTAGAAATTTTGAAACAGTACACTCAGGGCAAATTCACTATGCTTTTGTTGTGTTTGTGGCTGAAAACAGACACTACTTTAAACTGCTGTAAAAATGTATCAGATTAATATTTTTTTTAATTTTTTTTTGCATAAATATATTAATCAACCTCAGCCCTGATCAAAACTACTAAATGTTAAAAAAAAAATCAGGATTTTAACTATTTAATTGCCAAATTCAAAAATGATGTCACTGATTTGGGGAAAAAAACACATAAAATGACTTATTTTTAATATAAAATATGATTGTGGACTGGATTTTTTTTTACCTTTTATCACAGTCTTGGACATGCCAAAGATTAGAAACAACATTGGTTTAGATGCATGTTTAGTTTTTGTGCAGCATCAGGTTTTAACTTTTTCTCCGTCATTTACTGTTCATGGCTGTTTTTGCCCCATTGACTTCCATTATAACCACATTTTCTGATTGCAAAGCCATGACACCATATAATCATGCATTTTTGATTGTTGGTGGTTTTCCCTGTTGGGAAGAGGTAAAACTTGTATTTTTTACTGTTCATAACCAGGTGGCACCATTAACCCTTAAGACAGGCCTGTGCAAAACAAAAGCTTAGTTTCTGGCTTTTACATGGAGTCATATAATAGCATATTAAAGTGTGTGTGTGTGTGTGTGTGGGAAAGTACATTGTTCACTTTAACCGACAAACAAAAGACACTCAGAGCAACTGGCATCCATTGATAAATGTGTGTTTGTACCTTATGGACCTTAAAGAGAACCTCACAGAGGTGAAAACTAGCCTCTGCTTGAGCCCAGTCCGACACCAGGACCTGATTGAGACACAGAAACACATCATGCCGTCACATAACAACACATCCACAGTTAGCATGCGATTAGTCCTTTCCTTCAATGAGGAGGTCTCTGGATCAAGCCTTCAATACTGTTCACTAACAGCCAAAGTCACACACTCCTGTGTGTTCATTTACACACGAGATACTGATCTATCGATTCGCTAGGTTCACTGGTCATCTTAGCAGTTGTCTTGTTTTTCGCCTTCAGAATTAATTCCAACGCCGGCATTTCCATTAAAATTCATGTGCGTTAAAAAGTTTGAAGTAATTACCTCTTCATGACCTAGAGAGACATAACGCTTATTTAACAGTGTTCTCTCCATGCACCACACACACGTAAATCTGGAACATAATGAGATGCTAATGAATTTGCTGAATGCCTCTGTTGGCTTTAAGGCATGTTAAATGCTATGTTTCCTTGCAATTTTCCCTTTAATAATTCAGTAATGCACATTTAATGAAATAGCAAAGAAATATCAGCACTGTGTTATTTCGGTCAGAAAATTTATCAAAACCACTTACAATAACGTTAATGCACTAATGACAGAGTCCCGTAGAGGACGTTGAAGCTAAAAATCACATTGCATTAGAAAGTGCAGATGGTAAAGCAGTGCCAACACAAAGTACAGGGTAATATTTCATAACTGATGACACCGGTGTCTTCAGGCTTAATGGCAAAGATGAAAAATATGTCACAAATAACGTATGTGTGTGAGGCCACCGCGGTAATGGCTTTTCCTCGCCACAGTCCATTAGAAAGTAATAGATTGATTATATATAATTATAATGTATGTCCCGAGTCCGAGACCACCAAAGGACAGGTAATATTGTCATATTGTGGAAGAATATGATCCTGCTATTCTGCATGGACTGTTTTTGGAGTATGTAGTTCACTAGTGTTTCATATGTTATGTATTATGTAAGATGACTTTTCCAG
Source organism: Hybognathus amarus (assembly GCA_030378365.1). Taxonomy (NCBI): domain Eukaryota; kingdom Metazoa; phylum Chordata; class Actinopteri; order Cypriniformes; family Leuciscidae; genus Hybognathus; species Hybognathus amarus. Next base: position 6,256 of record JAQIUQ010007666.1, read on the forward strand.
AAAGAACATTAATAGAGATAGACTTACAGGAGGACTCCTGAAGATGAGGAGAGAAGATCCCCTGAGGGCCAGAACCCTGGAGCGGTGTGTGGACTCGGAGTCGCCGGCCTGGACCTGCTCACACACCCAACCCATGTGGACAATCTGCAGGAGAAAAGCAATCCCACTCAACACACGGAGCCCAGCGTCTGTGTGTGTTCAACACACTCTGCCAGTATTGGATTTCTCCTGAGTAAATACGACTGAATTAATCTCTGCTGCTTATGAATTACTAATCAAAATGCAACAACGAGCCAGAGGTCATTACACGATCGCAGTGAGATGTGTTATTGTCATGATTGTGACATATTCTGAGGCTGTAAAAGAACTGGTACAATAAGGATAATTACTTTCTATCCTTGGATTTAGAGGAATATGTCATTGTAGAAATGAGCTACCTGATCATCAGGAGAACTGAACGCATTCGCCGCCTTCATCTGAAACACATGACAACATTTCACAATCAATGATATTATTTAACATTTATCACCAATCACAACTATGGTGAAATTACCAGCTTTTTAATTTTTTTAGTGAATTACTTTAAAATTATTTAAAAAATATATACATAAATACTACTAATATTATTATTCTATGTTTATATATCATATGTGAATAGCCTGATGCAGCTATATTATTTACCTCAAATAATATAATATAATATAATATAATATAATATAATATAATATAATATAATATAATATAATATAATATAATATAATATAATATAATAGTAGGTGAGTTGTTAGGTACCTAAGTTTTTTAATATATTTTTTTAACTCATATTATATGATATTCAGTTCAATATTATCATGGATTATATTTTTCATTATGTAATATTTATCACCAAATACAACTATGGTGAAATTACCAGCTTTTTTATTTTTTTAGTGAATTACTTAAAAATTATTTTAAAAATATTTACATACATACTACTAATATGCTACTATGAATGTTCATATATCATATGTGAATAGCCTGACACAGCAATATTACTTAGCTCAACTATAATATAATATAATATAATATAATATAATATAATATAATATAATATAATATAATATAATATAATATAATATAATATAATATAATATAATATAATACAATAAAATAATAGTAGGTGAGCTGTAGTGGTACCCAAGTTTCTTTTATATTATTTTTTAACTCATATTATATAATATTCAGTTTAATATTATCGTGGATTATATATTTTTTTATTTTATATTTATCACCAATTACAACTATGGTGAAATTACCAGCTTTTATTTTTTTTTGTGAATTACTTTAAAATTATTTAAATAAAAATACATACATATATACAACTAATATTATTATATGTTTATAAATCGTATGTGAATAGCCTAACGCAGCAAGAGTTCAACTATAATTAAAAAAAAATAAAAAAATAAAATACAATAAAAAATCAAAATAAAAAATATAAAAAAATAAAAAAATAAAATAAAATAGTAGGTGAGCTGTAGTGGTACCCAAGATTTTTTATATTATTTTTAAGTAATATTATATATATATTCAGTTCAATATTATCATAAATTATATTTGTCATTATTTCATATTTATCACTAATTACATCTAAAATGAAATTATTGGATATTGATAATTTAATAATTAACTTTGAAATTTTATATATATATATATATATATATATATATACACACACAAATTTAAATGATATATATTAGTATTACATATAATTTATATATACAGACTGATATAACCTAGTGGTTCCACTTATATACTCAGTACAAAAGTATATATAATGCAGTAATAAATCATGATAAATTATGACTAAATCTTATGAACATGCATCACACTTGTTAAAGGTAAACCATGAATAGACAAGTATTATTATTAATTGACATTATTAAAGCAAGCACAGGCCTATAATGCATTAAAACATATATAACACCCACATAGTGTATTATAGAGGTAAGAATGTATTTTAAGTTCATGAAGTGTCTGCTATCTCTGTAAATAAGTCCCTCTCGTTCAGTGACTGACGGTATATTGGCTCGCGGTGAAGTCGACTTATCAGCCAATAATGCGCTCTCGGGTCAGAATGTGTCAAACAACACTCGTCTCCCATCATCCTCGCTGCTCAAGCATGTGTCACACGCTCTATTTATAGGTTATAGGTCACCACAATAACACTTCCGCTTCCCTCTCACACACACAATCAGCTGTTAATTGAACATTTAGCAATCAGTCTCTGTCTCCATCATTAGGTGACGTAAGACAGGCAGCTGTGTGTGTGTGTGTGTCAGTCTTCTAGAAGAAGCCACTGGATCATCAGCACTCTCATTAACACAACGCACAGGAAATGAGATCGTTAGGCAAGATTCTTGGCAAGAGGTTGGTTGTGAGAGCAACATTATGACTTATGAATTTCATCCAAGAATCTGAATTAACTCAATAGACCTTTATGGTGCGTTATTAAAAAAAGTTTTTGGATCTCACAAAAAATATAGACAAATATCCAGTTAAATAACTAACTAAATACTTATAGTATAATATAAAACTGAATATCATATCAGTTTAATAATACAACATTTATTATATTTTCAGTTCATATTTAATTAAATGTAATTAACATAGCTCAAAAACTTTTTGTAAAGGTTACATTATATTATAAATCATGAGTGATGCATATATAACTGTATGATTTATTTTATATAAATGATGCACATTTATATTTAGTTATGCAATGTATTATATGCATAATGGCATTAGCTTAAATAATGGCTTAATTGTCCAAAAAATAACAAAATGAAAGTAAATAAATCAATAGTATGCATAAAGAAAATTATGCCTTAAAAAAAATACTTTCTGTATTATTTTGGAGGCAATGAAGCTTTCCTAATCCTCAGTAGCATACTGTAATGCTAAATAAATAAAATCATTTAAAGCATACATTTTAGCTTATAATTTTAAGCATACGTTGATATTTACTAATTAAAAATAATTGCTTCTGTTTTCACTCAGTTTGACTTGAGATAACTCAAAAATAAAGCAAAAAAAAACAAAAAAAAAAAACAGAGAAATAACTATAACAAAATATTTTTTTGCTCTTTGACAAGGTTCATAAAGCGAATCTGCAGTGTACAGAAAAGCTTCAAATACTTATTTCAAAATCAACCCAGGCATGATTGTGTAAAATTCACCAATAAAGAGTAATATATGTATAGATATGGTGGAGTGTATATCGTCTTAAGTTGCTACGGAGCCCCTAAAGGGACATGGTGATGGAAACAATTTGAGACAGGAAATTGACAATTATATGTCAATGCTTTTGCATTCTCTTGCCAATGTTTTGCATAAGATGCAGAAGGTCTGAACACAGCGGTTCCAGTTACATATTCATATATTTCAACCCAAGAACTGTCATAAAGGTCTTCTGCTTCACTTTCTGGCGTCCAGTCCAGTGCTTTTACAGCAGAACGTCAATGCATGAAGAATGAGCATGAGGCTTAATCGACTTCTCACTCCGTCCACATCTCAGTCGTGGTTTACACAGACATCTCTCATGACAGAAGATAATGTGTGTTACTTACACTCTCCTGCGTCAGGTCGTTGATATTGGTTGATATTGCTTGAAGCCAGTCTGTGCTTTCTCCCGCCGTGCAAAATTGAAGAACGTGCGTGCAAACTCCATCTAAGGCAATGACTTCAAAACTGTTCGATCTGTTGGGATAAAAAAGAATATGATATGAAATTTGCTGATAAAAGTACAACATACCGTATTAGGACAGGTTTTTTTTTTACAGCATGCAGATTTATTAGTATATCCATGAAATGGATTTACCATTATTATTGTTTATTATTAGTGTATATATTATTATTAAATTAATTAATATAATGAATATATAAAATAATAACACTAAAATATTTAAATAGAAAAATAAATAAATAGTGTTGCTACTACAACTACTAAAAATAATAATATAATAACAGTGATAATACATGAAAAATAAATTAATTAAAAATAAGTCCTACAACTAATTATAACAATAAATGATTACTAAATTAATAACATAATTAATATAACGAATATATAAAATAAAACTAATAAAGAAAATAATACATACATAATATATTAAATTAAATAAAAAACAACAATAAACAACAATACTAATAAATTATTATTAAATTGTTAATAATATAACAAATATATAAAATAATAATTAAGTAAATAAATAAATAATAAATTAAATACAAATAATAAATGAATAAAAGTAAAAGCATTATTGCTACAAATAATGATAATAAGCTAAAAATAATACTTTTTTGAATAATAGTTGATAATAAATAATTTGAATAATATTTGAATAATACATTTTCAATAATAGTTCTTATGCCACAGGTAGGTGACGTGAAAAGCATCCGGTTGAACCATTTATTGTATATCATTTCAGAAGCGTTCCTAAATCCAGCATGAAGCCTCAGAGCACAATATCATCAGTCCACAAGGACTCGGTGCTGAACAGACATTGTCGGTCAAATGAACTCTCTGGTTCATGATGCAAGATTTAAACAAATCAAGACCACAGAGGTTTATTCTAATATTGATGAAGAAATGAATAAGACATTAGAGATATACTGCACACTGCAAGTACAGACACTAAATCGACAAGTATTATCAGAGGATTGAATCATGCATTTCAGTCACAGATTCACTATTCCATGTGAGCTCTAATAAGTGAAAATAATAACTAAATAAACTAAATATTCATGCCATGAGACTGTCTACAAATCCCACAGTAATATCAATACTAGATAATTAATCAAACTTCATTTGCTGCAGTGATGCAATGACTTTACCAATCAGTGATTGGCTCTTTGATTCAGAAGGCGGGGCTTATTCCACATATTGCACATTACACTCTAAAAATGCTGGGTTGTTTTAACCCAATTTTGGGAAAATATGGACAAACCCAGCCATTGGGTTACATTTTTAAATTACATTTTTAACCCAATGGCTGGGTTTGTCCAATATTTTACCCAAAACTGGTTTAAAACATCCCAGCATTTTTTTAGAGAGTACACTTTCTAACATTCATAGTAATCTGATCTCAAACACAGCCGTCAGTTTTCAATTATGTGATCTGGTTATTTCCGTTTGTTTCCGAGGGATGAAATGCATTTGTTGAAAGACGTTTGTCACGCTCACTCCTCCATCAATTGTGTATAATAGACCGGCTTTGACGTTTAATATCAGAGTTTGTTCGCAGCGAGCCGCAGATGAATTACACTTTGACTTTTTATTGATAGCTGTCAGTTGAGCTCAACAGAAAGTGACTGTCGGGTCAAGATAGATTTATGTAGATTTAATGTATTGCTTATGAAGGACGAATGCAAAGGGCACACCAAACATTTCTAATGCATTAAATCATGCTGTCAAGCTCTATTACTAAACAGAAGCAGTGCTCTCGAAACACTGAACGCATCTTTAGCAGCTTCGAACTTTTCCAAGCAATTCAATAAATGGTATGATTTCAATTAATGCCAACCATGTGTGAGATGCAGCCATTCAGCGCTCGGCCCTTTACAGACACAGATTGCCTGGAGAGTGTGATGTTCTGCTTGAACAGCCAGAAGACTGTAGCGAGTGCTTGAACCCAAGAAGTGAGTGACAGAACACAATAAAAAATCTATTAGTCTGCAGAACGGCGTACGTGAAGAGACGGTAAGAGCGAAGACGAGAACGGCAAGAGGAAAGGGACGAGATGCACAGACGCAAAAAAGTGTGAAATCTGAAGGCATCTTTCTTACGTTCAGAGAAGAGGACGCGCTGTGGGAGTTGTACTGAGATGTGAAATCCCAGGTGAAACTGAGGTAACGCTTTATTTTGATGCTCCACTTTAGACATCCTAACTGTGCAACTCAATTCATTCGAGTATTAGTAGACCGTCTGCTTAAAGGAGAAGTTCAGAATTACAATTTCCTCATCCAAGATGTTCAGGTCTTTCTTTCTTCAGTCGAAAATAAGGTTTTTGGGGAAAACATCTCCATGATTCAACAGATGTGAGTTTCAGTGTAGATTCAAAGTCTCGACACGATCCAGCTGAGGAAAATGCTGATCTAGACAAACCATCGGACAACATTTATATATTTTTTAACCACAAATGCTCGTCTTGCACGTCCAGGACTTCACACATTACGTAATCACATTGAAAGGTCACACATGATCTGGTTCAAAATGTAGGATAAGACCCATTGAAGTCATTACATGGAGAAACATCCTGGAATGTTTTCATCAAAAACCTTAATTTCTTTTCGACTGAATAAAGACATGAACATCTTGGATGACGTGGGGCAGAGTAAATTACCAGGACATTTTTGTAGTTGACGTGTAGTTGAAAAGTCATAAAGTGTCGCCAAAACTTACAGTGTGAAAATAATAAAATTTGTCTAAGAAATCCTTCAGGTGAACCTCCATGAAAGATCAAATATCATAATGAACCCGTAGATGCTGCAAATGTTTAAAAATGCATGAACTTGCTCAAAAATCATTTAAATCAATCGAGGAATCAAACTTGGTGAAAAGTTCTACTTCATAGTTAAGTTGATGTACAGAAAAACAAATCAATAACAGCAAAACATATTTAACCCTGGAGAGCCTGATATAAGAAATGAGAGCCATATATATATATATATATATATATATATATATATATATATATATAGGGCTGTGCAAAAGTTAATTGCGATTAAACGCATCCAAAATAAAAGCCTGTGTTTACATAATATATTTGTGTGTGCTGTATATAATTATTTTGTATATATAAATACCTATGGATGCATGTATATATTTAAGAATTATTTGTTCTTAAATTCTGTATATATATAAATACATAATCTATAGTATATAAATATAAATATTTTATATATGAATAACACATTTTCTTAAATATATACATGCATGTGTGTGTTATTATATATACAAGATTATATACAAAATACATTATATATACAAAATAATTATATACAGCACACACAAATATATTGTGTAAACACAGACTTTTATTTTGGATGTGATTAATCGCAGTTAATTTTTGCACAGCCCTAATATATATATATATATATATATATATATATATATATATATATATATATATATATATATATTATATTTACACAAATATATTTGATGAGCATCATATTTAATACATCGGGTTTGGCTCATTTAGTATGATATAGAAAGAATATGAAGGGAGACTCAAAGTGAGCAAAAATATGTATTTTGGTGCAGATGCTGATATTTATAAGACGAAAAAGAGAGTTGAAATTCTGATGCTTGTAGTGTAAATCAATGAGAACAGACATAAAACGCATTTAAATATCAGTCCCCACTCTTCATCTGCTAATAATATGTGGACATGAATCAGGCGACAGAAGGCATGTGGCAGATTGTGTTCAACAAGCTTTCATGTCGATCATTTTCAGGCCTGAGAATGTTGTGCATCAAACATGATACAGCATTACAGCAGGCTTTATAGGGTTAAAATCAAAGTTGTCGGAAACAAACTCCCGAAGCAAATGCACATTCAGATTCTGCCTAATTAAAGGATGAGAAACGAATCTCTCTGCTTTCCACCTGCTGCAATCACCTTTGAGAGTTTAAAACTGGTTATTTATAGATGTCTTTTCTCCATGTGAGCAGAGCTGAGTAAAGTCAGGGCCACTTCTTCTCTTTGACCTGCGCTCCTCTCGCCGGTCCTGCATCGCTGACCTTTCCCGACACGGCATGCCGCTGCATAGATATTGGATTTAACATCCTCTCACCTAAATGAAAAATGCTTGCAAAACCAACATTTGGAGCGGGCGCGTGTCACACCTACAGCTCGTGCGGCGGCGCAGCCGATTACCGTACCTTGAATCTATCGGTTCCAGCTTTGCGTCGAGAGATTCGAGCCATGAAGAGAGGGAGGGAGATCGCCATCCAGCCAGCGTTTCTCATACTTTGGTTCATTAGCCGAAGGTGAGGAGGGCGACGACGGGGCCTAGATGGAATAAATGAGAGTGAGAGAGCAGAAACATCTCGTTTTAGTGCCATCATCCACTGCACTCTGATCACGATGCCAGCGGCCTCATAACAACCATTCAGAAGAGTCCGACTACAGATCTCTGGCTCAACGGCATCCTGCAGTATTTTACAAATGAATGAGGTTTACTATGGAAGCTTGTTTCCACCAAAAAATAAAATGATAAATAAAAAAGGTAATTGCAACTTTTGCGAGTTTACATCTCGCAATACTGACTTTGTTTTTTAGAATTACGAGATATAAAGTCAGAATAGCATGATATTGAGCCGCAATTGCGTGTTATAAAGTCAGAATTGCGAGATATAAAGTCGCAATTGCGTGTTATAAAGTCAGAATTGCGAGATATAAAGTCGCAATTGCGTGTTTTAAAGTCAGAATTGCATGATATTGAGCCGCAATTGCGTGTTATAAAGTCAAAATTGAGAGATATAAAGTCAGAATTGCGAGATATAAAGTCACAATTGCATGTTATAAAGTCAGAAATGTGAGATACAAAGTCGCAATTGCGTGTTATAAAGTCAGAATTGTGAGATATAAAGTCACAATTGCATGTTATAAAGTCAGAAATGCGAGATATAAAGTCGCAATTGTGTGTTATAAAGTCAGAATTGTGAGATATAGTCAGAATTGATTTATATAAAGTCACAGTTGCATGTTATAAAGTCAGAAATGCGAGATATAAAGTCGAAATTGTGTGTTGTAAAGTCAGAATTGTGAAATATAAACTATTTTGAGGCGGAAAAAAGTTATTCTTTTTTTCCCTTAGAATTGACCTGATAAGTCACAATTGCGAGTTTATATGTCACAATTTTGAGAAAAGATGTCAGAATTTCGAAATATAAACTCGCAATTATGTGTTATAAAGTTAGAATTGTGAGATAAAAAGGTCGCAATTCTGTCTTTTTTCTCACAATTGCGACTTTATTTCTCAGAATTGTGACTTTATATTTCGCAATTGCGACTTCATTTCTCAGAATTGTGACTTTATATCTCGAATTGCGACTTTATTTCTCAGAATTGCCACTTTATTTCTCGCAATTGCGACTTTATTTCTCAGAATGGCGACTTTATATCTCGCAATTGCAAATTTATTTCTCAGAATTGCCACTTTATATCTCACAATTGCGACTTTATTTCTCAGAATTGCGACTTTATATCTCGAATTGCGACTTTATTTCCAGAATTGCGACTTTATATCTTTGCAATTGCAACTTAATTTCTCAGAATTGTGACTTTGTATCTTGCAATTGCGACTTTATTTCTCAGAATTGCGACTTTATTTCTCAGAATTGCGACTTTATTTCTCAGAATTGCGACTTTATATTTCGCAATTGCGACTTTATTTCTCAGAATTGTGACTTTATATCTCGCAACTGCGACTTTATTTCTCAGAATTGCGACTTTATTTCTCAGAATTGCGACTTTATATTTCGGATTGCGACTTTATTTCTCAGAATTGTGACTTTATATCTCGCAACTTGCGACTTTATTTCTCAGAATTGCGACTTTATTTCTTGCAATTTCGACTTTATTTCTCAGAATCGCGACTTTATATCTCTGTGACTTTATTTCTCAGAATTTGGACTTTATATTCTCGCAATTGCGACTTATATTCTCACAATTCAGAATTCATATCTTGCAATTGTGAGATAGAAAGTCACAATTTAAAAAAAAAATGATTCAGTGCCGGAACAAGCTTTCATAGATTACAGTTGCCTCACAGAAATACAGGATATTATCACACATGCCGTGAGAACATGTATTTTTGTCGTTTTCACATTCTTAAAGCAAGATACATTTTCTTAAGAATCAAAATGACTTAAAAAATGTTTTGTTTAAAACAAGAAAAAACATCTGCCAATGAGGTATAATAGTAGACTTTTCCTGTCCACTTTAGTTCAAGAAGTGTTTTTTGTTTGTTTGTTTATTTCTCCCATAGGGATTTCAATAAAGTTTTTATTAAAGCGTTAAAAGTCATGACCCAAAGCTAACAGCTATGAGGAGAACCACAACATTACGAACTTTGATTTGAGGCAAAAACAAAATGTTTTTGAAAATCGGACAAAAATACAAAGATATAAGACTGTGTACATAATGGTTTTAGTGAGGGAAAGAACTACAATCCCATGATGCATTGTGAACAGCATAAAATTACAAAACGATAGAGATTGATAAAACTATTAATTAGAATCACATTGATTCATGGGAGTGGGTGGAGCTAAATAAAACTTTTTGCTTGTTTTGAATCTGATTGGTGAATTTTCTGTACAGCATCATGGGAAATGTAGTTTTTCATCATATTCTGCTGTTTAACAAGGTTATTTTAAATCTAAGTTGAAATAATGCAGGCCAATTGATTGATTAACAATCTCGTAGCCCACAGTCTGTCTTTGAACGGTTTATATTTCATCGTTAAAAATCAATTTCCCTTTGGAGATGACTCCCGTTTCCGACTGTTGTGCTCAATTCAATGGGAAAAACAAGTTTATTTTTCTGACTTATTTTATGTTTGTTTTTTAAGCATACTTTTTTCATGAAACAAGACTTAGAAACTGTAATTTTGCTTGTTAAGTAAATGTATCTTAATTAGGAAAACAAGACAAAAATACTAAGCAAGAATGTTTTTCTTTTTTTGCATTGAACTTGTCAGAAAGACGATGAAAGTCTAAAGCAGAAGAGCGTTTCAGCCACTGTAAACACTACAGACAGCTTCTTGATGCTGCAACGCTGCTGGGAACCCATACAGATTAAGCTTGTCAAGTCCACAGTTTATAGTCTTCAAAATGTGCGTCACATTTGTACGCTACTCACTTCAACAGCAAAATCCCATAAGTCATATCGGCATTGACATAATATTATGCATGGCATGCGTGAATCTTTCGGATGCAAATAATCGGTGAAGTCGGTAAGCTTATAAATCTCCTATCAAGTCAAAATCATATTATTTTTCTGCAAAACATATCAGTACAGGTGCAGTGCGCTTAAGATGAGGATATAGATTTTTTTCTGAGGTGTTCCTGACCTTGCTTAGAAGCAACATATTTTAGGTTTATTTAAAAACTTGAAGAGGGGAAAATGCAACTTGAAGTGTTTTTAAAAACTTTTATGTATCCTACAGTAGAAGTGTCTTTTCAACCTGCCAGAACAATAAAAATTCTTGGGCTGTCAAACGATTAATCGTATCCAAAATAAAAGTTTGTGTTTACATAATATGTGGGTGCATTGTGTATAATTATTTTATATATAAATACACAAACATGCATGTATATTTAAGATTTATATATATATATATATATATATATATATATATAAAATATTTATATTTATAGATAATATAAATTATATATAAATCTATATACAATATATACATTAAAATATTTCTTAAATATATACAAGCATGTGTGTGCACATATATATAAAATAATTATACACAGTGCACCCACATATATTATATAAACACAAACTTTTATTTTGAATGCGATTAATCACGATTAATCATTTGACAGCCCTAAAAAATTCATATTATAACATGCAAACCTTTAAATGACCAAAACACACAATACAATTTATAAAACTAACTAAAATTGCACTGACATTTTCAGAGTTTTTTTCCTGTACAAGACACTTTTTAGCATAATTAGCTCTGACTGGTTCTTTCATTCTCAAGCCATCATCAATTACATGTGAAGCTCTTTCTCCACTCACACTCTCCTACACTCAGCTGTTTATTCAGACCGAGGCTGGATAATTAAACTTGATTTGACTTTCATGTTGTGCTGCACTAGACGACACCGAATGAAATATCGCAGGCATGTCAGGATGGATGAGACTGACTGAGTGTCTCTGACGAGGAGCCCAACACCAGCTCTTCGTTTCACTTTCACTTCCATATACATCCAAATATTCAAACAACAGATGAAATTCACTATTTCCCAAATAAAAACAGGCCCAAACTGCTATACTAGATCCAATGTTTGCACACAAATCCATTATTAATTACATGAATACCTTATCAGAACAAGTAGTTTGACTGTTTTCGCAGCACAAATATGTGGAGTATGTAAACATTCAAGTAGAGTTGGTACAACCAAACTACTAGTATTACAGTTTTTTTATTTTTTAGAACAAAATATAATATTTACTTTTTTTAGCAGCAAAAATAGCTGCTACACTAATTATTTGCAGGCATGTAAATGAATAAATGCTTAAGCAGCAGCCCGTCGGCCGATGAAAGCAAAACACTGTCAATCAGCTCAATGTCACCACAGCCTGGAGGGGACGACGAGCTCAGAGAATTATAATCACCTGCAGGCAACAGCTCAACCACTACAAGAGGATTAGACGGGAAAAAAACTAATTTGAAGAACACAGGGAAAAAAAGCACAAATATTGTCGACTCAGCAGTCAGGAGAGCGCTGCGTGTGTTTTTGCACATTTCCATGCCTGGCAAAGACAGAGAGAGAGAGTCAATAGAAGAAAAGAATTCATCTGTTTACGGTAATTGGATACACTGGCTGCCATTCAATGTTTAATAATGAAGTATATTTTCAGGGAAAAGGCCTCCTGCATTCTTCCCATGTTTTTGTCAGGAAGGGATGTCTCTAGGACAACTTCATTAAAACAAACTCTTATGCTCCTGGAAAGCTCTTTCATTTACACAGAACTGATAAATGAGCTGATCTGAACACACCATGGTTACCACTGTGTCACATGTTCTATGTTAAGTCAAACATCCCCATAACTATTTCTCATGCGTAGCGACAAAGGTTTGTTTAAAATTTGGCAGAAACATCTTCTAATCTTACAATGGAGGAGGAACGCTAGAGACTTTTCACTTGAAACCGGAAGAAACCACACAAAACACCCTAGCAACCCCTTAGAAACACCCTGGCAAACACTAAGAATACCCTATAGCAACCCCATAGCAACGTTCTAGTAAACAGCCAGAACACCCTAGTAACCCCATAGCAATGTCTTGGCAAAAACCAAGAACAATCCTAGCAACACCATAGCAACTTTTTAGCAAACACCCTAGCAACCCAATAACAACACCCTGGCAGACACCCAAAACACCCTATAGCAACCCCATAGCAACGTCCTGGCAAATGCCCAGTATACCCAATAGTAACCCCATAGCAACATCCTGGCAAATACCCTAGCAACCCAATCACAACACCCTGGCAGACACCCAAAACATCCTATAGCAACCCCATAGCAACATCCTGGCAAATACCCAGAATATCCAAGCAACCCCATAGCAATGTCCTGGTAAACACCTAGATTACCCCATAGTAACACTTTGGCAAACACCCACAACACCCTAGCAACCCAATAGAAATGTCCTGGCAAACACTTAGAACATCCTATAGCAACCCCATAGCAACTTCCTGGCAAACAGCTAGAACACCCTAGTAACCTCTTAGCAACATCCTGGCAAACACCCAGAACATCCCATAGCAATGTCCTGGCAAACACCCAGAACATCCCATAGCAATGTCCTGGCAAACAACCACAACACCCTAGAAACCCCAATGCAACGTCCCTGCAAATACCCAGAATACCCCATAACAACAGTTTGGGAAAAACCAACAACACCCTAGCAACCGATTAGCAACGTCTTGGCAAACACCCACAACACCCAAGAAACCCGATAGGAACGTCCTGGAAAACACCTATAACACCCTAGCAACCCCTTAGCAACGTCCTGGCAAACACCCACAACACCCAAGAAACCCCATAACAACGTCCTGGAAAACACCTAGAACATACTATAGCAACATCTTGGTGTAAACCCTATACCAACCCCAAAGCAATGTCCTGACAAACCCCTAGAACTCCCTAGCAACCCCATAGATACGCCCTGCAAACATGCAGAACTCCCTAGCAACCCAATAGAAACGCCCTGGCAAACACCCAGAACTCCCTAGCAACCCCATAGATACGCCCTGCAAACACGCAGAACTCCCTAGCAACCCCATAGATACACCCTGCAAACACCCAGAACTCCCTAGCAACCCCATACATACGCCCTGCAAACACGCAGAGCTCCCTAGCAACCCCATAGACACACCCTGCAAACACCCAGAACTCCCAAGCAACCCCATCGATACTCCCTGCAAACACCCAGAACTCCCTAGCAACCCCATAGATACGCCCTGCAAACACGCAGAACTCCCTAGCAACCCCTTAGATACACCCTGCAAACACCCAGAACTCCCATAGCAACCCCATCGATACGCCCTGCAAACAGCTAGAACTCCCTAGCAACCCCATAGATACCCCCTGGCAAACACCCAGAACTCCTTAGAAACCCCATAGATACGCCCTGGCAAACACCCAGAACTCCCTAGCAACCCCATAGATACGCCCTGCAAACACCCAGAACTCCCTAGCAACCCCATAGATACGCCCTGCAAACACCCAGAACTCCATAGCAACCCCATAGAAACGCCCTGGCAAACACCCATATCATTTCTATAGCAGGAGTCAGCTCCAGGGTTTAGCTCCTTGATCAAACTCACCTGTCACTAACTCTCTCTCTCTCTTAAGACCTTGATGATCTTGATTGATTATGTGTGACCTCATGGGCTAGAATCGAGAACTCCTGCTCTGAATCACAGTGGCAGCAAAAAGTCTATTTAATGACAATAATCAGCACCATTTCTGAGCTCTGTTCTATTTATAGACTGCCTTTTGGCCGCATCCAACACCAAAATCTTGATTTGTCAGCACTCAGAGATTGAATTCGCTCACATTGCGCTGGGGCGTGAATGGGTTTTCAGAGGCTGTGTGCAGATCTCAGAGCTTCACTCGCAGAGGTCTGAGGCTTCACTGACACGAGTCTTACTGTCACATTAATGTGATGCGTGTGAATCTCAGAGAGTTCCTGTAGTCCGTGAGCAGATCGACTGAGACGTCTGCTCGGACCTTTGCTCTCTGGTTTGAATAAGAAAGTGAGCAGTGACTTGATGAGACTCAGCGTGTTCTTTCAGATGTTCTCACTCCGTCAGGTCCAGTGGCTGCCGCACTGTCTCTCTGAAGGCCAGAATGAGATACATGACCTCTATTCGCTGCTTGAACAGCCTGACGGCGTCATACTCAGATTCTAGTCAGGTGGGAGTCTGATAGTGCTCCATTGGGCTGTGATTCAACCATAGAGTGTAAAAAAAAAAGGACGACATCCCTTCGCTCTCTTCCAAGTGAAGTCACAAATCAAGGCCCCACGCTCACTGTCGCTGAATCAATCGCAATCACACTGCAGAATCACCCATTACATCGGTGTGAAATAATTATAGAAATTTATATATACTATTACCGGTCAAAAGTTTAGGGTTCGGTAAGATTTTTTATGTTTTTAAAGAAGTCTCTTCTGCTTATGAGGCTGCAATTTTTTTGATAAAAAATACACAAAAAACACAGTAATATTGTGAAATATTATGACAATTTAAAATGACTTTTTTATGTTAATATATATTTAAAATGTAATTTATTCCTCTGAATTTTTCAGCATCATTACTCCAGTCTTCAGTGTCACATGATCCTTCACAAATCACTCTAATATGATGATTTTATGCTCCAAAAACATGTATGATTATTATCCATGTTGAAAACAGTTTTTTACATTTTTATTTCAGGATTCTTTGATGAATAGAAAGTTCAAAAGAACAGCATTTATTTAATTAGAATCTTTTCTAACATTATAAATGTCTTTACTGTAACTTTTGATCAATGTAACTCATCCTTGATGAATAGAAGTATTGATTTCTTATTTATTTCCCCCAAAAATAAAATACAAATTCTTACTGACCCCAAACTTTTTAAAGGGTAGTGTTTAATGTAACAAAAGCTTTCCATTTCAGATAAAAGCTGTTCTATTTGAACTTTCTATTCATCAAAGAATCCTGAAATAAAAATGTAAAAAACTGTTTTCAACATGGATAATAATCATACATGTTTTTGGAGCATAAAATCATCATATTAGAGTGATTTGTGAAGGATCATGTGACACTGAAGACTGGAGTAATGATGCTGAAAATTCAGCTTTTTTTCAGAGGAATAAATTAAATTTTAATATATATTAACATAAAACAAGTAATTTTAAATTGTCATAATATTTCACAATATTACTGTGTTTCTTGTGTATTTTTTATCCAAAAAATGCAGCCTTGGTGAGCAGAAGAGACTTCTTTTAAAAACATAAAAAATATTACCAGATCTTAAACTTTTGACTGGTGGTGTGTGTATATATATATATATATAAAATATTTAGATACAAACAAATATCAACCAATGGGGTCAGAAAAATAAACTTAATTCTAAAAGGAAAACAATGTGTTACCCCACTGGCAGAAATTTGTTCTTGTTTTAAGGCATAAACTAAATTCATAAAACAAAACTTAACATCTTATGTAATTTCACCTCTCAAGTAAATGTATCTTGATTTAAGAAGAACGTTTAGATATTTGTGCTGGAAAACAAGACAGAAATACTGAGTAAGAAATATTATTTTCTTTCCTGTAGTGTATAGGGGTTTGTTCAAACCACTAAACCTAATTATGAGCAAGAATAAAAGTGACGCTGGAGTGCATGGAGTCAGTTCCAGCTCTCTATAGTCTCTGAGAAAAGGCATTTCCAGCCCGATTCTGTCATCCGTCTCACTTTCAAGGCTTATGAATAAGCTCCTTAACAGAAGTGATGCTCACCACGATACAAAAGGTGACTTACCGTGTTGCTCGAGTTCCCATTTAAATGCAAACCACTGTCGAAAAGCGGCGAGGACGCTCTGCTACTCTGACCGCTGGACGGTCCGGGTGAACCTGAGGACACAGGGCAGATTAGTGTATACTCTATAGAAAGCAGAGCTCATACTGTGTGCAAATCAACTCTGGTGGCGCCGCACTTCTAAATCCCAGAGATATGACGTGTATTAGCTCGCAAGCCGCTTTCGAGGTTGTCACGATGCCACGGACAGTAAAGTCACAGGAGATTACGGCTAAGGTGAGTGTGAAAATACGTAAGACGCAGGAGTCCTGACACGGGCATCACTGGAAAATGCAGAGAGCTCAAAAAGTGCATTTGATGCTGAAAGACTCAGAGACAGCGTCGGCTCAGTCCTCGAGAGATTCACTCTCAACAGTCTCAAACTCTGCTATAGTTGCAGTGTGATATGTGCTTTAAAGTCATTTTAGTCTGCAGAAATTGGATGCCTTGGACAAATTCATATTTTCTTTGTCGATTCACTGACAAGTGCAGGATGCTTTCCAGAACTGGCATCACAGAACGGAGAGGAAGGTTGTGCATCAGGTGTGGAACTGACAATGTTGCTATTCTCAACTAAAACCATTAAACATATTTTTTTAAAAAGTAAAAAAAAACTATTCAACTATTAAGAAAATGATAGTTGAAATTATGAAAGCTGATATATATATATATATATATATATATATATATATATATATATATATATATATATATTTAAAAACCTCAAAAAATCTTTAAATAATAATATATATTTTGACAATCTTTGACAATAAAAAAATTCAGATTTTGAAAAATATTATATATTAATTATTTCAATCATTTTAAATATATTATCATTATTAAATCATTATTTACATATATTAAATAATTTTAACATCAATGATTTTAACAATTTAAAAAAATCTTTAATGCTTAAAGAAATATTTTAAATAAAGCTGAAATAAAATAAAAAAATATAGAGAATATAAAATCTTTTTAACAGTAAGAAATAACATCTTTTTAACAATTAAAAAAAAAATTTACAAATTTTTTTTCTATTTTAAAACAATATCTTGATAAATTGAAATAAAGCATAGTTGAACTAAAATAAAATGACATAGAAATATATACTACATGAATACTCTAAAAAATAACTTAAAGTATTGCTTTTCTTACTTAGTCGAAGTACTACAATTACTAAAACTGCAAGTGAAATTAAAAATAAATGAAAGCTTTATAGAAATATTTTTAAAAAGACCGAATAACTAATGCAATAATGGCAAAAGCACAGCAACTAGCCTATTAAAAATATTTTTAAAAATGATAGTTGAAATAAAGCTGAAAGCTGATATATATATATATATATATATATATTTAAAAAACAATTAAATAATAGTAATATATATTATGACAATCTTTGACAATAAAAAAGAAAAATATTTGAAAATATTATATATATATATATATATATATATATATATATATATATATATATATTGTTTTGATTTTTCTTACATGTATAGATGAAAAATCTAAAAAACATCAATAATTTTAACAATTTAAAAAATCTTTAATGCTTAAAATATTTAAAGAAATATATTTAAATAAAGCTGAAATAAAATAAAAAATATAGCATTTAAAAAAATTACATTATGAAATAAAACCTTTTTAACAATTCAAAAAAATCTATTTAAAAAAACATATCTTGATAAATTGAAATAAAGCTTTTTTTAAATTAAAATAAAGCTGAACTGAAATAAAATGACATAGAAACTACCTGAATAGTCTAAAAAAATAACTTCAGTATACTTAGTCAAAGTAATACAATTACTAAAACTGAGAGTGAAATTAAAAATAAATGAAAGCTATATAGAAACATTTTTAAAAAGACCGAAAACTAACAATAATGACAAAAGCACAATATTACTAAACCTTTAAAAATAAAAATTACATTTAAAACTAAAATCTAATTCAAAATAGTAATAAAAAGTATAATGGTATATAAATAACACTAAAATCACACTGGTAACTGCTGTATTTGCCTATTTTATAATTTTCAGAGGATGATGGGAAATGTTGTTTGTTCACACACGCCTGTTACAAACCAGTTACATTAGTGCAAGATTCATGGCAATTCTTCTCATCAACAACACAAAATACAAACTAAATTGCATAAAATACAAAGCCAGCATCCCGTGTGTTCTCCGCAGAGAAGACAATCCCAGAGTGCATTACAACAAGCTCAGTGGAAAAGATGGAGGATGAAAGATTATATGGTAAAACTTTACTTGAAGGGGTGTGCATAAGACACATCATGAATATGAAGGAGGGTTTATACATGTTTATGACAAACCTACCTAATGGGAGTTTTAAGAAGGCCGGCGCTTCCTGAGGTAACGTACAGTGATGGTGACTTCATCCCCTGCCGTTCGCAAAAGATGAACCTGCAACGAGACCGAGAGAGAAATATCCTTCTGACATCGTGAGGAGAAGATGTGCTCGAGGAAAGACTTCTGCATTTCTATGACCGCTTCACACCTCATTGAGCTGAGGACATTAGAATTAAATCAACTGTGTGCAATCAGCATGTAATCTCTTTAGAGATTTCTCATGAGTTATTATTTCAGTATAGACTCTCGGGGTCGGGTTCAGGTGGACAAACAGATCCTTAGACAAACAGTTCACCGGCGGGGTCTCGTATATCTTCACATTTCATATATCGAATTCCAAACTGTTTTGGCATCAGAACCTCTTTGACCGGAAATACATTGAAAAATGTTTCACAATTGCAACGAAATACAGTGTATTTATATACAAGTCCCCTTGAGATTTTACATATTATATATATATATATATATATATATATATATATATATATATATCAATATATTTACCATATAATAATTAACAAATATTTGTCATGAATTGTAAAGACATTTTCTAAGTTAGTAAGATTGATAAAGTATATTCTAGTAAAAGTAGTAATGTACTGTTAATGCAGCATTTTTAGTGTATTTTCAGAAGTTATAATTAATATTCAGAAGTTAACGAACATTTGCAAATTAAGTAATTTTCATTTATTAATTGCAAGTAAATTTCAAAATTACAAAGACATTTTTTTAAGTAGAAAGACAGAAAGAGCTATTTTCTTGTTAAAGTGTACTCTAATAATCTCAAGAATAATTTTAATAGTATTGTCTCTTGAAGTTCCCTGAGAAATTAAGTTAATAATTCAATAATATCACAGCACATTTTAATTTAATGTATAAAATAATAGTAAATTTCACAAATAATTACAAAGAAATTTTAGAAAAGCAATAATTCCTTACTCATTTAATCTTAAAAACAATTATTTTTAGTGTATTTTCTTGGGTAATAGTCACATGACATGCATGTGAATAAATAAGAGAATTTAGCAAGTGATTGTTTTTATTTTAAAATTATGTATTTTAATTTTACATTTGTATAATTTAATTAATAATTAGAATTAGGAAATCCTGACTGAACACATAACAGGATTCAGTGGCTTCTAAATAACATCTTATCACTTTTATACAACACATTTAACTAACAAAAAACTGTAAATCATTTCTCATTAGAAATTGACGTGAAGCTATAAAGTCTGAAAGCAAGGACTTTTGATGTGGACTTATAAACGTCATTTGATCATAACCACAGCTAGAAAAGTTACTTCATTTAACATATCTGAGCTTTCCTCTGATGAAAACATGACACACTTGTGCAACATTTCCACAGAGAGGAACACAAGAACTCGCCAAGAAACCCTGTGTGTGTGTGTATCTACATACTCACGATGCCTTCGCTCTAAAGCCCTGTTTCCACTGACAGACATTAACCGTTGGAGGCCGAAACCAGAAACAATTTAAACAAGCAATTTTGTTTTAAAACCAGTCCTGATTATAAAATGTAGAAGTATGAATGTGTCGAAACCGTCAATGATAATTACCATGCACCAAAATAAATGTAGTTAAATGAAAAAGCGTTAACTAATGTGTTGTAAATAAACATTCAAATTACATAGCATATATCAACCTTCACAATTATGTTTTAATTCATTGTGGAAGACGAAATAACGAAAGTTCAAATTTTAAGTGCATCTCTATTTTTTGTAGCTACACTGTAACAATCGTTTTAATGGACAATGAATGGCTTTCCTGAGGTAAATATAACGTTAAGTTACATCACAAGCTGTTTTATCGCCGTATTTCCAGTTTTGAAACACTGCAACTAAGCAATTATATGAAACATTTCACCAAGTTGATTTTCATACTTTTCCCACTGGACTTCCAGATTATATAGTGGCCAGTTTCATAAACTGCAGCTATGATGTGCTACACTCTACATAATAGCACCTAAAATGTCCATATTAGCACCTAAATGTCTATATTAGCACCTAAAATGTACATAATAGCACCTACAATGTCCATATTAGCACCTAAATGTACATAATAGCACCTAAAATATCCATATTAGCACCTAAAATGTACATAACAGCACCTAAAATATACGCTATTAGCACCTAAATGCTCAATATTAACACCTAAAATGTACATAATAGCACCTGAAAATGTCCTTACACTAGCACCTACAATGTACATAATAGCACCTAAAATGTCCATATTAGCACCTGAAAATGTACATAATAGCACCTAAAATGTGACATATTACACCCTAAATGTCTATATTAGCACATAAAATGTACATGCACCTAAATGTTGATATTAGCACCTAAATGTCTTATATTAGCACCTAAAATGTACATAATAGCACCTACAATGTCCATATTAGCACCTAAAATGTACATAATAGCACCTAAAATATCCATATTAGCACCTAAAATGTACATAACAGCACTTAAAATATACGCAATTAGCACCTAAATGTCTATATTAACACCTAAAATGTACATAATAGCACCTAAAATGTCCTTATTAGCACCTACAATGTACATAATAGCACCTAAAAATGTCCATATTAGCACCTAAAATGTACATAATAGCACCTAAAATGTACATATTAGCACCTAAATGTCTATATTAGCACATAAAATGTACATGCACCTAAAATGTCCACATTAGCACCTAAATGTACATATTAGTACCTAAAATGGACAAAAGGTTTCCCTTTTGAAAAGGTACAGCCCCAGTGACAACTTTTGTACCTTTTTTTTTCTGAGTAGGTATCTATCACCCAGATAGCACGAGTCTATTTGATGTGTGATATTTTTAAGAGTGTTTGCTCATCTGTAGGTCATAGGACGTCTCCTGTCAGATGTCAAATAGAACGTTTAGAAGATGTCAGTTTCACATGCATTCGAAATTATTCCATCTTAAAGACATCTTCTAAACATCTATTTGACATCTGACAGGAGACGTTCTATAGATGTATTGCAGATGAGCAAACACTCTTAAATATACGTCTTCCAGATGTAAACATCGCATCAAACAGACTTGCACTGTCTGGCCAGGGACCCTAAACGTATACACGTACACCACACAGAGACGTCTATTTGATGTGTGTGTTTACATCTGGAATACGTCTATAGGACGTTTCCTGTCAGATGTCAAATAGACGTTTAGAAGATAATGATTTAGAATGCATGTAAAACTGACATCTTAAAGATGTCTATCAGATGTCAGTAAACAGCAGATGCTTTCCAGATGAAGTGATCTTTAACAGACATCAGACGTACGTGTGCCAATTAAAAGCCTAACAAAAAAAAAATAAAAAATAAAAAAGGCAAAACCCCCGGTTTTACTGTCTAAATGACAAAAATGTAACCAGCGTTTCTGATAATCCTCAAAAATGGTCGGTTTCAGTGTCCTGATAATGTGTTTTAAAGGCAGAACCGTTATAAAGTCACGGTTATAAAAATACCCGAAGTCCGTATGGATAAAGTTAGTTGCCTCGGTTAGTCCGTGGCTGTTCAGTGAACTCACTGATCTCATTCAACTTCCTCATATGCGTGAGTGTTTCTGCTCATCCTCTCGTGTGATGAATCTACTCACTATCTAGTCATAGCTGAGACCGCACAGACAGAATCCAGGCGTCCGCTAATCTGACATTAACACTTTCACTTTCTGATGCACTTTTCATTCATTCTGCATCAATGGCATTTCAAGACCACAGATGAAAGAGCCAATCGAATACTCACCGACTTCCTCGTGCGTAGACTTCTCCACGTTAATGCCATTGACCTGCATGGAGAAGAGAAGATATCAGTGTTAAAAATAAAGCTAAAAACATATTTGGGTCTCATAAAAAAATAAAATAAATTGCATTCTGACATTATTTGCATTAAAAATAACATTTAATCCCAAATTCACTTTACTTTAATGCAACCTGACATTTTATTTTTGCTAAATATTTTGTGTAATTGTTCACACTAAACACTACTGTTGTCTACATGCCTAAAATGCATTGAGTTGCTGCCATGTGATTGGCTGGTTGGATATTAAGAAGCAGTGTAACAGGTGAGCCCAGGGCCTAAAATGAACACTCGTCAAGCGCCAAAAGCAAGTAAAAATCAGTGTTGGGCGAGTGTATGCCAGTTGGCCGGTAACATTTTTATTAATTTTAACGTAACGTGAGCGGATTCCTGTCTTATATTTAGCTTCTCTTGTGTGGACTTTTGTTATTTCCTGTTCTGTGCCATGTTTTGTAGTCCTTTGTAGTTTTTCTTGTTTAAAGGAGTAGTTCACTTTAAAAAAAAAACATTTGCTGATAATTCAACTCACCACCATCTCATCCAGATATCCATGTCTTTCTCTCTTCAGTAGAAAATAAATTAAGGTTTTCTGAACATTTTTTTTTTTCAAAACAGGTTTTTGGTTTTTTGAACATTCCACGGACTTTTGCTCCATACAATGACTTCAAATGGGGACTAACGTTCAGGTCCAAAAGCATAGTTTCAGTGCAAACTGTTTCAAAGTGAGCTTTACTACCTATATCTAATGGAATAAGGGCTCATCAAGTGAAGGATCATCTACTCATTTAAAATTAATAAACAATGGTTCAAGTTTTATAAGCACAGCAAATGCACAGAGCAAGACGAGCATTTGAGCTTATAAAACTTAAACTTTGTAATTTATTTTTAAATGAGCTGATCGTTTCGCTTAATAAGACCCTTATTCATCGTCTGGTGTCGTTTAAAGCCCTTCTGAACGTTTGCAGTTTGCACTGAAACTTCATTTGGACCTTGAGTCCTTTGGATTCCCATTGAAGTCCATTATATGGAGAAAAATCCTGGAATGTTTTCATCAATAACCTTAATTTCTTTTTCACTGAAGAAAGAAAGACATGGACATCTTGGATGTACATGGGGTGAGTAAATTATCAGCAAAAGTTTTGTTTAAAAGTGATGACTCCTTAATTTATTACCATTTACTTGTCTAAATGTTTTTAAAGTATATTAGTTAGGCTAGTAGTTTTAGTTGTGGTATCAAACATTTTTTCTACTGGTATTTAAAATGTTGGTATGTTTTTACAAAAAACAGTTTCATGCCTGGTAAAAAAAAACATATTAATGGTCGGTTTCAATCATTATTTTAGGCCCTGGATGTGCCTAAAAAGTGTCCGGTGAGTGTTTGTAAAGAGCCTCAGAGATTCTTGTAACATTTAAAATGAAATAAAACCATTTGTTATAGTTGCACCACAGGCACTAATATTCCATTTCTTGTTCTCTCTCTCTGTTGCTGTTCCTCTGATTCATACAGAGAGATAAAAAGGTTAAACCTCCAGTCAAGCTGGAGAAAATGAATCAGAGGGAAGCATCATTAAAATGCAGAGGAACGCTGCTCTAACACGCACCCTGACCCCAGAGCAGCTAAAGAACGAGAGCGTGCAAAAGACCAAAACACCAACCTGCAACACGGCGTCTCTGACAAACAATACATCCAAGCTCTCATCGGCTGAGGCCCCGGGCCGCCCAGTCAGAGGTTAATGGAAAGATTGGGATATAATTACTCATTAAGTAGTGCTTATGCGATGACATGGCAATCAGGATTGAGTTTGATGAGCCTTTCAATCTGGCATTATTTGGCATTAGCAAAGACGTGAAACGCTTTGGGACGAATTTCACATAAATCTGGGTTTTATTTCAATGCGTTCTAACAAATAAGATGAAACTGCATAAGCTTTCTGATATCAAGCAGCTCTAAGGGTGGATATATTTCTACTCTAAGCATCTCAGCGGGAAGCTAATAAAAACCAATAAAACTGCAAACGCACTTGTAGAGTAATTAGCCGTGATTAAAATTACATTTGAACTGTACGGCATGAAACAATGCTATATTGTTCTCCAAAGCCGTAGGATCAGATTCTAATCGCACGTTCGCAGCTGCTGTCAGATACTTGTGATGGAAAAACTATAATGTGAGCAAGTGCTAATTACACGGATGTCAAACGGACTACATTTAGGCAGTGTAGTGCATTTATTTTAAATGAAAAACAAGAGAAGAGTGTACACTTACAAAGATTTTACGCACTGAGACTAATTTGGCGTACACAGCAAATAATGCAAACAATTTAAAAATCTTATCTTGTAGGCTATGTTGGTCTCTGTTTTCCAGTACACCTTAAATCGAGATTTTTTTTTTGTTCTTTATTTTACAGGCAAGTCATTAAAGGATTAGTTCACTTTAAAAAAAAATCAAGATGTCCATGCATTTCTTCTTCAGTTCGAAAGAAATTAAGGTTTTTGATGAAAACATTCCAGGATTTTTCTCCATATAATGGACTTCAAATGGGGACTCAAACGGTTCAAGGTCCAAATGAGAGTTTCAGTGCAGCTTCAAAGGGCTTTAAACGATCACCAGACGATGAATAAGAGTCTTATCAAGGACACTACGAGTCATGACTCAGAAAAGATTTGTTCATTTTGATGAATGAGTTCAAACAGGAGAGTCATGAACGCATCACAGAACAGAGCAAGGCGAGCATTTGAGCTTATAAAACTTAAACTTTGTTATTTATTTTTTAATGAGTGATCGTTTCGCTTGATAAGACCCTTATTCATCGGCTGGTGTTGTTTAAAGCCCTTTGAAGCTGCACTGAAACTCTCATTTGGACCTTGAACCGTTTGGTTCCCATTGAAGTCCATTATATGGAGAAAATCCTGGAATGTTTTCATCAAAAACCTTAATTTCTTTTCGACTGAAGAAAGATAGACATGGACATCTTGGATGACATGGGGGTGAGTAAATTATCAACAATTTTTTTTAAAAGTGAACTACTCACAATAGTGGCCTGACAAGTGGAATAACCACTTAAGGAAAGGACATAGGGCTAACATAAATACAAAATATAAAAAAAACCACTGGATAATTTTATTCGCATCTGCATCAATTGAATTTTGTGCTGTTTTACTTCCTTTTCCGAATCAGAACGTCTACATTTGGTAGTTTCAGCAGTGTATAGTGTAAATGCAAAAATCGGATACAGGTCACTTTTAAAAAATGATGTAAGCAGGTCATCTTAAGCAATTTGACTTAAGCAATTTGCAAGGATATTTAATATCTTTGCAATTTGCTTAAGTAAATGTATCTTGATTTAAGAATGCATATCCAAGTCAAAAATACTGAGTAAGAATTTTATTTTTTTTTTTTGCAGTGCATAATTTTTTTTCAATTAGAAATGACAAGTAACACATTGAATTAAACATGAAATTTTGATGTAGAAAAACTTGAAACTTTTTCCCCCCTCAGAGCACAAATATTAGCGCTGTGACTACAGACGCCTTACAGCGAATAGGATCTTACCTACTTGATCTTTGAAATCTTCAGATGACCACAGGCACTTTATGTTCTGCTCCCCTGAAACGCATGAAGAGCCGTCAAGGTGATTCACCTCTTCATCTCACATCAGTCTATTACCAGCACTGCTCAAACATACAAATCTATTGCCTCATTAAAGATTACTGTGAGTAAATCTAATGAGAGTTGAGCTCAGGTTCCTCTTTGATCTTCGAAGACTAATATTGTGCAATGATTATCTGGTCTGCGGAGATATGAGTGTCATTAAGCTCTTTAAAGTCAATGAACAACATTAAAGAAGCAAAAGACCTACTTCTGATACTCAGACCGAGACCTCCAGTCACCTGTCTTCGAAGTACAACAGTTCTGTGCTTTAAAAAAGGGGAATTTAGTTGGTAAAATATTCATGGCATCAACTAGATAACAAATAAAGAAGTGGTCATATGGTCAACACTTGACTTGAAGCCTGAAGTTAAATAAATAAGACCGTTGATGTGTTTAGTGTTTAAATAGCATTAAGATTTTAAAAACACAACTTTCAAATACAGGTAATATCAGGAAATAAATAATTAAATGTTACTGTTGGTGTGTTTATGTTTATATATATATATATATATATATATATATAGACACATTGAAAAAGACAAAAAGTCTCAAATTTCATAAATAGATAAAATCTCAACTTTCAAATAGACATTTAAAGAAATTTAATTTACATTGACATTAAAAACATAATTTAAACACGTAATATTAGGCAATAGATAAATACATTTTACAATTGATATTTAAATTTTGTCAAATGTCAAACTTCACCATGCTGTGATCTTCACTAAACTCTGGATAGTCAATTCAAATGGGAACCACTTTATAACACTCATCTAATTCTATGCAAATGCAAACAATTTCTCAATAACGAAGATTTATTGATGGGCAAAACTTAAACAACCACAGAAAGATTATTTATTCCATTAGAAAGCTGAGACTTTCCTTTACTTTAATGTCTAAAACTCAAAATGTGTTTCTGGGTCAAAATGACGAAGGAAGTTAGTTATAAATCCCAATATATAACTAGGATTATAAATATGCTCCAAAAACTCTCTTGATTATGACTATATTGGATTCTCCAGCATGCATTGTGCACATTTAATGACTTCCATTGTGTACTGACAGCATAATTCCTGAAACAGCGGCCGTAGCCCGATGCCACTGATGTCATTTATGAATGATGATGATGCATCTCATGCTTGCAAAGCAAACAAAGCAGTGGCGTGTGCTTCTTGACAGCGATGTCAAATGTAATGAAAACTTGTTCTGCCGCTGTCTGTGACGCCCAATGAAGAGAAGCGTGCCACTTTAAACAATGATGAAATGACCCGAGTGTGTTTGAATCAGGATTCGAGTTCGAAGGCAAAGACTCAGTACTTACATTTAAGTGCGAGTCGCCGCGTTTACACACACCACATCCTGCTTCTGTATGATTAACAGCTCTTTCGTCAACTTTAAGCGGACGTCGTAGGTGTTACTTGTGTGTTTGTCGTACAAAAGGGCAAGTCCTGTTTTTGTCTGTTGAAAAAAACAAGCAAAAAAACGCACGTTAGTCACTCCCATCATTTAAGTGTATAATTTATACATACATTTATACAGCTGCCGTGTGTATGTCACCATTAAGCAACATTAAAAACATTGGATTTGAATTGTGCACAATAATCCAAGTCTTCTAAAGCCATGAACCTCAACCTCTCCTCGATTTCTGTACTACCATCTGACAAAGTTTTAAATCTCCGCCCCTTACGGTTTGGGCTACGTGTTTTACGGCAGAATAATAATAAATCAGTACAATAAAAATAGGGTTTCAGCAATTCATGCTTGAACCCCTGAATTAAAGCTGTAAGCAGCATTTAGCGGTGTTTAAAGGCCTTTAAGCACAAAAGCAACGTTTTTTCATGTTATAGCGCCACCTGCTGGCCAATTGGCATCAATATTTTGCACCTAACCAAAGATTAAACTCATACATAAGTGCTCCAAATTTAGTTAACATATCTCATTCCGTTGACGAGTTATAGCCATTTTTTAAAAATAGGCCCCTCCCAAAATGTTTATTTTGCACCCCTAGCGACCATGAATCGAAAATTAAAATTTTCCATAATTACTGATATTCAGACTCCAGAGACATTTCGACACTGGTCGGTTCTGAATCGGGTGAAAAACCAGGGACTAGTTTGCAAAAGTAGTTTTTTGACAAAATTCAAAATGGCGAACAAATTTGCATACCGAAAATGAAATCGGAGATATACTTTTTTTTTCCTTCAGGTATCCAGTTTTCCAGTGATATAAGATATACTTCTGAGTTTTTCTCTCAGAGAACCGGCACAGGGACAAAATGAGTGTAGAGAGCAGTGTTAATTTAGTGTTAATTCCCTAATTAAAGCTGCAAGCAGCATTTAGCGGTGTTCAAGCAGTAAAGGCCATTAAGCACAAAAGCAACATGTTTTTTTTTCATGTTATAGCGCCACCTAATGGCCAATCGCCACGATTTTTTGCACCTGACCAAAGATTAAGCTCATACATAACTGCTCCAAATTTACATAACATATCTCATTCCGTTGACGAGTTATAGCCATTTTAGAAAAATAGGCCTTTCCCACAATGTTCATTTTGCGCCCCCTAGCGACTGTGAATTGAAAATTCAAATTGATATTCAAACTCCAGAGAACATTTCTGCACTGGTTTGGTTCCGAACGGGTGAAAAAACAGGGATTAGTTCGCAAAAGTAGTTTTACGACAAAATTCAAAATGGCTGACAAATTTGCATACCGAAAATGAAATCGGAGATATACGTTTTTTTCTTCAGGTATCCAGGTTTCCAGTGATAAGTCATTTGACTCTACGACTTACGGTCTAGGAGTTATGACCAGTTCCGTACTTTTGGTTGCTATAGCGCCACCAATGGGTCAATCTGGCCTTAGCTTCAGAAGCCATGAGAGAAACTCGTCCCATTTTTAGGTGAACTATTTCCTGGGATTCATGTAAAAAAAATGTTGGGCTTTTATTTTTTCTCGTAGTATTTGATTGTCTGAAAGATAATGCAACAGTCGCCTGTGGATCTTTCAATTACTTTTAAGTTTTCTCTTCGAGACCGGCACAGGGCGAAATGAGTGTAGATCAGCATTAATTCACTTAACCCACAAAACAGTCCCTGAGGAGCTTCCTGTGGCTGAAAAATCCTCAATTACAATCTTTATTCATCACGGTTTCTGTGATTTTCACATCTGTCGTGAGGATCACTGTCTTCCTCAAGGGCACAACAGTGAGTTCATGAATCGCCTCCTGGTGGTTTCTGAGAAAAACTGAAGTGGGCTGCTAGAAACATCACTGAGATGAAGGTACGTGTCTTCACTCGTTTTAAAACCAGTCTGTCTCTCTCTCACCAGTTTTCTCTCCATCAGCCCTGAAGTCAAACACACATTACAGTGCAGAGACCAGCAGATTCATGAGAGTTATACTCCCTGTAAACAATGATAAAGTCATGTTTTACCATTACTTAGGTGCATCATAAATAAAGTAACCATTTTTTCAAAACTGTAGCAATAACTGTAACAATAAAGATATAGTTCAAGAAATCATACTAAATATTAAAGAATATTCTTGCAGAGTTCACACAGCTGTAAAGATAACAGAAACAATATTGTTAGAATATAATCAATATTTTTTTTCAGCTGTTAAACGATAAAAACATTGACAGCCAATCAGAATCCACCCTGCTTTGGTTTCATTTTTTAACTTTAGTTAGTGTGTAATGTTGCTGTTTGAGCACAAACAACATCTGCAAAGTTATTTGCTTTTACAGAAATTGCTTTTTAAGGACTACAACAAACGGCTAGTAGGAACTACACAACAGTCCTCACAGGTTAGTGACATCACTAACCCTAAAATTTACATAAACCCCGCCCCTGAACACGCTTTATAGATGATCAAGACAGAATCTGCTAATCAATGACTCGATGATAGTTAACTCCACATCAGCTATATATACAGTTGTACGTCCCGTTTCATTCTCATTCTAAAAAATGCTGGGTTGTTTCAACTAGAGCCCGACCAATAAAGGATTTTGAAGGCCGATACCGATACAAATATTTTTTGGTTTTAAAATCCGAAATTCAGATATATCGGCCAATATATATATTTCTTTTTTTCAGAAATGTGCAACAAAAGATAAACAAATTTCCCTAACATTAGTTATTTGTAGTTATTTATGAGTTTTAACTAAAATAATATGATAATGCATTTTAAAAAGAAACTTGTTTCTTTTATTGTCACAACAGAACAGACTGATGATAGTGGCATTAGCTAGCTTTGTGGTTAGCTAGTCTATGATGAGCCATAATTTAGCAATGGATAACGTCATACTGCAAATTGTAAAACATACATGTTCAATATAACAGGCCAAGGAGAGATGATGCGTCTCATTGCTATAACTGTCACACGCTATTAAAGAAATACTTGACATTGTCAAAAGTTAAAAGGATGTAACGTAACTATTACTGGCTAATTCCGCTTCACTTTCGGCTTATTTAACAGCAGCAAAACTGGACATGATAGTCACAAATTTTGCCCTGCTTATTTGAGTTAAGAGACCTGATGGGGATGTTCTTTTGATTGTTATTCAAGCAATGTATGTCTCGTGACCAACTCAACTAGTGTTGCCAACAGGGACGGTGTAGAGTGCCCTCTGGTGGACAAACTATACAACTCCAACACTCATGACATGGTTGAAGCGTGTTTCATCCGTTTTTATTTTATTTTTGAAATATTAATTTATCGGCCATTATAACTGCCGATACCGATAGTATGGAAAATGCCTAATATCGGCCTGCCGATATATCGGTCTGGCTCTAGTTTCAACCCAAATTTGGGTCAAATAAGGACAAACCCAAATGTTGGGTTAAAAATGCGGGAAAATGCTTTGCTCACCACAGATCTTATTTCAGGTGATTTAGCAAAAACCCATTCAAAAATCCCATAGACTTTAGAGCGAGGGAACTGGGAGTGCTAAAATGCTAACTCACTTCCGCGTTTTGGCCTACAGAGTGACATCATCACTTCGGCACTCTATTTGAAGGTTGAGCAGTGAGCTCATAGGCTACTGATACCGCAGGAACCAATCAGCTTTGCCCTATAGAGGATGATGTGATTGCAAACAGATTGAGTTAAGAACCCGTTAACATGCGCCATCTAGAGTTTCATGATGGAACATCATAGCTATCGCTATCTGTGATATTTTAGATATCAAGGAAAATTTAAATTCTGTTTACTGTAATAATGCAAAAAAGGTTTTGCACATGTGTTTGTGGGTCCTGTGAGGATGACTCTGGATCTGACAGACCCACGACCATCTCTCTGTACTGGCCTAGTCTCTCGACCGCTTCTCCCTTCCCTGGAGACACCGGGATGTAGGTCAAGAGAGTCTCCCGTTAGCTCTAGGGAGAGGATAATTAATCAGAGTTAGGAGTACGAGACTGAGTCCTCCCGTCCACGGCACGCGCTCCAGCTTCAGTAAAGGTGAGCTCTTGGCTATTTATACACAGGTAAATGGGAACGCCTTACTGTCTCTGGAGAAATCAAGGCCACAACTGTGGTAGTCACGGCTTGACGGTTTGGTAGGGGACTGAAATCCAGATTTGGCCGAAGGATCTGGCTGAGAGTCACCTCTGCATGACGGCCCTCGGGGGCCACTGGGAAACACAGTTTCTCCAACAAAAATCCATGATGCCCAACAGTAACACCTTACAGTACTCACATTTCCTTCAGCAAATGCAAACATCAAGTTTCTATAGTAGTTTAGAGTAGTTGTCGACCAATAGTGAATTGTTTTTTTGTTTTGTTTTTTATGGTCGATGCCGATATCTTAAAAGCAGAGTGGCTAATGGCCAATATATATATATATATATATATATATATATATATAGATATATATATATATATAGGGTTGTCAAACGATTAATTCAATTAATTGCATCCAAAATAAAAGTTTGTGTTTATATAATATATGTGGGTGCACTATATATATATATATATATATATATATATATATATATACACACCCATGCTTGTATATATTTAAGAAATATTTTCATGTATACTGTGTATAGCTTTAATATAATTTATAATATATATAAATATAACTATTTTATATATAAATAATATTTATTCTTAAATACATACATGTGTGTGTATTCATATAAATACAAAATAATTGTACACAGTGCACCCACATATATTATGTAAACACAAACTTTTATTTTGGATGCGATTAATCGTTTGACATCCCTATATATATGCTGATGTGTATATATGATATCATACTATTTAATTTAAAGATATTAAAAAAGATGAAAAACAAGTGCTGAAATAAGATTAATATTTATTTGACAATTTTTACTGAATTAAAAATAGTTTGATAAATTAAGATGAAAAAATCTAAACTTTATAATCCATAATCCTTTATAATATGTAATACAATTAATTAATTTTTCACAAATAAAGAAATAGTTAAAAATACATACAGAGTTCGTGGTAACACTTTACAATAAGGTTCATTAGTTAACTACATTAGTTAACATTAACTAAGAATGAACAATACTTTTACAGCATTTGTTAATCTTTGTTAATAACAGTAACAAATGTATTGCTCATGGTTAGTTCATGTTAGTTAATACATTAACTAATGTTTAATAAATTAACCTTATTGTAAAGTGTTACCGAGTTCGTTTTTATGCAGAGGATCTCACAGCTGGATTCGCAAAAGTTTGAAAGGTTTATGAAACACACACACACACGCAGGCTACATACGCACATTAGGCGCTGGCGTTCCGTTGTCAAAATAAAAGTCCTATGCGCTGTTAGAATCAAAGTCAAACCTTGAACAGGAAAACAGAACAGAAAAACTTAGTTTTGATCTTGATGTGATAATAAAAACATACCGAATGTCGGCCGTGATGACTTTATCAATCAACCACTACTTTTCACAATTCATTTTTGTTTCAAGAAAAAGTGCCAAACCAAATGAGACTATGACCGTGAAATACTCCCTATAGCACGGATATAATATGAATATGTGACATCAATATAAGACTACACTCAAGATGCATTTTAATACTTTTCCTGTATTGTTGGTTTTCATGTTTCCACCGAAGGCCATCTGGAATCAGGAATAACCCAGGAGAAATGCACAGTTGTTTGAAATCAGTGATCAAGTACACACTTGCTTTTGTAACTTCTAGAATATTTCCCACAGAAAGCCACTGGGAATGGCTGTATAACAGCATGTGATGGTATTAATGAGATTCTGTGGTACAGTATGCTGTGTGTGTGTATATAAATATTCAAGATGCGTGTGTGTGAGCGACAAAGAAACATGGAGAACACACACAGAGTGGGACGCTTCCCAAACCAAGACGAGGAGGAACTTTAAAGGGTGTGTGATTTCTGTCAAATTTTCAAAACTCAGAGCCGAAAAACTCAACCAACTGTGTCCGACCATCTGAAGATGCTTTTCACATCCAGTGCAGCATTTAAGAAGAAAACAATACGCTAAGCCAGAAAGAAAAAAAAACTTTTAGAAAATTGCATAAAAACTTCATGAAAGAGACATAATCACACACTCTGAAATCTCATCAAATCAGTTTTACAAAACTTAAATGTCAGACGTGGTATTGGCAGGGTGTGAATTAAACCACACTAATTAAGTCGAAGGTTATTCTTTGGTTCATATTCTTGTTTCACTGGGTTTCAAAAGATTTTGTAATACGTTTTCATAATTTTTGATGAAAAATCTTTTGCCAAAAGATGCAAGGCTTACCTTAAGTCTAGTTTATTCAGCAAGGATGCATTAAATTGATCAAGAGTGACTAAAGACTAAAGACACTATTACAAACAATTTCCATTTTAATCTTCTGTTCATAGAAAAAATCTAAAAACAAATGAATGCATCAAAAAATACTAAGCAGCAAAACTGTGCAAAAAAAAAATAAAAATAAAATCATATTAGAGTGATTTCTGAAGTATCATGTGACCCTGAAGACTGGATTAATGATGCTGAAAATTCAGCTTTGATCACAGGGATAAATTACAATATGATTTTCAATGGTAATAATATTTCAATTATTTTTTACTGTATTTTTGATCAAATAAATGCAGCATTGGTGAGCAGAAGAGACTTTTTTCAAAATATTGATAACACTTGAAATACTTAACAAGCCCAAGAACAAATAATGAGGAAAAAAAAATGAATAGTAGAACCAAAATACAATTAATATTAACTTTTATATTTAGAACTTTTTAAAATGACTTATTTCTTTTTATGGTATGAACTTGTTGGATGCAAAAAAAGACAAAAAAATCAAAAGAACAATTTCCACATGGTAACTTAACATAAATCAATTTTCATTGAATTTGAAACACAAATAACTTTTGTATTGTGATGCACACCATCAGCACAGAATTACTCATAGCATGATCTAAGGCTGTAGTCACGCCGCCCACCCCTCTCTCCTCCGTCTGAAAATGACCTTATCAAGTGACAAACACTGCATTTGTTAGATCTGTGATTTTGAACGCCTTTCAGGTCAATTATCTGCTTCAAACGATGATTACTTTTAAGTGTTTGCCGTTGTAATTGTGAAATATTGCCTCTAATTTGAATTCACTACAAAGGCGGACGCGAGCGCCACTGGACACCTTCAATCAAGATAATAATTAGAAGAAGAATGAAGGTCAACTGCTGTCTGGAGATCAGATCACAGCAGATAATGTTACACCGCTGCAGGGCTGGAACGCAGACGCACGGAGATTGTCTATTTTTCCCCAGACAGCTCGACAGAGACGCTTTCGAGCCTGTTCCTCTTGCAATCGTGAAAGCATTTGAAAGGGAAATATCCCAGTTGAATGAGCCACACAACTATTACAGTACATGCTGCAAAACATTACTTTGTCATTTTGCAGCACAAATATCTAAACTTTTTAAATCAAGATACATTTACTTGAGTCATAATTCCAGTCATAATTCTTGATTGCTTCGGTACGTACTAGCGCTTTGAGACAATTTTATATGTATATATATATATATATATATATATATATCATATAAATAATTGTCTCAAAACGCTAGTCTTTTTTACTATGTATATATATATATATATATATATATATATATATATATATATCATATAAAAAATTGTCTCAAAACGCTAGTCTTTGCTCCGAAGCAATCAAGAATTATGACTGGAAAATTCATTTTCAGGTCTATGTAAAAAAATGGTCAAGAGGTAATCATTTTTTTTCTTAAGTAATTTTGCTTCTCAAGTAAATGTATCTCTGATTTAAAAAGTTTAGATATTTGTGCTGCAAAATGACAAAATAATGTTTTGCAGTGCATGTACTGTAATAGTTGTGTGGCTCATTCAACTGGGATATGATATATATATATATATATATATATATATATATATATATATATATATATATATATATATATAACATGTTCTATTCTAAAACTGTAAAAAAAAAAAAATTAAAACCATAAATCAAAAGTTGTGTTCCAAATTTGAGGTTGATATCTCAAAAAAATTAGTGCTTTTGGTAAAGGCCCGTTCACATTAAGGATCGATAACTATAAAGAAAACAATAAAGATATAGTTTTAAAAATCATTCTCAATATTAAAGAGTTCACACCACAGCGTTCAGAATTATTCTATCCAGCTGATGAATAATAAAAATACTGACAGCCAATCAGAATCCACCCTGCTTTAAAGTGCTGGAGCATTTAAAGTGGCAGAAGACAAAACAGGACGATATTGTCCAAAAGTTATCAACACTAAAAGTTATCTTTATAGTTATCGTTGTTCAAGTAAAAGGGCCTTAAAGGGGTGGTTGATGATTTAACTTTTCTAACTTTAGTTAGTGTGTAATATTGCTGTTTGAGCACAAACAACATCTGCAAAGTTACGACACTCAAAGTTCAGAGCAAAGGGAGATATTCGCTTTTACAGAAATCACTTTTTAAGAACTACAACAAATAGGAACTACACGACATTCCCCTCACGGGTTAATGATATCACTAACCCTAAAATTTACATAACCCCCACCCCCTGAGCGGGATTTATAGATTATCAAGACAGAATATGCTAATCAATGACTCGAAGATAACTACACATCAGCTTCATAAATTAAATAGATTCATCAACTAATCCTTCAGAAATGTGCTGTTTCGTTCTTAGTCTTCCTAAGTCTCTCCATCGTTGACATCATCTGACTCCGGTTTGAACTTAAAAGTGCAAATGTTGTCAAAATTTTCAGTGCACGTCTGTGTGAGGTAAAACACGAGCTCTTGTAGCTCCGCCCCTGTGCCTGGAGCTGCAGCAGCTCATTTGCATTTAAAGGGACAGTGCGTTTTTGCTCACGTTCAAAAAGTGACAACTTCAACATGCTATTTAAAATATCTGTGGGGTATTTTGAGTTAAAACTTCACATACACACTCTGGGGACATCAAAGACATATTTTACATCTGGTGAAAAGGGCATTATATCACCCCTTTAAGATTTTGTTTGGCCGCAGTACCAAAAGTTTCCAC
Source organism: Hybognathus amarus (assembly GCA_030378365.1). Taxonomy (NCBI): domain Eukaryota; kingdom Metazoa; phylum Chordata; class Actinopteri; order Cypriniformes; family Leuciscidae; genus Hybognathus; species Hybognathus amarus. The sequence continues at coordinate 43,495 of JAQIUQ010007666.1, forward strand.
TAGATAAAATCTGTCTCCCATTCATTTCCATTGTGCTCAGTTTTGACCACAAACAATACAAGTGTGACTATTTTTTTCAGGACCATTTAAAATGTTTGAATCATGTCCATAATTGTGTGTGTGTTTTCACAAACAAGTGCCAAAACCTTTATCAAGTTTCAAAACATTCATGCTATAAAAAAAAACCTAACCATTCATACTATTAAAAAATAAATAAATAAAATAATAATAATAATTTATGGTCAAAAATGACCTAAGAGCACCAGATGGTTAAATATTTCTCACCCAAGGTATACACAGAATAAAGGGGCGGGGCCTGGTTGAGTTAGTTAGTAGTGTGTTAAACTGGCGGTTATGTTAAGGGGCGGGACATTTCCCAAACACACCTGATCCAATCTGGTCAAGCTGGACCTTCAATTTAAGCACTTCAACAGAATGAATTTCTTCAGTAATGCTGCAGCAGTTTTTATCTATTGCAATAATTGTAATCGTATTTACAGAAAGTGAATTAAAAAAAATAAATCCTGCATTGCATTCCATTATTATTCCATGTCCATCATAACTGTAAAGTATTGATCAAAATTTAAGATGAGCAATATTGTAAAATCCTGTTGTAGAAGATCCCAAGCCGGAGACACCGTGTTAGAAAGCAGACGCTATCTCGGCTTTAGATCAGGGTTAATAACAGGGCAAATCAAGCACGGCTCATCTAGCATTGGCAGGTTGTCTTCCAGGAGACTGAAATATGTATCTGCAGGTGACAGGGTTGAGGCCACAGGATTATCGGGGACAGCTGTGCTAAACCTCAAGACAATCTGCCAATATAGAGGTGTAAAAAAACTGCAGTATCCTTAAAAAGTAATTATTGTACATTTATTACTCTTAAAAGGTGCATATTAATATCTTACACTGTAAAAAAAAAAGTTAAATTTACGGGTAAAAACTGCCAGCTGTGGTTACCAGATTTTTCCGGTTAAACATACAGTAGCAACATTTTAGGTTTTACAGACTTAACCGTATATCATTTTACAGAAATAAACCATATTTCATGATATAATGTTTATTTACTGACCTTTTGAAGTACTAATATCTGTTTTGTTTCATTGTAACACACTGACAGCCAACAACAATCACAACAGTGATTCTATAATGACTGTTCAAAGGGCTTTAAATGATTCCAGACGAAGAATAAGGGTCTTATCAAGTGAAATCGATCGCTCTATTTAATAAATTAATAACAAAGTTTAAGTTTTATACGCACAAATGTTTGCCTTGCTCTGTTCTGTGATGCTGCACTCGTGACTCTCCTGTTCCAACTTCGTCATCAAAATGAACAAATCTTTTCCAGAGTCAACTCGCTTATTTCGTCTGTTGAATGAACTAATTGACTCGGAAAAGGATTCGTTCATTCTGATGAACGAGTTCGAACAGGAGAGTCACGAACGCGCATCACAGAGCAAGGCGAGCATTTGAGCTTATAAAACTTAAACTTTGTTATTTATTTATTAAATGAGCGATCGTTTCGCTACACTGTAAAAAATATCCGTGATTTTAACGGTAAAATACTGTAAAAATGCTACAGTGCAAAACTGTTAATTGGTTAACAGAAAGATTTCGTACTATACACGGTAAATAACTGTGAAATAAATTTACAGTAAAATACCATTAAATTTACAGTTTTTGAAAGTGAAAAAGAACAAATCGTTGTATAATTTACAGTGAAAAAACGTAAATTGACATTCCCACAATTCCCTGTGTGACACTTCACATTTTATGTATTTTTGTTGAAATAACTATGGTTCCTCACAGTTTTACTGTTTTTTTTTTCTAATCAGTTATGTACATTAGGGTTTTATGTTACATTTAATGTTGATAAATTAATCTTTATTGCATTTTTTTAATTTTATGTGTGTTACCATGATGGTGCTTAATGTTTGTGTGAATGACATTGTGCAGCTTCTTTAAATAAGTGTTGCTTTATACAAGTATTCACTTGTGATGAGCTGTGATTGCTCATGTAACTCTCATCACTGCTGTGTGTATTAAAATGGTCTAAAACAGATATCAATACATTAATAAGTTGGTAAATCCACATTTTATCAGAAAATAAAATACGGTTTATTACTGTAAATTTTAAGTTAAGTCTGTAAAACCATTAAAGTTCCTACATATTTTAACGGTAAAGTTCTGGCAACCACAGCTGCCGTCTTTTTACCGTAAAAATTTACGGTTTATATTTTTACAGTGTAGATAAGACCCTTATTCATCGTCTGGTGTCGTTTAAAAGCCCTTTGAACAGTTTGCACTGAAACTGTCTTTTGGACCTTGAACCGTTTGGTTCCCATTGAAGTCCATTAAGAATGTTTTCATCAAAAACCTTAATTTCTTTTCGACTGAAGAAAGAAAGACATGGACATCTTGGATGGCATGGGGGTGAGTAAATTATCAGCAAAAGTTTTTTTAAAAGTGAACTTCTCCTTTAAGGAATGTTTAGATATTTTTACTGAAAACCAAGACAAAAATACTAAAACGAGCAGTCCTGACTGATCAGATACCAGAGATGCTGAGGTTAAAGCGAGCGCCACAGACGTTCAGATGATCTAGAAAGTGGCACGCGGACGACACACAGATCAATCAATTGACCCTGATGGCCACTCGTAATAAGCTCAGATCTCACAGCATCGGCAGGGAGTCTCGAGACACTGTTACCGTATCGGACAGAAATCTATCGGGCAGCGGGAATGAGCAGATCATTTTCATTTACTCTTCTCCACATCAACTACAGCAGCACAGACCAGTTAACCGCCAGAAAACAGCATTTACAACACATTTAATAAAGCTACTGTAATATATTTGATACACTCTCAGAAAAAAAGGTACGAAAGCTATCACTGGGGATGGACCTTCTACAAAAGCTACACTTTTGAACCTAAAGGGTGCATATTGGTACCTTAATGGCACATATTAGCACCTAAAATGTACATATTAGCACCTAAAAGGGTCAAAAGTGTACCTTTTGAAAAGGTAAAGTGTCTAAAATGATCAACATGATGTGAAAAACCTGTTGCACACAAAATACTACATGCCTTCTGTAGGTCCCTATAAAATCCGTATTATTTTTTCCCAAATTCCATTTTATTTTTCCCAAATTCCGTTTTTCCGTTTTAATTTTAGCAAATTCCGTTTTTTCCGTTTTAATTTTTGGGAATTCATTTTTTTACCCTTTACTGTTATTTTAGTTGTAAAAAGAGTGTGCTTTTTATTCCGTGATCGAGGAAATTATAAGGCCCTACTTCTGTCGTCTTGAGTTTAGACTTGTTTAGCAAATAAAATGCCTTTTTATAATTGTACGAGTTTTTCTTTTTAAAGTGAAATCTTTACTGGTTTTAATGTACACATAAGAATAGCTTTTATATTGTTAGCAATATTTCACTTTCTGGACTGAACTTGATTATCCATTCATCATATTTTAGTCTCATATATGATCATAGGGCTTTTGAGGAAGGTTTATTTGTTCATCTCTCAATCATTGTACTGCATTGCATTATATGTTTTAAAAACTACTGAGGTTTGATCATAAAACTATTTAAATATCATCTTATTATTAGCAGATACAGAGTGACAACTGATATTTATTTAATTTTATGCCAGTAGTCTGTTATAATACTGTTATAAATATCTCATTGATTTACATTTTAATTACTTTATGTCCAAATAAATGTAAGAATCTGCACCAAATTGTATATTTTTGCTCATACTATAAATAGAGACAAAAAAAGTCTGGTGCATCAAATATGGTACTCAACAAAAACACATATGTAACTATGTATTTAAGATTATTTATGATCTAATATTTTATAGTATTTAATAGTTGAATAAAGTCATTATTTTTGTTTTTGTTTTTTTGCGCACAATAAGTATTCTCGTGACTTGATAAACTCAAGATTGAGCCACTGTAGTCATTTTGACTATTTTAAAGATTGTTTTTAATAACTTTCTGGGCCAGCAAGTTTCGATCCTTAAGAAGCCTATGGAGGAGTGACCCAGCTCTCAGATTTAACCCAAAATATCTTAATTTGTGTTCTGAAGATGAACGAAAGTCTTACGGGGTTGGAACAACATGAGGGAGAGTAATTACTGACAGAATTTACACTTCTGGGTGAACTATCCCTTTAAACTCGCTTACAAAGTCCATTAAATATGTAAACTCTTATTGCCACTGGCATCTGTTTCAGTCTATTCAGACAAAACTGTGGTCAATCGTCCTTGTCAAGTGAGTCTCATCGGTCAGCAAAACCCAAAGCAAAACACTTTCATTAAAAGACACTGAAGATGAACTACAATATAAAATCATCATGTTTCAGTGAGGATAGTAAGAGTTTCACTTATTAAATGAGTAAAGCTGTATAAATAAATTTCAAAAAGATGCCAAGAAAACATTTAAAAACACTACCATTCAACAATTTGGAGTTAGTAAGATTTGTATTGTTTTTAAAAGTTAAAAATACCATAAAACTGTAAAATATTAATATAAATGATTATGAAATGTAATTAATTCCTGATCAAAGCTAAATTTTCAGCATCACTACTCCACTCTTCAGTGTCACATGATCGAACAGATATCACTCTAATATGATGATTTGATGTTCAAGAAACATTTATGATCCTTTATTGTCATGGTCATATTTTCACACTCAGGAAAAACACCATTAACAATGACCAACATCAAACTGAAACAAGCAGGAAGTATTGATGTATACAAGGAAAATGAGGGAACTAAAAAGAAACGGCTTGACAAAGATGAACTAATCAGCAACCATAGGAACTAACTAGAACTAATATAGTAATGACTAGGGGTGTAACGATTTTCGAACCGAAACCGAAAAACTGCGATACTGAACTCACGATTCGAATCGCGATACTGTCTATTGCGTACCGAACATCGATCTTTATATTTCAACAACAAATAAGAGAAAAAACACAAGTTAATGCAAATGTTCATGTTTAAAAATGCTTATGTTCAGTTTACATGTTTTCATAGAATGTGTTGTGTGTTGTTTATTATATCTAAAAAATAAGTAGCATCTGAATTTAGGTTAAAAGTCTACAACCTTTAATGTTATAGTAATGTGCGGCTCCCTATATAGTTTACAGCATTAGCAGTTTTTTTTAATCCTTGTGAAATGTTTAATTGTAATTGAATTTAATTTAAAGATAAAGACCTTTTTTTAATTAAACCACTGGTAAAAAAAAGAAAGAATAAAAAGCCATTTTAGCTTTCAAAACCGAACCGAATCGAACCGAACCGAGACGTCAAAACCGTGGGAAAACCGAACCGTCAGTTTTGTGTATCGTTACACCCCTAGTAATGACCCTAAACAGAACATAATCAAGACAGTCTTGAGACTTCTTCGGTGACTGGAAAATTTACCTTTTTTTTAGAATTGTTTACTTCATCGAAATGGTACAAAACTTGGTAAAGGCTTTGGCCCTCGCTGTGTGAACACAAAAATGTTAAATGGTTTGAAAAAAATAGTCACACTTAAATTGAATCTTAATGAAAGCTAATTTTTTTGAGATATCAACCTCAAATTTGGAACTCGGCTTGTTTAAAAATACAGCTTTGATTTTCTCATATTTTTAGGGTGAAAAATGTTTTGGAAAATGTATATTGTATAAAATATTTAAATAAAATTTAAAAAAAATAAAATGTATATGTACTATTTAAAATAAATGAATAATAATATAAAAAAAAACATCAGCAATAATTCCGCCATCTTTAAAAAATGTCTGTATGTCAAATGAAAGTATACATTTCTTTAAAAGTAAAGAAAAATCTTACTAACCTAAACTTTTGAACAGTACAGTAAATACAATTGCTTTCACTTAAATATGTTTCTGGCCGCACAGTAAAGCAAAACTGACAGAATCCTCTTCAGCTTAAGTATCACATCTCAGTTTTAAAACGGCTGGGAATAAAGGCTTTGTCTTTGTAATTCTCACCCTTTGTGTTTTTATGGAAATCCTCACAGCCCACACACAGTATGGAAAACATAATTCAATGCTTCAGCACAGTAAGTATTATCAGTAAAAGGTCAAAGACAATTTCAGCAAGGAACTCAATATTTCATATGGCCACCAGTTCTGCATCAATAACTAACTAATAAAACCCGAATAATTAATAATCCGCACCTTCTTGATTACCTCACAATCAGCGATCACAGCATCCTCACTTTTTCTCCAAAAAATGGCAATCATCAAACTCAGTGTTATGAAGAAACATTTAGGCGAGGTAAGTTTCCAAACAGGATATGAGCTCATTAAAATTCATACCTGTCGTGAATCAAAATGGAAATGAAAAGGCAAGGCTGGGCTCGGTGACAAAGACGTGGAGGAACAGAGCTGTCTTATACAGGGTGAGTAAACATTTCAGGACAGTATTAATAGAGGGATTCATCATTTCAAAGCCAAACATGTATTACGGCCTGTGTGCATGTCAAAGACAGAGATATTAAATGCTGATTCGACATCCAACAGGTCGCATGCAGTTTTACATTAAGGTTGACTAATTGCCCGGCTGTGACTCTGTTACAATCTGTCATGACATGCTGGAAGTAAATCACCGGCTGCAGGGACCGAGCGCGATAGATTTGTGTTTCAGCAGAGCCGAAAATGGCGAAACGCTTCGCATCAAATTCATTATGTTCCCAATGTAATTATTAGCAGTGCTTGTAAAACCAAGTATTACCACTGTAAAGCATGACATATGAAAACAAGTACATTTTTTAATGGAACTATTTAATGAACCTTTAAAAAAAAAAAAAAAAGTTTGCATGTGTTTTTGTCACTCATATACACTCACCTAAAGGATTATTAGAAACACCTGTTCAATTTCTCATTAATGCAATTATCTAATCAACCAATCACATGGCAGTTGCTTCAATGCATTTAGGGGTCAAGACAATCTCCTGAACTCCAAACTGAATGTCAGAATGTGAAAGAAAGGTGATTTAAGCCTCTAATCTGCTCAGTTACTGGATTTTCACACACAACCATTTCTAGGGTTTACAAAGAATGGTGTGAAAAGGGAAAAACATCCAGTATGCATCAGTCCTGTGGGTAAAAAGGCCTTGTTGATGCTCGAGGTCAGAGGAGAATGGGCCGACTGATTCAAGCTGATAGAAGAGCGACTTTGACTGAAATAACCACTCGTTACAACCGAGGTATGCAGCAAAGCATTTGTGAAGCCACAACACGCACAACCTTGAGGCGGATGGGCTACAACAGCAGAAGACCCACCGGGTACCACTCATCTCCACTACAAATAGGAAAAAGAGGCGACAATTTGCAAGAGCTCACCAAAATTGGACAGTTGAAGACTGGAAAAATGTTGCCTGGTCTGATGAGTTCTCGATTTCAGATGGTAGAGTCAGAATTTGGCGTAAACGGAATGAGAACATGGATCCATCATGCCTTGTTACCACTGTGCAGGCTGGTGGTGGTGGTGTAATGGTGTGGGGATGTTTTCTTGGCACACTTTAGGCCCCTTAGTGCCAATTGGGCATCGTTTAAATGCCACGGCCTACCTGAGCATTGTTTCTGACCATGTCCATCCCTTTATGGCCACCATGTCCCCATCCTCTGATGGCTGCTTCCAGCAGGATAATGCACCATGTCACAAAGCTTCAATCATTTCAAATTGGTTTCTTGAACATGACAATGAGTTCACTGTACTAAAATGACCCCACAGTCACCAGATCTCAACCCAATAGAGCATCTTTGGGATGTGGTGGAATGGGAGCTTCGTGCCCTGGATGTGCATCCCACAAATCTCCATCAACTGCAAGATGCTATCCTATCAATATGGGCCAACATTTCTAAAGAATGATTTCAGCACCTTGTTGAATCAATGCCACGTAGAATTAAGGCTAAAGGGGGTCAAACACAGTATTAGTGTGGTGTTCCTAATAATCCTTTAGGTGAGTGTATACTGTATATGATGGAGTGAGAATATGGAGGGTAAAAACATGTCAAATTTATTCAGGGGCCCAAACTGAGCAAAATTATGAAATTTGGTGCAGATGCTGATATTCATTTTGACAAAAAGTGATATATGTACATTAAGGAAGGCTTTTACTCGCTGAAAAAGTGTAAACTATCATTCAGACGCAAATCTGATCCAATAGGCTTAATAGGGTTAAACTTCCTCCTGCCGCAGACTTGTACGGTTCATCATATCATGTGTGTTGAGGTGTGCTGTTATTTTACCAAGTAATCAAACACACAATTTTCACCTCGAGCTGTATCTAGAGACCAAAAGATCGCAGGAGACTCTTTTACACGAGTCGGTCTGTGAAAACACAAAACACTATCAACCAGAGAGCAACTAACTAACAAACCTGTCATGGCACTCACTGCTGCAAACACACACAACACAGCAAAAACTTCTGCACATGCATGTTTATTAAAGATGTCAAAACCTGAATTATTACCAAGGTTTATGAACTAATCACGACTAAACCTGTTAGAAATACATCTGTAACTCTCAGATTACAAAACCTTGAGCCTGGTCCTGCTACAGATGCATTAAAGATGCGTGACTTTTAAGGTTATAATCTATATATGTGCCAATCACAGCCTCTGTAAGACACACTAGCAAAGTCTCCAAATCCCAAAGAGAAGCACACGAGAACTATCCAGCTGTGTTTCCAGAGACACATGTGTGATTTGGATCTGAATCAAATCTCACAAATATAAATAAAGCATGCCCATCTGCACAAATACACATTAGAGACATCATTTGTTTAGGTGGTGGTTGGTTACAGCAGTTATGCCAGTTAATCTGAAATGTACACCTGTTACATGACTAATTACCTAATGTAAATCATCATCATTATTAATTATGACATATTTTTGATACAATTATGATGCTTCCAGAGTTGCAAAGTGTGCCGTTTTCAATGGATTTGGACTAATTTTAAACTGTTTTAGTTCTTAATAATTCTTACTTATATTGCATCATAAATAATAGTAAGAATATGCATACATATTTCAAGTTTTGATGATTTGACATAATACTATTAGATTGTAAGTAAATAACAGTAAAAATATGCATACAAATAACATGCTTTTTCAAACTATCAAACCTTGCAAAACAACATGCATATTGTAAAGTAAATAACAGTAAAAAGTTGCATCCATAGCTAAAAAACGTGCAAAATATGTATGCATATTTTTACTCCTTTAATATGCAATATACTGCATGTAATAGTGTTCTTTGTTAAACCTGGTGTAATCAGGGTCCAAATGCAGAAGGTTTAATTAATATAATAGCAAAAATAAAATCAAACACGGGAACCAGAACACCGGGGAAACAATACATCCGTGTAAGGACAAAACTCGACAAAGAAAAACTGGGGTATAATTACACGAGGAAACAAGGGCTGTAAGTGATTAGTTGCTAAGCACACCAACAAGAGTATCTATGAAAAATAACAGTTATGGAAACAAAGGAAAAAAGGAACTAAATACAGAAAGTCAAACAATGGGAACAAAGCTATACTTCAAAATAAGAGTCCAAAACAAAACAGGGGAACATGAGACAGTAACCATGACACTTTGCAACATGTATGCATATTTTTATGACTATTTACTAATATAATATGCAATAAGTTATATGTATTGTATTGTCAAACCTTGCAATATTACTTGTTGCATATTATACAGAATAAATAACAATAAAAATATGCAAATATATTTTTATATTTGCATATTTTTGCATATAACAGTAAAAGTATGCATACATATTGCGAAATTTGACTATTTGTATGCATTTTATTACTATATATATATATATATATATATATATATATATATAGTAATAAAATGCATGCATATAGTCAAACTTTGCAATATGTATGCATACTTTTACTGTTATTTATAATATTATGCAATACAATTAATTTAATGCTTTGTCAAAACTTGCAATATGAGTCATTTGTGAATGCATTTTGTAAAATGAGAATGCATTTTGTATAAGTAAATTTTATTATAAATAAAAGTATGCATAGTTGCATACGATGCATGTTTTGTCAAATTTAGCAATACATATGCATCTTTGACTGTTATTTACTTATAATAATAATATGCAATATAGGCTAAGTAATGGTATGCTTTATCAAACCTTGTGATTTATATTGCATTTTATATAAATAGATAACAGAAAAATATGCATACATTATGTAATGCCAGGTTTGATGGTTTAACAAAGCATACTATTACTTGTTTTGCATATTATATAAGTAAATAATTCAGTGTAGCGTCAGTTCTGGCAGGTCATGTTAGTCAAACTCTCCTCAGTGACTGCCTATAGGAATATGATCCTATCACTGTATTCATATATAACTCCTTCAGTATTATCAGCTGATCCTCTACTATAGGAATACGACCCTATCGCTGTATACATATATATTCCGGGTTTGACTTCGGTTCAAACTGATACGGTTAGCAGATGTGTCCTCAGAGACAGCCATTCTTTCTCCAAAATATCCCTCAACTGTTGTCAAGGCAACACTCCAGTGTGTTGTGTTAAACGACCCACAGAACAGAGGGGCGGAGTCAGCGAAGCTCATTATCATTTAAAGACACATGCACTGAAAACAGAGCTGTGTTTGACCAGGTAAAATGAGTGTTTTCTGACAATACTAATGAGAATTTTTAATTAAAGTATATTACAAACATTTCATTTAGACCCTAAAGAATCATATTAACTTGTCTAAAAATGGCATTATATGACCCCTTTAACAACTGTACCTGCAGATGATTTCACTGAACTGGATGTAGCTCAAGAACACATTTATAAGAAAAAATCTGTATTGATTTCTGTCCTTACTGACATCCAACCTCTTTCACAGAGCCTCTCTGCCTGTTTTGTGGGGTAATTCTCGTCAAAACCTAAAGCAGTGAGCCAGCGTTTATTGATACCTCTGAAAATCCCTCCAATCTGATAACGGTCCCGCAGTGCAACTGGCAAGACTCCATTTACCAATTAAGAAGAACATGCCCACCATAAAT
>JAQIUQ010007667.1:0-76541 GCA_030378365.1 Hybognathus amarus
CACTATTAATATTAATATTTAAAATTTCAGTTATTTCAGATTTTTTGTATTTTATAGTTTCATTTAAGTATTTTTGTATTTTTAATTAAATAAGCTTTTTGTTGATTTAATAGTATTTTTTTATACATGTCTAGGTAGTTTTTATTAATGTTTATTTCAGTTTTAGTTTTCAAGTTAAAATAAAAATAAAATGAGAAATGTTGCCTTGGCAATTTGCTGAAATAAAAGTTTTACAGTTCTTTACAACAAATCTATTTTATTTCTTGCTTTAGTTTTAGTTAACTATAATGATCTTGCTTAGAGCTTTTATTTTGGTGGTTTGCTGGTTGGTTGATTCTTCTAAATTGTAAACGAAAGTGTGCTGACAGGAAGTTGGCGTTCTTCAACCTAGCAATTTAACATGATAGCAAATGGTTTACACATTTAAGTTCTTATATTTATCTAAAATTATTTGATAAAAACATCTGTGGAAATGATAGCGCACACAAGCCTTATCTCTTGATATCAACTCCTGATGTAATGTGGCAAAATGTCACAAGACTTTAATCATTGACATTTACAGGAATGCATTTGGCAGATGCTTTTAGCATTGCATTTAACAGGATGAACACTTTCGGTTCATGCATTTCCTGAGAATCAACCCCATGACCTTGATGTTGCATAGACCATGCTTGAAATAATCATATCCATAAATGTGTAATGTATGACGTTTCTTTCCACCATATAGCTAAATCAAGATAACAGTTTTTAATGTGTTGATTGATTGACCCGTTGCATTAAGAACTGCGAATACTCTTCATGCTGATTATATTTCAGCAAATTGCACAGAATTGGTCATATTCGTGAAACACAGGCGATTCATTCATAATTCCATCCAAGCTAATTTGACTCATTAAGGTAATTTGAAAAATGTTCTACTAAATCCATCAAAACGTGTCTTTTATCTCAGGGTTGTAGTAAATGTCTATTCAAGGATTTTGAAGCCAACACTTGGTGCATTTTCCCCCGTTTGGAAAGAAAAGGGTCAGAAAGCAGCCCTGAGCCTGAGCTGTATTATTCTGTACCCTTAACCAGACATTTATAAATAATACAAAGCAACGAAGCTGTCAGAACCGATTTCCATCACTGCAATACTGAGATACAGAAAGGGCAACATGCAAAGCTCCTAAACTCATCAGCGTGGCTTTGCAGAAGACCTTCAGTGTGTAACACTGCGCTGATCGTCCCCTGAGATCTCCGGTGTGCGCAGGACGGACTGTTGCACAGCAGCGGGAACCGTTTTACAATCATTTAATATGGCGCGTTCATGTGGGAAGCCAGGATCACGACTTCTTTGGGTTTAGAAGTCGCGATCTTGTTTAAATGAATGGACAGTTGCTCCTAAGGCAAAATCTTGGTCAATCCACTGAAAATAAACATTTTTGAGATGGATAAAGACCATAGCGCTCTTTCAGAGAGCAGATATTAAAGGCGATATTTCCAACTTTCTCATTATTCACACCGTCAAAACTGTAGTAGCCAGGATGATCAATTGACAGCACTAATATGTGCATATTTATATGTAATGTATACAGTATATATTATGAATGTTACTGCTGTGCCTTTAATATATCACGGTTCAATGCTTAGGTTAGCTAAGCAAACTGTTCAAAGGGCTTTAAACGATTCCAGACGGTGAATAAGGGAAAAAGCGAAACGATCGCTCATTTAATAAATAAATAACAAAGTTTAAGTTTCTGTACTGTGTGACTCTCCTGTTCGAACTCTGTTTATCAAAATGAACAAATCTTTTTCTGAGTCAATTCATTCGTTTCGTTCGTTGAATGAACCAAATGACTCGGAAAAAGATTTGATTCATTTTGATAAAGCGAGTTTAAACAGGAGAGCGAAGGCGACCATTTAAGCTCACAAAACTTAAACTTTGTTATTTATTTATTAAATGAGCGATCGTATTTCAGCTTGATAAGACCCTTATTCATCGTCTGGAATTGTTGAAGCCCTTTGAACAGTTTGCACTGAAACTGTCTTTTGGACCTTGAACCGTTTGGACCCCATTGAAGTCCATTATATGGAGAACAATGCTGGAATGTTTTCATCAAAAACCTTAATTTCTTTCAGTTTGCAAATGCCAGGAATATTCTCCACAACAGAGCGAATTGCATCCCGTGTCTTAATATCGGTCGTTTCGTTTTCCCCAATCTTAAACTCGGCGCTTAGCTTCTACGTCACGGCTCTGATTGGCCGGCTGTTTTCAGGCCGGAGGAAAACTGAGAGACATGTCGATGTGTACAGTAGCAATCTAAAATAGAGCGGAAGAACGAAGTCTGACTGACAAACCCAACCGTTTAGACAAAACTTAAAGGGATACTCCACTTTTTTTGGAAATAGGCTCATTTTACAACTCCCCCAGAGTTAAACTGTTGAGTTTTACCATTATTGAATCCATTCAGCCGATCTACGGTTCTGGCGGTACCACTTTTAGCATAGCTTAGCATACATCATTGAAGTGGACAAGACCATTAGCATTTCTCAAAAAAAATGACCAAAGAGTTTCGATATTTTTCCTATTTAAAACTTGACTCTTCTGTAGTTACATCGTGCACTAAGACCGACGGAAAATGTAAAGTTGTGATTTTCTAGGAACTACAGTATACTCTCATTCCTGGGTAATAATCAAGAAACTTAAAAAAGAAGCAGGCGTAGTGATATGACGAAGCGCCTGAAAATAGTCCCCAGCTTGGTAACTTCCAACGTGACTGGGACTAAGTTTGTGTAGTTATGTTGATGGAAGGTAGCCTATTTTCAGGCGCTGCGTCATATCATTACGCCTGCTTCTGTTCTAAGTGTCTTGATTATTACGCAGGAATGAGAGTATAGTTCCTAGCCATATCAGCCTAGAAAATCTCAACTTTACATTTTCCGTCGGTCTTAGTGCACGATGTAACTACAGAAGAGTCAAGTTTTAAATAGGAAAAATATCAAAACTCTTTGGTCATTTTTTTTTGAGAAATGCTAATGGTCTTGTCCACTTCAATGATGTATGCTAAGCTATGCTAAAAGTGGTACCACCAGAACCGTAGATCGGCTGAATGGATTCAAAAACGGTAAAACTCAACAGTTTAACTCTGGGGGAGTTGTAAAATGAGCCTATTTCCAAAAAAAGTGCAATATCCCTTTAACCCAATGGTTGGGTTTAATTGAAACACCCCTGTATTTTTCAGTGTTCCTAAAGAGAATGTTTGTGCATTGTTTGTTGAGATCCCCAACACTAGTGTTTCTTTTTCTTAACAAACACAACTAATTACTGTAAGGTGAAAGTGACTTTAATCATTCATGAACGATAGTTGCAGACCCAGCGGTTTGTGTTCATCACAGCGCTCATGTTATCGGTTAGGCCTTGATTGTCCAGTTCTCATTTAGGAGGATGTGATCCCGGCTCTGAGAGATGGATGAGTGTTTTAAAGAGCTGCATTAACGCTCCATGAGCTTTGGTGCACATCAGCCTTTAAAGCCTCTTGAGAAAGCAATAAGTTCATTGTGCATTTGTGAGCATGATTGCAGATTATCCAGACGTGCTTTTCTGGGATGTTTGAGACGGGCTCAATGCTGGACCTCTAGTGTGTCAAGCACATTTTCACATCATGAATGAACAAATATCTGCTGATATGAGACGCTGATATGAGATGCTGAGACACAGTCTGTAATGCATGCATTGTTGTATTTGTCCAAAACACAACAGTGCATGAATACACTTATCTAATGTTTACATTTTCATGATGTGCAACCAAAAACAAGCCCTTGAAAACCAGTGGGCCTTTGTTTGTCCAGATGTTGTAGACACGCATCTGTTGTGATTCATTAAGATCAACACACAGCAAAGGCTTAACGTGTTTTCATTTACATGCAGAAGTGGCTTTTTTAAATAGTTTCAGAAAGGTTTGGTGTGATGAACAGTGTTGTTCTGGTGCAGTGCATGTTCTCCTGTGATCTTGCATTGAAGTTCAATGGCTCCCTAGCCCTAAAACCGTATTCTGGACAAATGTGGGCAAAATAGTATTGATTTATTTTTTTAAATACTTCCCTTGATCTGAGCGGTACAAGACTTGGCTACTTTTCCTAAGTTTGCCTCCTGAACACACAATTTTTTTTTCCACTCAATTCTACAATGTTAAGAGGGTGAAAAAGAAAACTCATTAATCTTGTATTTGGGTCAAAAATGGGCACCCATAGAAATGAATGGGAAAAACTGTAATTCAGAGCATTCTAAAATAAGCCAAAATAAGACACAAGGTGACAGCAAAGTCACTTCATCTTTAGGTTTTAGCTCTAAGAACTTATTGGAATGATATTTTAATGTAGTTAAAAAATGTAAATAATAAAACATAAAAATAAGCATAATTTACATCGAAAATATAGTAATTTTTGAAAGTAAATAAATTCAAAAATACCCCCAAAATAATAAAAAAACACCATAAATGGATAGACAAAACTTTATCGAAGACAGTGATATAACATTTATAATAAATAAAAATTAGGATTACACCTGAGTCCTCTGTGCCCACATTTGTCCACAATTACAGGATTAAGGGCTATAAAGTGAATATGGTTTGAGGGCTACAGTGCTCATTTCATTCTTTCCAAATAGAGCTTTCCAAGTCATCTGGTGAAATTGTTTTTATATCACTTTTTTTAATATAATTTATATATATATTATTTCTATATATTGTTTTGTATATTTATATCGACATTGGTAAATATCGGTATCGGCCAAATATAAATATCGGTTATCGGTATTGGCCACAATTTTCACATCGTTGCATCACTAGTTGCTCTGCAAGATCATCTTCAAACTGCATCTCAGTAAAAAAACTGATTGTAGAAGACAATTTATGCTAATATATGTTGATGTACGACTTGTGTGCATTATAAATGTAGCGATGCATGGACTCGAGCTTGTGTTTGGGTTAGAGCATGCTTATGAGATGCACATGAATCACCCAAATATGAATGTGTTTTTTAATGTCTGTCCAGATGTTTTTGGAGATGTGTCTGCTGCAGTTTGTTATCAACAAACACAACAACACATCTGTCATGTATTTTTAATTTACGAAAACATGAAGAGTGTTGCATGGTTGACCGTGTTTCTAAATGTAATTCTGCACGTGTTCTTTGGGACTGCAGAGCACAGGTTTGCAGCGTTTGTATCGTGACTTTCGCTCGACTTGACAAGGAAATCTTTGACAAACCTCACTATGTGTATTTCAGATCCCTCTAGAGAAGCTCTCCAATTAGCGGTGTGTGTTCTGTGCTTTACATGTGACAGCAGACGCGTACGTGAGGCGACAGTAAGCGCTGCAAATCCTCTTGCTTTCTCTGGCAGCTGAATTTCATTCGCCTCTTAAAACGCCGTGTGTGCCGTGAGCAACCGGCCTCAGTCCCAGCAGACGATCAAGAGTTGGTCCTGTGACGAAACAGCAGCAGAAACATTACAGGGAGTTTGGAAACTTTCAGTTTCAGTGCATCTTGTGGTTCAGATTCAGAGGTCGGTGTATTGGGCTCAATTAGATCTCATAATTCTGTGAGCTGTAGGGTAGAGTTTAATGCACAAAATAATAAGGACCCGAGAGAAATCCTGGCACGGCTGGTGCAAATAATTCCCATACTCCTTCCATATTAGTCCGAGCTGTTGACGAACTATTAATGGCTTCTTCTCTGGCTCGACAGATTGCTTGATGATGTTGCAGAATCAAAATGTCACTGCCGGCGTCCAGGAGAACTCACTCTCCTCCTCCTGCCTAATTGATTTCACTGTAATACTGCGGACATTACTGTTACATTTCATGCATATTTAGGCACAAATGTTTCTCTTTTTGAGGATTTGATTTGAAAATGCAAATCAGACTTAGACTCGGCTGTGATTTTAACTGCCTTTGCATTTTAATTTGGGATGTGGATCATTATTAATTGTTTTTTGTTCATAAGGCGAGATGCTGCAGGTGAATAGGATAAAAAATTTAACTTACAGATGTCACCATGAAACTTTGCCAGTTGATTACTCGCATAAATAGGAGAAAAAAATGAATTGCAAGTTTTCTGTAAGTTTATGTTTAAATATGCTAATCAGGCTATATCTAATTAAATATGTGCTAATTTGCATGTATTTTGAAGTGATGAATCTGACCATTGAAAAACAAGGTTCAAAATTATGTTTGCATTTTGTTGAGATGTTCAATGAAAAGACATTTTCTGAGGGGATTATGAATATCTCCTTTTGTAACCCTGTAAATCAGAAAATACTGCCATTAGCCTTAAAAATAGATTTCCGCCCTATTTTTAGGCATAAAATGTCATATAAATCAGGCCAAGAATGATATATCAACAAATCCCTCTAAAGTTTTGCTGCAACAGAAGTGGAAAATCGTCACTAGAAGTGTGAGAAAAAACTCATTTTGAGAAAACGGCCTTTTTCCCAAAAAAGATTTTTATGGTATTGCGTATTTTGAGTTAAATGGCCTACTTTACTTTCATGATTGGTTGCTGATAAACAGGAAATGACCATATTTGGATCCGACAGCATTGAAGAGGAGAGGGAGAGAGCTTTCTAACGGTGTGTCTGAGGACAGGGTGCGGATCGCGATCACGGAGCAGCGGAATGTTACACACCGAACGCGTATTTAATTATTTGTGCGAATAGATTACATACAAAGTCAATGCAAAGACGCGAATAGACGCATCATTCACGCCGGGCGTTGCGAATGACGCAAATTTATCGACGCTTTTGCCGCGAATGTCTTCAGCGCAAGTTGAAAAATTTGAACTCGAGCGGAAGTTCAAGCGTCTAACTAGACGCGAGACGTGTATATTCGATGCTTCTCACGTTCGGTGTGAACACATCGAATGGCAACTTTTGAGGAATTGAGGCGAAACCTACACAAGCAAACAGACAAATTGTAGTAAAATAAAGACATAAATGTGTATTTTAGACTTTTTTTTCAGCACTAGTCTGAAAGACTATATGTTATTGAATACAAATAGCCCAAAATCTCAGAATTGACCAGAAAAAAAAAACTGTTTTTGCCTGTTAGTGTTTCGCCTTAATATTGCTTATCAATCAGTTTTAGGACAAATGTGTTGAAAATGATGTCTTGATCCACTTTATAGTTTTATTTAATATTTGTGATCTGTTTTAGGTTTTAATGTAAGCATTTACTCAATTGAGTGATCATTAATTTACATTTATGCATTTGATCAGACGCTTTTTCTGAAGTGACACAATTTTTTTATATATATTTTTTAAATATTTTATTTTATCATAATTGATAACATAATGTTATTGTATTTATTTATTTAGATTACAATATTTTTTGTTCATTTAAACATTTAAGTATTTTATTTTTATAACATTTTAAATAATTAATTTTTAATTAAATATTTTTCTTAATTTTAATATTTTTTGATGAGCCATGTTTAAAGCCGTTGAATTGTTTCCAGCTGCTGAAATGTTCAACCCTCAATCTTCTGCTTCTATAATGTGATTTAGTGTGTTGTGAATACTGATGAGTCTCTATAATCACATTGACTAGAAACACAAACTTCCAGGAATCTAATTATACGACTCACTGAGACTCTCCAGTTCTCACACACATTTCCACAAGGCCTTCATCCAGATCTGAGCTTCCTCTCAGTCCGTCCATTAACTCACAGATCCTGAGTCAGTCAAGTTACCCAACTCCTGGTGTGTGTGTGTGTGTGAATACTCCAGCACTGTAGTATCAGATGCTACTATCACAGCACTGCAGAATTACTGGGCTGGGTATTGACTTTTTCCCTTTTAGAAAATTGATTTTTAGACAAGTTCTTTTTAGTTTCTTCTTTGTATTAAAAGCACAGAGTTGGGCAGCCGTTTCCATGGCAACTGAGCCGTACCTGTGCCATTCCCGGGAATATAAGAGTGTGAGATCAGGACCGTTGAGAGTGTTTTTCAGTGAAGCGATTTAAATATGAATTGCGTCTGTTGTTTTGTGTAAATATTCCTCTTGTTGGTCCGCAGTGGAAGAGCTACATGTGCAGCAGTCGAGGGAAGATCCTGAGCTTCACAGTGGACTTCGAGTCGGGCTTCTCCTGCTCCGAGAGCATCTCAAAGGTGAGGAAATCAAACCTCTCCGAGCAGAATCTCACCGCTGAATCCTGACAGGAGTTTCAGCTCTTCACTGTTCTGCTGCTTCCTAAAGCCTTCCTTCTATATTAGCAAAACACACTTTAGAAAGGAAGCTTCCTGGTTTATATAGTTTTAAATTATTATTTTTATTTATTTATTTAAAAGTTTTATTTATATCTATATTAATTTGTATTGTTATTTAAAGAATATATATATCAATTTGTATTTTTTGTTTACAAAAATGTATTTATTTATTTATATATTTATTTAATTTATTAAAAAATATATTTTTTAAATATATAAATATATATATATTTTTATATCCATATTTTTATACCTATATATATATATATATATATATATATACATCATCAGGCACATGTTTTAATGATATATATATATATATATATATATATATATATATATATATATACATACATTAAAACATGTACCTGATGATGTCTGTGTGTTTAACGCAAACCAGTTGAACTTATGAAGGTGTTTTCATTGTCGGACATCAAACTTAGCTTCTTTTGAAACATTAGAGTGTATTATATTCAGTTATTATTTGTTACATTGAGTCCATATGAGAGCTTTCTTTATAAACGACTCTGTTTTTATTGTACACAGATCTTCACTGCGCATTATACAGATTTTCCCCAATGGTTTGCATGTTGTCTTAACATGAACATTTTTTCTGAATGTTTAATTCGCAATATCAGAACAGCAGATGGTTCTGGTGT
The DNA here is from genome assembly GCA_030378365.1 of Hybognathus amarus. NCBI lineage: Eukaryota > Metazoa > Chordata > Actinopteri > Cypriniformes > Leuciscidae > Hybognathus > Hybognathus amarus. The sequence continues at coordinate 8,902 of JAQIUQ010007667.1, forward strand.
CTCACACCAACACACATACACACATGCACACACACACACACACACACACACACACACACACACACACACACACACACACACACACACACACACACACACACACACACACAGTAGTCAATATTGTAGCATTGCTGTTCACAGTAAACTGGACTTTATTTAAGAGAAATCTTCATGTGTGGACTAATATCAGCAAAACTAGCATTAATAAATCATCATTCAGTGTTCAGATCAATGGCATGACACACCCTAAGATTCAGACTTTTTTTAAATTGCTTTTAAAATGCAGTTCATATTTAATTAATTATGATATATTTGTGTTTAAAAGGCTTTGATGGTGTTTTTTATGCTCACCAAGGCTGCATTTATTTGATTACAAATACAGAAAAAAACAGTAGTATTGTGAAATATTATTACAATTTTAAAAAGCCAATCTTTATGTGAATATATAGTAAAGTGTAATTTATTCCTGTGATCAAAGCTGTGTTTTCAGCATCATTACTTCAGTCTTCAGAAATCACTCTAATATGATTTGATGCTCAAGAAACATTTATGATTAGTATCAATGTTGAAAACAGAAACCGTAAAACATTTTATTTTTAGGATTCTTTTATGAATATAAAGTTCTAAAAGAACAGCATTTATTTGAAATATATTTTGTAACATTATAAAAGTCTTTACTGTCACTATTGATCAGTACGTACTATTGACATTTTTGAAGTTGAAAAAAATATATATGAATCAGTTTATAAATCTTATAAAAAATATATGAATCAGTATATAAATATATCTAAATTCAGCATATTTCTATTTTTCTCAGAAAACCATCTGGAAATACAAATTCTCCAGCTGAAGGGTTCATCGGATGACGGCAAGACTACGAGTGAAGCTTTTGTTTCCAGAATTCAGAGAATAAACAGATATAGAAATGAAGGTCAGAATGTGTTTACATGTGAATATATGTTTTATATATTTATGCTGTATAACAATATAATGTTAATAATATTGATCAGGTTTAAAATAAAAACTTTATTGAAGTCTTTTGTTTTGAAATTGTTCATAATAGAAAGATTAGGTTTAATAACTGAAGTAATACGCAGGAAAAATCGATATTTTTTTTAAATGAAACAGTTTATTCAAACTGTTTTTTGTTGAATATCAAATCTGATACATCAGGTTTTTATGCCTCGTATAGTATGATGCAGTGATAATATGGCGGGAAAAGCAGCTACATTTTATTGTGAGACCTAAACTGAGCAAAAATGTGAAATTTGGTGCAGATGCTGATATTTATAAGGAATTTTTTCATGGAATATTTATATGCAAATCAATGAGATTTTATAACATTATAACAGACTAGTGACATTACATGCAGACATCACAATTAAATTGTTATACTGTCATAACAATTTAATTACTATTTGATTACTATCTGGAATTGTATTTTCACTAGTGAAATTTCTCCTTAGGCTGCCATTCAAAATAAATTGTTGATATTAAGAATTTATTTTTTTATAGTAGAAATGTAATTTTTTATATAAATAATTACAATGCTACTAGTAAAAATGTGAATTCCTGATATCAATAATTAAATTGTCACTAGTTGAAATGTTGATATCAACAATTCAATTGGTATTAGTAAAATATTTTTGAAATCTGAAAATGTATTTCTGATATCGATATTATTTCAGATATCTAAAATGGCTTTTTTTATAGTAACAATCACATATATGATATCAGAAATTAACATTGTCACTAGTAAATATTGCATTATTGATATCAGAAATGAACATTGTTACTAGTAGCAATTCATTTGTGGATATCAATAATAGACATTTCAACAAGTAACAATTGAATTCTTGATATCAAAAATAAAGTTTTTTACTAGTAATAATTGTATTTCTGTAAAATGGATCAACTAAACCGAAGTTGATTCAGTCCAGTATTGATCTTGAAATATCAGGAACAATATTGGAGTTATTCTTCCGTTTACTTGGTAAAAATCAGTGCAGATTTCACAGGAAAAAGACAAAGCTGAAGGTGGACGTTTACTAAAAGACTTTCATGTGCTTTTGTTTTTAATAAACCATTGCTCTGCCGTGACAGATGTTGACTTGAAAGAGAAAACTGCACTCTCATGTGAAAGCTGACATGGGGAATTGCATGGAAGCGTTTGCATAGAGGCCTTCTAGATGTGTTATTTATTGATATCGGCGAAAAAAAAGGTACAAAATCTGTCACTGTGGCGTATCTTTCAAATAGTACACTTTTGTACCGAAAGGGTGCATATTCGGTACCTTAATGGTACATATTCAGTACCTAAAATGTACATACTAGCACCTAAAATGTACATATTAGCACCTAAATGTCCATATTAGCACCTAAATGTCCATATTAGCACCTAAAATGCACATATTATCATCCTAAAATGCACATATTAGCACAAATGGACATATTCGCACCTAAAATGCACATATTCGCACCTAAAATGCACATATTAGCACCTAAAATGTACATATTAGCACCTGAAATGCACATATTAGCACATAAATGCCTATATTAGCACCTAAAATGTACATATTAGCACCTAAAATGCACATATTAGCACCTAAATTACCATATTAGCACCTAAAATGGACATATTAGCACAAATGGACATATTAGCAATAGCACCTAAATGTCCATAGTAGCACCTAAAATATACACTTAGCACCTAAAATGCACATATTAGCACCTAAACGTTCATATTAGCACCTTAATGTCCATATTAGCACCTAAATGCACATATTAGCACCTAAATGTCCATATTAGCACCTAAAATATACACATTAGCACCTAAAATGCACATATTAGCACCTAAACGTTCATATTAGCACCTTAATGTCCATATTAGCACCTAAAATGTACATAATAGTACCTAAAATGTCCATATTAGCACCTAAAATGTTCATTTTAGTAACTAAAATGGACAAAAGTTTACCTTTTGAAAAGGTACAGCCCCAGTGACAGCTTTTGTCTTTGTTTTGAGAGATGTTGTGTTTTCCTACAGGAGCTGGAGTTTGCGGATCTGACGGCTGTCCTTCATTGCATTCACTCGTTCATCGCCGCTAAAGTGGCCACGGTGGATCCCGTCTTCGTCAACAGTCAAAGTCTCACGCAGAAGTACATGTGCAACAGCTAGAAACATCTGTACAACCTCGTCAGGTTCTCCAATTTTATGCACAATATCGATCTAGTTCTTGTTATTTCTGTACGAATCTTCTAAATTCAGAACGACGTTTAAGGAACACTTTGAGTAGATGATATTTTGACATGCATTGAGTTATGATTTCTTTCCTACTAATATGATCAATCATGTGCTTAACCTGAACTCATATTGATTATGTAGCAAAGCAGATGTTTATATACGGCATTATAAGTTGATGCATGAACTGCATTTGACAATTTTACAGGGCAAAACGGGTGAAACTTTAAGCTGTAAAAATCGACCAAACTTTGGCCGATAGCTATACGACTTTGTGTTCTTTTGCCCTATTGTTCTTTATTCAATGCCTCAAACCTCCTAATTTAGCACAAAGCATAATAGCAAGTCATATATGATTTTAATGTCATTCTGACGGTTCTCTGCATTTGAATGAAAGTGCTGCCTATGTTGAAATGATTTGACATGTGTTAATATGAAGTAGTGGTTTGATTAACAGTTATTAGACGGTCTTGCCAGCTACTGTCCTTGAAAAGTGAGATTTTCGAAGAATCAAAGTCCCTGATCTGCTGTTCTATTTAGTTTGATGTTAATCCAGTTCTTTTCCAAATAAAGGAATGATTAGTTCACTGCTGACCCATACGGCATCATTCTTGTGGCTCCAGAATATGTTTATATGTAAAAATGTTTATATACTAGTTTATGGTTAACAATACATAACAAAAAAACAAGTAAATATATCTCTCTCTATATCACTGTAAAAAAATATATAGTTGGTTTAACTTAAAAAATGAAGTAAACTGGTTGCCTTAAAATTAAGTTCATTGAAATGGATAAATTGAGTTTATTTGAATTTTTATTACTGTATCTTTTCAAATTTTATATATAGCCTAAATTACATGATTCATTTGTTTGTTTGCCTGGGTCAAATGAATCCCAAACAGAGTAACATAAATAATTATGAGGGAGAATAATTGGTTAATTTCACAATGACTATTATTTTTTACACATGCAATCAGTCATGAAGAATAATTGAACGTGAAGGATAATTACCATTATACCACAACACACGTGGTGAATTAATGATTGTCGGTCGTTCAATTAGCAATTTTGAATCATGGACACTAGTAGGCTACATGCAGCAGTTTTGATAGATGATAAATGGGCTGAAATTTGTTTTAAAACGTGTGATTGTCTAGAAATTATGAAAACAAGTGTCTTTTGTAAACAAATGGTGACGATGGTGTTTCAAAAACCTCATAAATCAGACAGTGAACCCAAGGCCGTTACCAGGGTCTGAAACTTCAGTGAGGTCCGGAGATGTTGTGTAGAGAATTGTGCTATTATAATGGTAAGGCTAATTGGACCCACATTTCCCCCTTTTTAAAGGAATTTGCTATATATATATATATATATATATATATATATATATGGATACATTTTTTTAATTATGTGTGGGGTAGTCTCTCAAGAGGGGTCCAGGGGTATGCTCCTCCGGGATTTACAAAAAAAAAAAAAAACATTAAATGGCGCTTTCTGGAGAGTTTTGTGCAAAGAAATAAAGAGTAAAAGTAGGTCTAGCAAAGTCTTATATTTCTGTATTCACACAGATCAAACGCTATTTCAGAGCGCGGCCGACGGTTTTCAGCTAATATCTCTGCGAATACTCCACCAAAAATGACGAAACGCATATGGTTCTGTTCAGGTTGGAAGGAGCGGAATATGTTTTTCGCCAAAATATTTGCATGTTTCGCTTCCGGAGGGCTTTGGGGGCCTGTATTTCGGGCCCCGGGGCCCACGAGGCCGGGGGTGGTCTCTTTCGAAAGGTCTCGGTCCGTTCTCCACTTGATTAAAAATTTTGCGTCGAAACGATTTTTTGCCGAGATATTTGCGATTTTCTCGACGAGCTCGTGGCGCCATTTCAGAGGGCGGCCGACGGTTTTCGGCTAATATCTGCGAATACTCCCACCAAAAATAACGAAACGCCTATTGTTTTGTTCAGTTTGGCAAGTCGGTTCGAATGAGCGCTGTCTCCGACGGATACGTTGAGTTTTCGCTGAGATATTTGCGTTTTCTCTTCCGGAGGGGCTTTGGGGGCCTGTATCTCGGCCCCCGGGGCCCATGAGGCTGGGGGTGGCCTCTTTCGAAAGGTCTCGGTCCGCTCTCCACTCGATAAAGATTTGGCGTCGAAACGTTGATTTTTCGCCAAGATATTTGCGATTTTCTCCCGAGCTCGTGGCGCCATTTCAGAGCGCGGCCGACGGCTTTCGGCTAATATCTCCGAGTACTCCACCAAAAATGACGAAACACATATGGTTCTGTTCAGTTCGGCAAGACTGAGCCCACGAGGCTGGGGGTGGTCTCTTTTCGAAAGGTCTTGATTCGTTCTCCATCTCGATAAAAATTTGCCGTCGAAAACATTGATTTTTCGCCGAGATGAAAGAACCTTTCATTCTAAATTTGTCCTTAATTTGCTACTTTTTACTTGCCAAATTGTATATTCACAAGTGTACATTTTCAAAGAAAACTCCTTCTTTTTTATTTTTAAGAAAGATATGTATTTAAATTCATTGAAGAACTCTAAAAACTCTGCAATATTGTCGATTATTTAAGCTTGTTTAATGTTATTTATAAGTGTATGGATTGGAACCCTCTTTTTTGTTTTTGTTGTTTTGTGTATTAATGTCTTGATTTGTATTTGTTATTTCTGCATAAAAAAACAACTCTGAAGAACAACAGGCCTCGTCTGAAGCTCTCTGGCTCGAGTGAGTTCAAAACACATCTCGAGTGAAGAAGGAGAAAACATCTCGAGTCGAGTGATGAAGGAGTGTTGAAAACACGTCATTTCTCGAATGTCCACTCTGTAGGGCTCTTGAATCGCATGAAGAGCTTTAGGAGTCAAGACCTTACGTCAGATGAGCTGGTGTTTTTGTCTCTGTCAAGAGTCATGACGCCAGTCGCTGAAAGTGTTGTTCTGTATAGAACTGTTAAAACATCATTGAGCTGTTTTGAGACAGTTATTAGTGGTGTTTACTAAGGTAAGCATGTTAATATTGCTCACTCGAGTTTACATTGAAAATCAAATCCAGTCAGTGAAATTCACACAATCAGAGTTTGGAAGAGTGTGAGCTGTTCTATAAACACTACATAATGCACCATTTTGCCATCACTAATTCGCTAATATGTCTGCCTTTTGTTTACTAGAGATTTCAACAAAATGGCAGGGAGAAACCACCTAGAAAGCACTCAGAAAAGTCATAAAAAATGCATTGGGCAGTGTGTTGCTGCACTCATATTCTTTCAGACAAAGTAATTGTAATCTATCACTTATATTTGTGATATTATTATAGGCAATGTGACACGGATTCTCATAAATGAATGATTTAAAATCTTTTTACAGCCTTTTAGATGATTATACTTAGTCCAAAAACCATCAGATCAAGTGCAGTTTCTCCCAGTGAAGCCTTACTATTAATCTAGATTAATGACTTGACTTACTTTAATTATGGATCATTGTCCAGCCAAAGATCTTCTTTCAGAATTGACTATTTAAATGAGTTATGCCAAAAGCATCAGGTCATTCCTCAACTACTATACAGCTCAAATCATTTGTTGAGTAGATGGAAAAGAGTTCACAGATGGACATTTCCCTGAAAATGAGATGATCATGGGTCATTTATTGTAATATTCCTGCCAAAAAATTTAAGTACTGTTTGTAAATGATGACCGAATGGTCTGTTTTAGGTGAGCTATTCCACTTAGGCTGTGAAATGTCAAGCTTTTGCAGATAATGATGATTTCCAAGTCCTGACAGATGCTTGACATGAGCTTGTGTTGTGTTTAAAGAGGGCCACTCCAGCGACACGCTTCATGAAGCCAGAGCCTTGAAAAGCAAGAGTTTTGTTGGAATCAGCCGAGTTTGACTGTCCAGTCAGTGAGCAAAGCCCCGTACAGACGTGAACACAGGGGAGAGTGAACACAGCCGACTGGAAAAACACACAACCTCGCAGAGACCAGAGGTAGGAACTCCAGATATCATTACAAACAGATGTTTGTTTTGGAGTGAAGACTCTTCTGCTTTCCATTTATTTGTTCCAAAATACAGTGAAATATGATTACAATTTAAAATAGCTGGGTTTTTTTTTTTTTTTTTTTTTTTTTTTTTTGTAGTTTAAGTCACCGAAAGATTTCCTGAAAACATTATTAGTGGATCTACAACACCTTTCAAAAGTTTGGGCTCGGTAAGATTTTGTAATGTTTTTGAAAGCTGTCTCTTAATGCTGCATTTATTTGATCACAAAAACAGTAAAATATATTTTTAAAATTATCATTTTATATAGCTGTGAAAATATGTTAAACTGTAATTTATTCCTGTGATCAAAAAGCTGAATTTTTAGCATCATTACTCCAGTCTTCAGTGTCACATGATCCTTCAGAAATCACTGTAATATGATGATTTGATGCTCAAGAAACAATTATTTATTATTATCAATGTTAAAAAGAGTGTTGTGGAAACCCCCTGAATTATACATGAATATAAACTTTGATGGACAGAAGCTTCTAAAAAACAGCATTTATTTGAAATAGAATATTTTGTAACATTATGACGAAAACATCATGATCAATTCAATGAGACCTTCTTTTAAAAATATATATATATATATATGAAGAGTTCAGATGCAAAAGCCTCTAAATGCTTAATGACACTTAAATGACAATTAATAGGTCATCTTCATTGTCATTTAAGTGAAATTACTGATCTTAAATATACAAGCTTGATAAAAATGATCATTTTAGAAGAAAATTTCAAATGGCACTTAGAGGCTTTTGCATCTGAACTCTTCATATATATATATATATATATATATATATATATATATATACATACATATATACACACACGTGTTCATGTTACAGTGATGTATCACCAATTTATTAGTTTAATTAATTTTTAAAAAATAAATTGTATACATTTTTAGCAGTCAGGAAATGTCTGGATCTTACAGTAAAAAATAAAACTTAAAAAAGTAAATGTTTATGTTGCCTTAACATTTTACGTTTAGTCAACTCAAATATACAAGTTGTCACTTACTACAACTTAACATTTTTGGCAGAAAGAACACCAACTTTTTAAGTTGAAACAATTGTGTCTGTGCATAATAGTGTTGTGCTAAGTTTAATTGTTGCTGAACAAATCTGCTGATTCCAGTGCTATTATAATGATGATATGCAAATGACAAACAATGGCAGATATGTGCAGAAAATGACTGAAATGTTACACTTTTTTGATAATATTTCTCAAAATTTATTTAAATTCTTTATGCTTGTGGGGCAAAACATTACTTGAAGATTTTATATATACTTAAGTAATAAAATGGATTTCATGGTTCATATAATTATTGTTTATTTAGATCACATTTAGTGGAGTATAGACATAATAAAAAGTGTTTAATGAGTGTATTTATACACTTCAGACAGCTTTTACTGTCTAATGCCTTATTTTCAGTTAATTAAAAGCATTTTTTCTTTTCTTTCAGGTCGGAGAGATCATGGATGGTGTTCGGATGTGTTTGACCTCTCTCATGATGTGCTGCAATCTGAGCACAGATTCATCTCAGCGTATGTGGCGTCTTTCACATGTACAGTTTAGCATCTATAAATAAGATTTTCTGTAACATATGCACGCCGGTCCCGATGTTGATGATTTGTGGGTAATTGCCGTTCTTTCACAACAAGTTCTGTAGCAACTAAGCAAAGACTTTCGAATGAATTCGGTAGCAATTACCAGAACTCAACACAGAGTCTTATTCTTACAGCCAGCTGGAGATAGATGCATTACGGGTTATTTTGTACCTGCTGACATTTAGTTTAGACCCAATGTTCCAGCCACATCTGGTACCTGACATCTGGAGCCAAATTTCTGTAATGACATCTCCTGTGGTGGCCCTTGGGATATTTCCCAAGAAATTGCAGGTCTCGACACGTATAACAGGAAGGTCAGACGCCGAGCGGGACAGCATTGTTATGTTACCGTCTACTTGTAAAAAGGAGATGGGTTGTTGGTTAGTATTAGAAAGCATGTTGTGTAATGTCTGATTCTCTCTCAGTGGGGAATGGCGACTTTCCGATTCAGGAATATAATGTTCCGAGTCTGAATGATCTCACTCAGTGGTCTGGATTTCAGACGCGTCTCATGGTGTGTGTGTGTGCTGGTGTGGCCCCACAGGAAGAGCGTGGCTTTGATGCGCTTGTGCGGGCCGCATAATCAGAGCTGACGTTGGGATGTTTCTCAAAAAAAAACACAGCGTTCTTTAACTAGACACGAATGCCAAGACGCATTCATAAGCCCACCCTAGAGACATTACATTAATGTAAAACCTGAGTGAATCTGAATATTGCACATTTCATTTTCATATCACTAAAGGACATGAGCAGTTTAATTAAATTTTCTTTTTATCTGCAATGACAATGTGGATTTCTGGGAGGATTTTTCTTGACGTCTGTATAATACTGACACAGCCTTGTATAACCTAATAAAAAAGCACCAAGTGAAATATATTATTAATAATATACAGTATGTGTGTGAAGATACTCTCAAAGTCACGAACAAACATTCTTCTGTCTGTACAGTAAGATAAATAGAACAGACCTTCAAGGTTCTCTGGTCTTTAATAATGTTCTCATGGAATGTCTAAGTTGGACGTTTGTCTATCATTTTTTAAATGTTACTTCTTGGAATTCAGAATGTTCAGAGAACATTTAAATGTAACAGTCTCATGATGTTTGCAGAATGGAATGTTCCTGTAACAATTGTTCGTATAACCAAGAAGAAAAGTGTTTGTTGTTTTTTTGGTAACACTTTACTAAAATCTTTATATATAATGCATTATAAAGTTATTCATAATACAGTATACTTAAAGGAGTAGTTCACTTTTTTAAAAACACTTTTGCTGATAATTTACTCACCCCATGTCATCTAAGAAGTTCATGTCTTTCTTTCTTCAGTCGAAAAGAAATTAAGGTTTTTGATGAAAACATTCCAGGATTTTCTCCATATAATGGACTTCAATGGGAACCAAACGGTTCAAGGTCCAAATGAGAGTTTCAGTGCAGCTTCAAAGGGCTTTAAACGACACAGACGATGAATAAGGGTCTTATCAGCGAAACCATTGCTCATTTCAGAAATAAATATAAAAGTTTACGTTTTATAAGCTCAAATCTTTTTTTGAGTCAATTCGTTCATTGAATGAACCAAATGACACGAAAAAAAGATTTGTTCATTTTGATGAAAGAGTTCAAACAGGAGAGACACAAACGTGCATCACAGAACAGAGCGAGGCGATCATTTGAGCTTATAAAACTTAAACTTTTTTGAAATGAGCGATCGTTTCGCTCGATATGACCCTTATTCTTCGTCTGGTGTCATTTAAAGCCCTTTGTACAGTTTGCACTGAATTTGGGCCTTGAACCATGTTGGTCCCCATTGAAGTCCATTATATGGAGAAAATCCTGGAATGTTTTCATCAAAAATCTTAATTTCTTTTCAACTGAAGAAAGAATGACATGGACATCTTGGATGACATGGGGTGAGTAAATTATCAGCAAAAGTTTTTGAAAAGTGAACTACTCCTTTAATAATCCATTATTAAAATGCATTCTAATATTCACAGATTACATCTGCAATTGGTAGTTTGTGGTGTTAAGTGCTTTAACTTTCTCTGAAAACTAGTGATTCCCGAGAGCTTGATTATATCTTCATTCCAAGAGAGTCTTCAGATGGTCAATGCCGCAGTGAATTGAACCGCACGAGGGTAAATTACAGTCTGTAGTCATTGTTATCATCTAAACTCATTTTGTTTTTTGGATATAATGAGGAAAGATGGTGTTTCCCTGTTTCCCTCTGAGTAGCAGGTTAGATCCTCAGACGCTCCCTTCACAGATGTACACACTCTCCAGACAGGGATCATCAGAAACACAACACATCTGCAGATCAGCCGAGGTCTTTCACATGACTCTAGGGCTTTTGAAGGAGAAGGCGAGCAGGAGACAGAAGAGATCACCGGCTGTGTCAGGTGAGGTGAGCATACGTCAATGTAAATCTTTATACATTACTTTTTGGCCATTTCTAATTATTACATTTCAGGTGTAGTATACACCTATAGTATATTAGTCTTACCATGCTTTCCACCCTCATATCCCCCTGAGACAAAAGATTTGTGTATTTTTTGTCTGGAGAAAATCCTCAGATGACGCAAAAATCGTAATTTTTTCATCTTCAGAGGATTTTTTGGCCAGAGCGTAAAGACTACAGTCAGTAGTAGGGTCTGTCCCGCATGTCCTCAACTAGGCTTATTTTAATTATCGATGAACGATTATTAGAATGATTAAGCGATTAATCGTCAATTATTTTGCCGGCTAAACAGTAAGTTTGGAACGATTATTTAGCTTTTTCAATTAGTTAAAACATTGAGTTATACAAATTCTTACTATAATATAAAAAAAGAAAATCAGTTCTGAAGTTTTGAAATAGTTGTTTTAATGAACTTAGAGCCAACTAAACACGTCATTCTCTTTAAGTTTTCAGATTTCAGTCCAACTCAAATCACACACAGATGCTCCCTAAGAATTGTTTAATAGAACTTAGAACTAAAACAGAAAAATGATAATTTACTTCAGGACACAAAGAATGGTATGCGTACAAGCATACGTACAATTGCTGGAAACGACACCTCCGGCCGTTTGGTTGGGTCATTGACCCAGTTTTTAATTAAATTAAGGCAATCATAACCTATTACAGTTCATTTTGCAATGTACCGTTGCCAGTCGGCAGGCGTCAATGACTCGCAATATATGACATTTTTGTCATTCAAATACACACGATGGGCGCACTGCTTTCCCCACGCCGACCACGCCCCCAACTATGACGCGTTGCCGCCGAGGCTTGGGCGTCATGACGTCATCAATGGCGTGGCGGCCATGTTGACAGCTTCGCGCATGTAAACATACCAGCAAGTTCGAGACGAGGAGAAGCAGCAGAGTTGGGATAAAGAAAAGAAATAAAAGATGTTAAAATACCTAAAAGGTTGTGGAATTTACCGGGATATGTTAAATAGGAAAGCCAGTGACCGGTATGTGGACTAAACCGGCACTTTTAACGGTTTGGAAATATCCAACAAAAAGTCGGCAAACAGTGGGAACACAGTAACGTTAATCCGGACAAAGGTAACGTTAAGATGTTAGTTTAGTAACTTAACTGTTAGTAGTAACAATCATTCACACATGTACTTTTAACTATGTGTTTAAAAATTGTAACGTTAGCTGTCAACTCTCACTTTTTTCTGGGTTTCTCACGTAACGTTACTTGAGCTCTTTTCCTGCTGTCTTCCCGTTTTAGTATTTTCCTGTAAAATATGCGTATTTTGATATTCTCATAACATTAACATTAGCCCTTGCTTTAAGCATCGTTTTGCTTGACTACTAACTTAAGTTTTGCTTAAAACAGCTAACGTTACTAACTACGCTTTTGAAACACATGTGTGAATGGTTGTTAGCACTATAAGTTAACTGTTACTAAACTAGCAGCTAGGTGGAACGCACTCTAACTTGGTCCGGAGTAAGTTAGCATAAATGTACTGTGCTCCCACTGTTTGTTGGAAATTTTAAATGGATCCAACCCGTTAAAAGTGCAACCCAATCAAATCCAGCTAACGTTAAAAGTGCTGTTTTATCCACATACTGCTCCCTGGTTTCCCTATTAAATGTATCCTGGTAAATTCAGCATCCTTTTAGGGATTTTAACTAGGGATGTGCACAAATATTCGATATGTAATTATTATTCGAAAAATAAAATACTATTTGAATTTTGAATACGTTGCTTTTCTGGCCATAAATGCAGTGAGTCCATGATAAATCCTAAGAACTAACTCACAGTTATAGTTGAATGCACTGGATGGCGCTGTGGAGTGTGTTAACAAGTTGACTGTATTTGATCACATAATGTTGTCGTCTGCCTCACGAAGTTTGGAATTAACGTTACTTGAAAAGGATCTTACTAAACCGGTTTAAGAACAGAAAATGCAAAGTGCTGTTAGAAACACCGTTCTCTTTGTGTCTCTGAAACGTCAATCAACGATAATCAATCATTTGCTGACTCGTGTGTATGTGTACTGTACGATATCTGACGCAAACTGCTTTATTAGTTTTTTTTGCTTGCGCATGCTGTTAATGTTTATATATATATATTTTTTTTTGTTTACACATAGGCCAACTGTTTAATGTTTTCAACTAAAAGAAAACTTTAATTACTATTGTAAGCTTGTTGTGTATTGCCTAATTGTAAGCTTGTCCAGAAATGGTGACAAAAACGTAAAATAACGTCTTTTTCGTTAAACATAATTTAAATAAACGAATATTCGATTTTTATGAGCCCGAATATTCAGAATGCCATATTTTTGAAAAAAAAAAAAAAAAAAAATACCCATCCCTAATTTTAACATATTTTTTTTGTTTTCTTTCTCCCAACTCTGCTGCTTCTCCTCGTTAGACTTGCTGGTGTGTTTACATTGTCCCAGAATGCAACGTGCGCCCAAGCCCTAAGGTGCGTTCCATTCTGCCATTAGTGGACTGCGAAGTGGACTTCACAGGGTATTTTTCCATCTTAAGTGCATGTTAAGAACATGTTCAGTTCAAAGGGCACTGCAAACGGCATAGGGAATAAGGGAACATGGATACATCACTTCACAGGAAGTCAGTGAAGTCCACTTCAACTTATATACCATGTTCAGGGAGTAGGGAGCAGTGAACACTTGTGTAGGGACCCTGTCGAATGGAACGCACCTCTATTCACGCTATTTTTTCTTTTTCCGCAAAAGCATTTGTAAGGGCTGCATTACACTCTAGCACCGTAGCAGTCAAATAGCGATATTGCACGCCCTTATGTTAGATCAAGTGAGATCAAACGACTACTCGACAACAACGATATTTGGCGACGATTTTGTATTGTCGACTAATGATTTAATCCCTTTTCTCAACCCGCGCATAGAGAGTGTATCTCACTCAGAGGATGAACACACAGTGTCGGACATCTTTTTTTGGGAAGCTAAGCTAGCAGGCTCTTGTTCTGTGGAGAAAGCTCGTCGTCTAACTGAATTTATTCCGATTGGTGACTCTGAATGTAGTGTTTACATGAACGCTAAACAAGTGATCGGTTGATGTGTGTTTTAACATTGCGCCGTTCTCCGCGGCCCTCACTCGCCCCAGTAAACATAATGAATGGCGACTGTTGAACACAAAAGCCGAATCCCGGACATTTTGGGTGATCTTGAAACACATTTTTAGACAGACTCATCACGGAGACTCACTAGTAGCCTAGACTTGTTGTTTAACGACTGCGCTCTGTTACCGGTAGGCATGGCCTCCTAGGGCAGCGAAGCAAGTGCATTCTGGGAGTTGTTGTCTTTCATCCACATAAGCCAAAAATACATTTTCTGTCTTTTCTCAGTCTGAGAAAACTCCAAATTCACTTGGGTATATACACTACCGGTCAAAAGTTTAAGATCGGTAAGATTTTTTATGTTTTTAAAAGAAGTCTCTTCTGCTCACCAAGGCTGCAATTTTTTGATAAAAAATACACAAAAAACACAGTAATATTGTGAAATATTATGACAATTTAAAATGACTTGTTTATGTTAATATATATTAAAATGTAATTTATTCCTAAATAAAATACAAATTCTTACTGACCCCAAACTTTTTAAAGGGTAGTGTTTAATGCAACAAAAGCTTTCCATTTCAGATAAAAGCTGTTCTTTAGAACTTTCTATTCATCAAAGAATCCGGAAATAAAAATGTAAAAAACTGTTTTCAACATGGATAATAATCATACATGTTTTTGGAGCATAAAATCATCATATTAGAGTGATTTGTGAAGGATCATGTGACACTGAAGATTGGAGTAATGATGCTGAAAATTCAGCTTTTTTTCAGAGGAATAAATTACATTTTAATATATATTAACATAAAAAAAGTCATTTAAATTGTCATAATATTTCACAATATTACTGTGTTTTTGGTGTATTTTTTATTAAAAATTGCAGCCTTGGTGAGCAGAAGAGACTTCTTTTAAAAACATAAAAAAACCTTACCAATCTTAAACTTTTGAATGGTAGTGTAGGTAATTTCAACTTAAATGGCAAAACTTATTTTGATGAGTTGTCATAACTTATTGATCGTATGATTTTCCACAGTGTGTGAAGGACTTGTCACATTCAGTGTCTAATTATGACCCCAAAAACATTTGTACAAACACGAGTTTGTAAATCACATTAAGGTTAGTAAAAGCTCTTGCAGCATTTAAACCCAGATGACACTTGATCTCTAATGTAATGACAATTTTTAAGTGTGAATGAAGTGTCTAAACTGTTTTGGGGGCCGCTGTGGTGTATTGGTGTGTTGTTATATGTGGAGATTCTGTCCTGCTCTATAACTGTGGAATAATGCATCTCCGAAGCGCTTTAAATGTCAGATTTATTCTATGCACAAGAGTTGATGAGAGCTGCGCATCTACGCTAGACCTCGGCACACTGTTTACTCTTCAATGTTTGAGTAAACACATTAACTCCTTTTCAAGAAGTCCTTTCGGTGAAGGCAGTGGAGTGGATAGCGAACCTGTCTGGTTGCCCTCAGCGTTTTCCGCCCAGCACCTGCGCCACAGGAGGAAAATACCGCAGCATCTCTGGAGTCTGCAATAACAGGTATCTCACTCCCATCTTAATCATTTATCCATAATGCAGCAGGAGGCCGTTTGAAAGCACAGGAATCCGACTCTCGGTTATCTTCTCCGTGGCCTTTGTGAAGAGAATCAGGCCGATATGATAAGATGACCCACGTCCAGACGGGTCAGAGCTTTACCAGACGAGAATATCACTAAACAATATAAGAATAACATCTATACCTTAAATATTCATACCCGCCCACCCGGGTCATGGAAGACGCTTTATTTTATCAACTGCAACTGCATTGAAGGACTTGCTTCTATTGAGCTGGTGCTGTGTGCAATCATAAAGATATTTTAATCAGAATAAACTCATCTTTTGCATTAGGATGCCTATGATTGATTTTAGTTTCATGGAAATAATGTTTGGCTCTCTGCACTGGCTCGGCTTGCAAAATTTATTGCAGTAATTTTACATTTGCGGGAGGAAATGTTCCATGTCTGTCCAGTTCTGATGCATCAAATTATATATTTTTAATGCAAAAACATATTTAGTTCTGATTAAATGCATCTGAATGAGTAGTTGAACGTGGTGCAGTTCATTTAAAACCATGTTAAACATTTTTGCAAATCTTGTATAATTATTACTGGAGCTTGACCAACTATATTAAATCTGTCAAAATCTAGTGACTAGAATATCACACAGACTGGATGATGGACTCTTTTACGCTTGAGACCATATGGAAACACCCAGAATATCCTAGCAACACCCTAGCAACGCCCTGACAACAACTTATTATTAAGCTGAATAATGACACTATTGTCTTCATTGATCATTGACTTTGTGTTTAGCTGCTTTAAAAGAGTCTGAATAAAAGTGCAACAAACAGTGCTATATAAATAAACTTCCTTGACTGTGCACAGGCAAACTTCACTCAGCATCTTCTTCAGAAAGTACAAAATGTACCAGAAATGTAATATTTGTACAACGTTTGTGACTAAATAAGAGAAATGCATACAAATCTGATGATTCAAAAGAAGGAAAAGCATGTGTGATGGTGTTATAAGTAATGTAGAAAGTGCAATAAGTTGAGTAAATGAAAGTGCCTGTTATGTTATTTCAAAACCACAATGCATTGACAACTAAACAAGAACATTGAGTGAGAAAAGAATTCATTCCAATATTTGTTTATATTCAGTGAGTATTTATGCATTGCATTGAGCCAGTATATATGAAATGCATGCAAAGCCATTATTAGTTGCATCCTGTAAGCTTTGAGATCATGCAATGCAGTGTTACCCAAAACCCAATGTAAGGAAGGTGAGAATATTGTATTTTTTTAATTTTTTTTTTTTCATCTTTATTTAATAAGAAATATAATTTACAGACTAAAATCTACAGAAACTAAAATTGCATTTGCCAAATAATGCATTGCCTGAGCTCTCTGTAAACATGCAGTACTTTAACCAACGGCATGTTTGTTTTGCTGTTTCCTTGTATTCTTTAAACCTGTGATGCCATGAAACCTTTCTGATCCCATCCATTCATACTGTGTTGTTTAGGAAGAACCCGCTTTGGGGATCAGCCAACACCGGCTTGGCCAGATGGATCCCTGCGGAGTACGAGGACGGAGAAAACCAACCCAAAGGCTGGAACGCTGGATGCCAATACAACGGCTTCCCACTTCCTCCGGTGAGCGGCACAACAATATACAGAATACATGGATGAAACGACTAGGAATAAGGAGCAAAAAATAATAATTCACTGGGGGATTTGTTTATTTATTTATTTACATTAAAAAAAGGACAGTGTACATTAATTAACATTCATGAATGTAGATTTACCCAAATTATCCCGAAGGCTAGATTTCATTGGTAGTCCCTTTGCCAGAATTATTAGGCCTAAAAACTAGAGGGAACGAGTTACCTTGAATGAAATATGCAAAAATAAATTATTTTTAAATTGGAATGGCTAATCAAAATATAATATGAATATACTATAATGGTGAATAAATAATAAACACTGTCACCAATGTGGAAAAATACTGTTTTTCAGAGAATTCACATTCGACTTCTGTGAACATTAAGCCCCGCCCCCTTTGATTTGATTGGTCATCTCAAACATTTTGACATTGACGAGGCTGTTTGACCGGCCTAAACATGTAACTTTTTTGTCAACTTATTGTCTAATTATTGGCTCCCCCTTAATATCTATGGTGGTTATGGAACATTTTCTTTTTAAATTATGTTTTTTTTTATTTAGTTTAGTTCAGTCTTTTTTTCAGTACAAGTATCTAAACATTATTACATCCTAAACAAAATTATAATTGCTCAAGACGTTAAGTCTGTTTACTGTTAAAAGTATTTAAAATGAAGTGAATTTTGCTGAAAACAGGAACAAATATCTGTCAGTGAGGTCAGAAAAATAAACTTGGTTTTCTTTTGTATTATGTTTTAATTTTCTTACCCCATTTGCAAACAATTTTTATTTATTTGTTTATTTTTTAAGCATAAACACACTTAATGTTGATACATTTTTCCAAAAACAAGACTTAAAGGAGTAGTTCACTTTAAAAAAATAAACTTTTGCTGATAATCTACTCACCCATGTCATCCAAGATGTCCATGTCTTTCTTTCTTCAGTCGAAAAGAAATTAAGGTTTTTGATGAAAACATTCCAGGATTTTCTCCATATAATGGACTTCAATGGGAACCAAACGGTTCAAGGTCCAAATGACAGTTTCAGTGCAGCTTCAAAGGGCTTTAAACGACACCAGACGATGGATAAGGGTCTTATCAAGGACCCTTTGAGTCATGACTTGAAAAAAGATTTGTTCATTTTGATGAACGAGTTCGAACAGGAGAGTCACGAACGCGTATCACAGAGCAGAGCAAGGCGAGCATTTGAGCTTTTAAAACTTAAACTTTTTTATTTACTTTCGAAATGAGCGAAATCGTTTCGCTCGATATAGACCCTTTTTCATCGTCTGGTGTCGTTTAAAGCCCTTTGAAGCTGCACTGAAACTCTCATTTGGACCTTGAACCGTTTGGTTTCCCATTTGAAGTCCATTATATGGAGAAAATCCTGGAATGTTTTCATCAAAAACCTTAATTTCTTTTTGACTGAAGAAAGAAAGACATGGACATCTTGGATGACATGGGGTGAGTAAATTTTTCAGCAAAAGTTTTTTTAAAGTGAACTACTCCTTTAAGTAATTTTGCTTCTCAAGTAAATGAAAAAAAATAAGACTAAATGAACAACAAAGAAATGTAATGAGTGAGTAATGCAGTGCGGATTATGGTGGTCATGATCATGATGATTTTTGAACTTTATTTTGAGAATGAGCTGAATGAGAGTTTGAGAGAGCATTAGAGCATGTTGACATCGTACTTCAAATCATAGCATACTTGTTTACTTTGCATACATATAAGCAGATTTATAATGAAAACTCTGTGAACGTCTGCCAAATAAGCTTGAGAAACCGTTCCATATTAAACAGCCTGATCTCACATCTACCTGTGTGACACATTGGCCTTTCGCTGCTCCATTATCGCATTAAAAATGCAAAGCTATGCGCACTGTTTTAAATATGCACAACCTCTACTTTCCCAATTCAAAGAAAAACGAGCATCTCTGCCATCGTGTCTCACTGAAACTATTTTTTTAATGAGGCGAAGGCATCAGCACTTTAGTGCAAGAAGTTCATGACAAATGTTCATATTGTCACATGGAGCTCGCAAAAACACTTCTGTCTAATGCAGCTATACCGGTTTAATTGCTAGTGGTTTTAATGACATTTTAACAGGTAAACAAACTCTGGCAGAGAGGTATAATGAGATTTCCTTGACTGCTCACACACACGCATCAACACATCAGGGGTTCGTTTTCTTTTCATGCATTTATTTCATTTACCAGAGCAAATCCCAATGTTTTATATGCGTAAGCACAACTGCATCGAATTCAGGTATGGTGTTGAGAATAGTTTAAGTGCAAAGGGTTTTTTGTTTTGTTTTGTTTACTGTAGATGGGGGTTATGAAAGGGCATTTTTAACCCTATAAAGCCTACTCTCCTGTATCATATTTCATACACAAATTTCCATGGCCTCTAAATGAAAGAACAAAATGCTCCGGTTCATGACTTTTTGCTGTGAAATTTTCACAGATTTTTCTAAAGTAAACATCAGAATAACTTCGATATTGTTAGTAATATTTAAAGAACAAGATCAAACTACATGATAATGTGCAGCAAATATGATCATCAGGCTTTCGGGAAGGTTTATTTGTTCATCCTTCACTCATCATTGTATTGCATTTACGGCTGTGCAAAGAATTAATTGCGATTAATCGCATCCAAAATCAAAGTTTGTGTTTACATAATATGTGTGTGCGCTCCGTGAGAATTATTTTGTATATATAAATACACACATGCATGTATATATTTAAGAAAATGTATTATTCATATATAAAATATAGGGCTGTTGAATCGATTAATCGTAATTAATCGCATCCAAATAAAAGTTTGTGTTTACATAATATATGTGGGTGCACTGTGTATAATTATATATATATATATATATATATATATATATATATATATATATATATATTCAGTGAGCTTAGAATTATAAGGTTCTATCTCCACTTTTGGTTGAAATTGAGTTTTTGACATAATCTGATCCATTAGGTGTTTATTAATGCCTGTGTGGTGTTATTTTTGTAAAAAAAGATTAATAGATAAAGCTATAATAGAAGATTATACTACATAACAGTTTTGCCAGGTGGGATGTAAAAACTTTGATGCTCAATATCTCAGAACTACCCTAAACGGAGATAGAACCTTATAATTCTAAGCTCACGTATATATATATATATATATATATATATATATATATATATATATATATATATATATATATAAATACACACACATGCAAGTATATTTAAGAAAAAAATATTATTTATATATAAAATATAACATTATTATTATTAATAATCAATAATATAAATTATATATAAATCTATATACAGTATATACATGAAAATATTTCTTAAATATATACAAGCATGTGTGTGTATATATATATATAATATATATATATACAATAATTATACACAATGCACATATATTATATAAACACAAACTTTTATTTCAGATGCGATTAATCGTGATTAATCATTTGACAGCCCTAATAAAATATTTACATTTATATATAATATAGATTATGTATTTATATATTTACATGCAAATTTCCGTAATAATTTCGAATAATTTTGTCAAAAGAATAGTTTTTTTAAAAACATTTCCGAGTTATATTGATGATGTTTTGTCAGAAAAAGAGTGTGTAGGTTTTATACATTTAGTTATACAAGTTAAACATTTTAAAAGTAATTTAAATCCATTTAAGTCAATGGCTCTAAAACTGGTTATTATCATAATTCTTAAATGTATACATGCATGGATATGTGATTATACATCCAAAATTATTATACATAGCACACACACATATTATGTAAACACTTTTATTTTGGATGCAATTAATTTAAATAATTCTTCAATTAAAGAATTTCAATTTAATTCTTTGCACAGCCCTAATTGCATTGCATTATGTTTTAAATCTAAAGTTTTGATCATATTTTTGGCAGAAATAGTAGCGACTGATATTTATGTCAGATTTTCATTGCATAATTTGTAGATTTTCATCAGAATTTTGCTTAGTTGGAGTCTCTGAATAAATCTGAGCTGTTTTCCCTTCATATTCTCACTATATGAGCCATAAAAACCTACGTGTGTTTTAATAAACTGTTCCATTTAAAAAAAATAAAAGATTTTTTCATTCTTCATAATAGATGATTACCTGTATCAGGCCTTGCAGGGTTAAACATTAAGTGTTATCCTTCAGCTTGTAACCCGTCCAGCAGTATTTGTGACACAGACTATGATTATCATGACTTTAAATCACGGAAAGCTCCTTCAGAAAATGTAAAATCAGGTTATGTCTGTATATTTATGTTCTGTATCTGTAAAAATGATGATCATAATGATGGCAGTGCATTGGAGAATCTGCAACTTGTCTCTTTTAATTTGTGTATTTGAAGGTTCGAGAAGTCAGTAATAAAATCATGCGTGGCTCCAGCGTGCTCGTCCTGGAGGATAAGGTTTATTCCCAGATGCTGGTGGACTGGGGCCAATACATCGACCATGATATCTCCTTCACACCTCAGAGCTCCAGCCAAACAGCGTTCTCTGAGGGACTGGACTGTCTGAACACCTGCACCAATGCCAACCCCTGCTTCCCCATACAGGTACACCTCCAGATCCTCTCAGCAATCAGTGCTGTCAGTCATTTACAGTCATGCAAGTCAGTGTTGAGGACACACTCTGAAGCTGTAGCTAATCATTTCAGCTACAGACATTTGACTTTTTCAACTTCTTTGTGCGATATTAAAATTTTAAAGGAGTAGTTCACTTTTAAAAAAAACTTTTGCTGATGATTTACTCACCCTCATGTCATCCAAGATGTCCATGTCTTTCTTTCTTCAGTCGAAAAGAAATTAAGATTTTTGATGAAAACATTCCAGGATTTTCTCCATATAATGGACTTCAATGGGGTCCAAACGGTTCAAGGTCCAAAAGACAGTTTCAGTGAAAACTGCAAACTGTTCAAAGGGCTTTAAACAATTTCAGACGATGAATAAGGGTCTTATCAATCGACACGATCGCTCATTTAATAAATAAATAACAAAGTTAAAGTTTTAGAAGCTCAAATGCTCGCCTTGCTCTGTTCTGTGATGCACATTTGTGACTCTCCTGTTTGAACTCGTTCATCAAAATGAACAAATCTTTTCCTGAGTCAACTTGTTCATTTCATTCGTTGAATGAACCAAATGACACGAAAAAAGATTTGTTCATTTTGATGAATGAGTTCAAATAGGAGTCACACAGAACAGAGCAAGGCGAGCATTTGAGCTTATAAAACTTAAACTTTGTTATTTATTTTTTAAATTAGTGATTGTTTCGCTTGATAAGACCCTTATTCATCATCTGAAATCATTTAAAACCCTTTGAACAGTTGTTTCCTTTGAGTTTCAGTGCTATGAAACTGTCTTTTGGACCTTGAACCGTTTGGACCCCATTGAAGTCCATTATATGGAGAAAATCCTGGAATGTTTTCATCAAAAACCTTAATTTCTTTTTGACTGAAGAAAGAAAGATGTGGACATCTTGGATGACATGGGTGTGAGTAAACTATCAGCAAAAGTTTTTTTTACAAGTTTTTCATTCATAAATGATGAAAGTGATGTTTTGGAATAAAAACAAAGCTTCACTCCATCCTATTAGGATCTGTAGAGATCATATAAGTGATAGAACCGTTTCTATTCAAAAGAAAAAGTTTGTATGCCTTTGACAAAACAAAAGCGATCGTCTCTTTAAATTAAAGGGTGGGGCTTTCACTCGTGAGTCGGTACATGATGGCTCTCATTGGTTATTCTACAGTCTCTTGCTTATACTGTCTCTGGTGTTGTGTATTATTAATCATGAGCAACATCTTTTCTCATATGACAGCTAGTTTTCTGCTATTGACTGGATAAGACATCCCCCTAGACATTTCATTAGAATTATCTCTTTTGCGTTGACATGCCGTGTCAAACAGCAGGTTACCGTTCTCATTTTTAGAAATCATTGACAGAAGTTCATTTCGTTTAAACGGATAAAATGCCATGCGTTTCCTCAGGGGGGACGTCTTTGTCTAGGGCTCGCTTTGTCTGCAATATATTCGACTCCGAGGACAGTTCAGGACTGTTGGTTCGGAACAACGGAGATGAATCCGCGAATGTGGCTGGGCACTATAATTAAAAAGAAAATATATCTCATTGATTACTTCTTTATCTCAGGCGAACCTCAAACGCCATTGAAAATGGGGGTCACGGCACCACCTTTTTGTTGGTCGGCCTGGATCCGCCGAGGCTCCAGATGCTCATAAAAATGTTGGGAGTTTGTGCCGGTTTGTAACTAATCTCACTGTCCCCAGCCAGAGGCAAGGAGGACACTTTCATAGATATACAAAATAGCTTTTTATTCATGCCCACCCTGAGCCATATACTGCATACTAATACTCATCACAGAGCGGCCGCTCTCGGCATCCCATCAGAAATGACGGACAGAAAATAAACAAAAAGATTTGTGATCAATTTTGCAATGAGTTCACCCCTGAGGAGTGTGTTTTCACTCTTCCAAAGCTCAGAGCGTAATTGTTTATTCAACATGAAATGACATTGCAGTTTGCTTCTGTAATGTGAAACATTGGGATTTCGCAACTGTCAACTTCATTATAGCGATGCATCACGATGCAGAATGTGAACAAATTAGCAACACATCCGAACACACGGCAGCGAAGCAGTAAAACATGGAAATGCAAATGAAATTATATAGACTCAGAGCCATGTGCAAATATGCTTTTTAGTTTCAGCTCAACATTGATCTTTATGCATATTCAGAAGCATAGCTCACTACATCGATTTAGCTCTGATTGATCATTTGCACATCAATAGATTCATATGAGGAATATATTTTTCAGCCGGTAATTAATATTCTGTCGTTTGTGCAGCCTCATGCCATTTACTTGCCATCTCACTTACAAGCAACAATTAAGTGGAAAAACACAGAAAAACGGCAGAAAATTAAAGCATCATGATTATAGGGCTGGGTAATAAAAATACATTTTAAACAAAGTCATTTCAACATTAGTATCAGAAGCATCTCTGGATAAATCAGACTAGAAAGCACATTAAAAGCATGCAATATTTTTTTTAATGTGGCTTAGTTTTATATCAGCAAAATTAATATTCAAAATATCACCCAGCCAAAGTCCATTTGACTTGTGCACTATTATTTGATATCAATCAAGGTGAACTATTGCCATAATTGGCTTGATTTTGCTGATATTGTTAGGCCTTCTCACTTTCATATCATGAATATATAATAAATCGGTGGTTCATTAATGTATTAACTAACATGAGCAATCCATTTGTTACTGTATAGTTAATAAAAATACAGCTGTTCATGTTAGTTCACAGTGCATTCACTAATGTTAAAAAATACACCCTTTTATTGTAGCCCTCAAACCGTATTCACTTTATAGCCCTTAATCCTGTAATTGTGGACTAATGTGAGCACAGAGGACTCAGATGTGATCCTAATTTTTATTTATTATAAATGTTATATCACTGTCTTCGATAAAGTTTTGTCTATCCATTTATGGTGTGTTTTTATTATTTTGGGGGTATTTTTGAATTTTTTTACGTCAAAAAGTACCATGTTTTCTATGTAAATCATGCTTATTTTTATGCTTTCTTTTTAACTACATTAAAATATCATTCCAATAAGTTCTTAGAGCTAAAACCTAAAGATGAAGTGACTTTGCTGTCACCTGGTGTCTTATTTTGGCTTATTTTAGAATGCTCTAAATTACAGTTTTTCCCATTCATTTCTATGGGTGCCCATTTTTGACCCAAATACAAGATTAAGGAGGTTTTTTTTCACCCACTTAACATTGTAAAATTGAGTAAAAAAAAATTGTGTGTGTTCAGGAGGGCAACCAAGGAAAAGTTGCCAAGTCTTGTACCGCTCAGATCAAGGGAAGTATTTTTAAAAAAATAAATCAAAACTATTTTGCCCACATTTGTCCAGAATACGGTTTTAGGGTTAATAATGTATTAGTAAATGTTGCAATTAACATGAACAATACGAGCAGGTCATTATTAGTTCATGTTAACTAATGAACCTTATTGTGTAAAGTGTTACCAATAAATCTTTCACCTCCTACAGAATGTGAACAAACTGGTTTAGAAACACTTCTACACACAGTAATCTCTCTCTCTCTCTCTTACACACACAGATTCCCAAGGACGATAAACTTTCCAGGAATAAAAGCTGTCTCCCGTTTTTCCGCTCTTCACCGGCCTGTCTAACCAGCGTCCAGAGCCAGCGAGAGCAGATGAACTCGGTCTCGTCCTTTATCGACGCTTCAACCGTCTACGGGCATTCAGCAGAACTGGAGAAAACGCTCCGAAACCTGTCCAGCTCCGAGGGTCTGCTGGCTGTCAATGTTAAACACACGGACGCGGGCCGGTCGTTCCTGCCCTTCGTCTCCGTGCTGTCCGCGTGCCTCCAGGGTCCCGGGTCGGAGCGGGTCGAGTGTTTCGCGGCGGGTGACAGCAGGGTGAACGAGATCCTGCCTCTGTCTGTCCTGCACACGCTCTGGGTGAGAGAACACAACCGGCTGGCCCGACACCTGACACGACTCAACCCTCACTGGGGGTCAGAGGTCGTCTACCAGGAGACACGCAGGATCATCGGGGCGCTGCATCAGGTAACAGACGCCGCGTAACTGTGAAAAAACACTGAAGACTAGTATTGGTGTACTATACTGTTAAAAGTGTAAAGGAAAAGAAGTAGTTCACTTTTGAAAACTTTTGCTGATAATTTACTCTTTAGAATTTACTAAAAAGAAAGAAAGACATATGTCCATGTGTCAGTCGAAAAGATATTAAGGTTTTTGATAAACATTCCAGGATTTTCTCCATATAATGGACTTCAATGGGGTCCAAACGGTTCAAGGTCCAAATGAGAGTTTCAGTGCAGCTTCAAAGGGCTTTAAATGACACCAGACGATGAATAAGGGTCTTATCAAGCGAAACGATCGCTCATTTAATAAATAAATAGCAAAGTTGAAGTTTTATAAGCACAAATGCTCGCATTGCTCTGTTCTGTGATACGCGTTCGTGACTCTCCTGTTCAAACGCATTCATCAAATGAAAGAATCTTTTTCCGAGACATTGCGTTTGTTGAATGAACCAAATGACTCAAAAAAAGATTTGTTTATTATAAATCAGGGTGTCCGCGTGGTTTTAAAAAGTGATAAATCAAAATTGTCAAATTTAAGGCCATTAAAAGTGTTAAATGTAGTCTGAGAGGTATTATTTTTTAAAAATTAGGTATTATTTTGTTTCAGACTATCAGTCCTATTCTGTGTTTGCGTTAAGGCCCGTTCACACTAAGCACGATAACTATAAAGATAACGATAAAGATAACTATATATGCTCCACACCAACGACCGATAACGTTCTTTTTATTCTTAAGCACGCGCGCGCAAATGACCTGTTGCTGCTTTAAACTAATTTTAAAAAGGAAAAACAGGCGCTTTTTGTTTTTGGTACACGATCGATATCTTTAAAAGACGAGAGGTGTTGGAAGCGCATCTAAACAGTGAATCTAGCATGTCTAGTGTAATATCTGGACGAATTCAATGATGGGATAAAAACATCACACTTCAGCAATGTTGTCAACTAGCACTGGATAGCCTTCCTGAGGTCATTTTGTAACACTATGCTAAACTGCATAATCTCATTGTGAATACTTCTCACCGTTTATTCCCAGGATGCTTTCCATATATCCATCTTTTTTAACATATCATTGAAAAGTGGGTTTGACTTGTCAAACATTGGAGGATTTTTTTTTGTACCTCGACGATTAACTTCTCTGCAATGTCATCTGGCATGTTAAATGCACAATTCTGATTGGTTGTCAGTGTTTTATCATTGGACAGCTGGAAAAAAATCGTTCTGAAAGTGACCCAATGATATCGTTCCTCATATCTTTATCGTTCTAACGTTAGCTGTGGTGTGAACTCTGTTATTCTTTAATATGGAGAACGATAGTTATATTCAGTGGCTGGACGATATGACAATAGGCTATATAACCCTGATATAAGTGATCACCTGGATTTAGACCTACCTATATTGTATTTATATTACGGTGACGCATTGCTGCCACATACATATTATTTTTCCCCTCAATTATGTCGTAATAACAAGATCTTATGTCGTAATAACGAGATCTTATGTCATTTAAACGACATATTTTCTCGTAATAACGAGATCTTATGTCGTTAAAACAACATACTTTTCTCGTTATAACGTCATAATATCTCGTTTTAACGACATAAATATCTCGTTTTAACGAAATAAATATCTCGTTTTAACAAGATAAATATCTCGTTATAACGACATAAATATATCGTTATTTCGACATAATAAGGGGACATTATAATATGCATTAAGCTACATTTAGCGTTCTTATAATGAGTTTCTATGTGAGGAAAATGCTTAAACGCTTTGCGTTCATATTATGGACGTACCTATCTGATTTTTGTAGTATACTTTATTATGATTTTAGTATTAATAATGCACGCACTTTTCCGTGAACTTAATAAATGTATGTTTTTATTAGGCTACTATATCCACAAACAAATTGCTTTCAGTTGTGTGCAAAATTCAGAATTTAACGAATGTGCAGCGATTTGTACAAATAGTATAAAATAATTTGTTTGTGTATAAAATACGTTGTTTTATTTTGTATTAGTGATAGATGAATGCAACGCGTTTAGTTACACGTTAAGCATTTTCCTACCATTAGAAAACCGCTATTAAAAGGCTGCATAGTCTATTGCTTATTAATATGATGTTTACTGAGTTTCATCTTTTAATATTAATGTCTTAGTACAGTAAGCCACGTTAAGCCTTTTATTAACGTTAAGTGTTTTAGAATGTCCCTTTTAGGATGTCCCAACATAACTACAATGCGTTAATTCCCAGTCTTGAAATGAATACAAACCTTAACATAACGGACAGTGTTCAAACCACAGTAAATAATCATACTAATAAAGGAGGCTATATGTACAAATCTGCTGAGCTCAGAATATAAACTCAACGCGTTTAATTACACGTTAAGCAAATTGCCGTCAAATGAGATCTCAATAAATGGATGCGCAAACTATCACTAATACAAAATAAAACAAATGTATTACACAAACAATTTGTACAAATCGCTGCACATTCGTTAAATTCCGAATTTTGCACACATAACTGAAAGCAATTTGTTTGTGGATATAGTAGCCTAGCCTCTGTGCTCAACCTACATTTATCAAGTTCACGGATAATTGTGCGTGCATTATTAATACTAAAATCATAATAAAGTATACTACAAAAATCAGATAGCTAATATAAACGCAAAGCGTTTAATTTTCCTCCCTTAGAAACTCATTATAAAAACGCTAAATGTAGCTTAATGCATATTACAATGTCCCCTTATTATGTCGAAATAACGATATATTTATATCGTTATAACGAGATATTTATGTCGTTAAAACGTGATATTTATGTCGTTAAAACGACATATTTATGTCGATTTAAAACGAGATATTATGTCGTTATAACAAGAAAATATGTCGATTTACGAAAAGTATGTCGTTTAACGACATAAGATCTCATTATTACGAGAAATATGTCGTTTAAACGACATAAGATCTCGTTATTACGACATAAGATCTCGTTATTACGACATAATTGAGGGAAAAAAATAATATGTATGTGGCAGCAATGCGTCACCGTATTATATAAAGTGTTCACAGGCAAATTTGCTTTAGCCTATGTAACTTAGGTCTATATATTGCTTTTATTTCCCTGGTATTGAAATCAGGCAAACATAAATGTCAGGCGACACGATTGCTGGCTGCATGTCAATATCCATGGATCACTGGATCTTTAGTAAGTTGTAAGGAACACTATATTGAGTCCAACATTTAGTTTAAATTCATCAAATTGTTCGTTTTAGTCGCATTTTCGCAGTTTCCCCTAATAAATCCAGTCACGCAGCAGATCTTTTGCCATTCAGTCAGTTTGAGGGTGGTTGTACCAGCGGGAAAGTGATGTCAATGCATTCCCTCTATTGTTTGGTGTGTAAAAAAACATGCAACTGGGTGGGAGCTAATGCACTTCGGTTCGCAAATGCAATCCACTAAACATAAAAATGGAATGCGTGCTCTAAATCTATTCATTTTTGTATGTTATATAAATGTCAAAATCTGTGTAATAGAAAAGTCGCTGGTTAACACTTGCAATTCAGTGTCGTGATGGTTTTTAAAAATCTGAAGGTAGTAAAAAAGGTATTAAAAAGTAGTAAATTTAACTTAAGGATTACTGTATATACCCTGCTAAAGTCACACATCAGCATTAAGAGCAGAAGAACAAACCCGTCAGAACTGAGACACTGTTAGATCTGAGTCTGGACGGATGTTTTCTTCTGTGCTAAAAACAAATCACTTTTGACTTGAGCTGGAACAGTTTATTCCTGCATTATCTGTTTATTATGCATCATTTGTGAGTTGAAAAGAATCACACGTTTTCTTGTACAAATATCTAAACGCTCTAATATCAAGATACATTAAACCTGATAAGCGAAATGGCATAAGACATTAAGTCTGAAAAATATATCAAATGATATCTGCCATGGGGTCGGATAAATCAACCCATTTTCCCTTTGTATTACATTGAATTAAATACTGTATTACGGTATATTCTTCTGACCGCACTAGCAGATATCTGTTTTTGTTTTAAATATAAGCTCACTTCTTTTTGATACATTTTCCACACAACAAGCCTTAATATCTTAGATTATTTTGCTACACCATAAAATGTATCTTGATTTAAGAATATTAAGGTTTTTGTCCTGGAAAACAATACAAAATTAAGAAAACTTTTGGGTGAACAAGTATTATAGCCTACACTATATTAGAGCTGTCAAGCATTTAAAATTTTTAATGTAATTAATTGCATGGTGTGCCAATTAATTAATCGCTCATCAAATTTGGCTCCACCAAAAGATAATTTAAAGTCATTATTGTAGTAAATGAGAAAAGCATCAAATAGACATTACAAAAAGTAGCTTTAGAAATAAATATTATGATTCAATGTAGAATTTTCTACACAAACTTTTAGGCTACAATGACAATGTTTATTTATTTATTTATTTATTTTTAGAAGCTGCATCTGAATCGGTATTTAAATATATTTACAGTCCATTTATTGCAGATTAGAGATTAGAGCTGGCATGAATGCATTTACACTGCAGTTACGACTGCATAATTCTCTAATATAATTCTGATATCGTTAACTGTGCGTACACACCGGACGCGAATAGCGCGTCAAATTCGCATCTACCGCATCTAGTTTGATGCTTGACCACTTTGTGTTAATTTGTGCATTAAGAGTGAAACTGACGCCGCAGTTGAAAAACCGCCGGAGTAGAAAAATCGCAACTTTGACGCCAACGTTTTGCAATTCGCGTCAAACGCGTGAATGCATAAATAGCACTAACTAAATCATTCATGTGTAACGCACTTAACGCAATGAGGCATATTTGCATCAACCGCGACACACTCTACGCCTCATTCGCGCTGCATACGTGCGTAATGCATCTTTGCATTGACTTAACATTGAAATCACTCACGCCTGACGCGCTATCTGCGTCCGGTGTGACGCGCCATTACTCACTCTCATGTCGTTTCAGATATGTAAGACTTACTTTCTTTTGTGGAACAAAAGAAGAAACAGTCAATGTTGTGTCTAAAATATAATACAATATTAATTTAATATCACATGTATTGTCTCCAATCAACTGTCGAAAATGGGGTGGGGCTATGTTAATCTTTTTAACGCATACATTTTTCCATAACCAATTAATTACATTAACGCTTAAAATCAACATCCCTAATATATAGAATTTCAACACTCAAAAGAGTGTGCCTCTAAAGATACAGTAGTTGGACGTCTGGTTAACTGTGTTTGAAGCATCACTCATTTGCATAAACCACTTGCATAAAAATCCAACTGATTTTGCTCTGAAAATATTCAAAACAATTCCTTAATAAAAGTGGCCACTCTCATATAGTCATCGTTCAGTTCACAGTGTTTATAACCGCACAGAGTTAATCTCTAACACAGTCACATTCGCTATTTCTCTTGTCTGAAAGTGTCCAATTAAAGTCTTATCGACAGTTTCAGAAACAGCTTTAGGGGATCAAATCTCATTTATATTAATATACAGTTTTCATAACAGCTGCTTCAGTCCAGAGATGGGCTCGTGTCTTATGATTCAGAACAGTGTTGCTTTAGTGTCATTCAGACATACTGTTATACTTCATATTAATATTCTGAGTTTGTTTTTATTTTACCTGTTTTCATTTAAAGTTTGTCATTTTGTTTTTTATTTTTAATCAATTTCTAGGTTATTTTAGGACAGCAAGTTAAATTAAATGAAAATGAGAAATAATATCTGTATAAAACATAACAGAAAATGTAATTATACGTTTTTAAACATTTTATTACAGTTTATTTATTTCAAGTAACAGAAGTTGTTTACGGTATTATGCTATTTAAAATTTGAGTAACTTTGTTTATTGTCATTTTATTAGTTTTTTGATTTTGAACGTCTAAATTAGGGCTGTCAAATGATTAATCGGGATTAATCGCATCCAAAATAAAAGTTTGTGTTTACATAATATAAAATTATTTATATATATATCTATATATCTATATATATATCTATATCTATATATATATATATATATATATATATATATATATATATATATATATATGTATATAATAAAAAATATTATTTATATATAAAAATGTTATATTTATATATAATAATTCTATATACAGTATATACATGAAAATATTTCTTAAATATGTACAAGCATGTGTGTGTATTTACATATATAAAATAATTATACACAGTGCACCCAAATATATTATGTATACACAAACTTTTATTTTGGATGCGATTAATCATGATTAATCATTTGACAGCCCTAGACAAAATGTATTATTAAAACTATTATTAATTAGTTTTTGTTTTTAAACATGTCTAACAAAAAAACAAAAACTTATTATGTGTTATTATTAATATTATTATTACTTAGTTTTGGATTTTAATAAACATGTTTAAGAAACAAAAACGAATTAACAATAATAATAATAATAATAATAATAAATTAATTTAATTCCATTAAATAATTATTTTTATTTTTAATTTTTTATTAAAAAAATATTTAATTTAATTTAATTTTTAAAAATTTATTTTTTTTAATTAATTTTAAATTAATTTAATTTTACTATTATTTAGTTGTTTATTTTTTAATGTCTAACAAAACACACACACATTATGATATCACTGCATGTCTTTGCATAAGGGACAGCTCACCTAAAAATGAAAACTATGATCAGAATAATGTTAATCTTAAGATCTGCCATTAATGTGTTGATTAGAAGGGGGTGCACATACTTTTAACCACGCATGTGATCTATTATTAAACGTTGCAGTATAAATGACTCTTTAACTGCAGTTACACGATGAAGCTGATGAATGGCACGCTCTCCTCCTGTGCTGAACACACACACACACACACAGATCCGCCACACTGGGCAGAGGAGAAACTCAGGGATTAAAGGCCTTGAGCCGTGGATGTTAAACCCTCCTCCTCTCCAAGCGGCCCTCGCTGAATCAAAGACACATTTGATCGCTCACACAAGCATCTCTAAGGTTGGCCCCAGAAATTAAAGTGGCAGAGAAAGTGACTGTAAAGCAGTGCAGAGTCATGGCACACATCAAACGAGCGCAGCGTTTTAACAAAGTCCCGCAGGACCCGACTTCACACAACCAGTAAAAACCGTTTCCAGTCCTGCTGTATTTAGGGTTTATGGACAGCGGGTTTGGATTTATACGTCCCTCTGTCAGTCAGACACGCTTGTGAAACATCTCTGTGCTGGACTACTGTCATAACAGCGATAAGACTGGATGAATTTTTGAGGCGTATCACAGCCATCTCATCTTATCTCCAGGCACAGGATGTCCATCTCACACAGCCGAGTTTATGTACAATATCAGTCCCATGGACCAGTCCCACTCGCATTAGTTAGCAAACACACCGTGCGTTTCTCAAATTAGCATCTACAGATTTCAGAATCAGAGTATCATCATCAGTAGCAGATCTCTGGATAGTGTGCTCTGGGGCACAGAGAAGTGTGTTCAGACTTACAATTTTGAAGTTTTTTCTTGTGATGATTTTTATTTATTTATTTATTTAGCACTTTTACACAACTGGGCCCACATTTATAACCGTAACGAGGCCTGAAAGAGGCGTACGCCACTTCCGACGCATAAGTTATCATTTCTAAAAACAAACTTGACGGGAAAAATTGCGCACATGCACGCAAACTCTGACCCATGCGTACGAACGTTTTGGAGATGGAGCAGTTGATGAGTTAAATGTCTTTTTTAGTCACTATTAGACAGAGAATCTAAAGAAAATTATACATTTTCAGAAAGATAATACAAATATAACTTCACAAACCTATCATCACTTGAAGCAAACATCCATCCCTTCTTAAATGTCTGCGCCTATAATCTAACGGCAGATGAAGTAAAACCGTAAATCTTAATTTTGAGTCCTAATCATAAATACAGTGAACGATTTAAACTATGTTTTACTTCTGATATAATCATTTAGATTAAATTTGCCATTCTCATTAATGAAGTTAAACACTTAAACTAGCCTACATGAAATCATTACTGAGAAGTTACAAAAAAAATGTATATTCAATAAATAGAAATAGACCTATTTGTTGTGGATGCAATACTTTTGAACACGTTTCCACTGACATGCAGTGTTTTAATGTTTTAACTGATAACTAATAGCAGATTGTCTGAAATATTGTTTCGTGCAAATAATGCACAACAAGGTCTATCTGTTTCCATTAAAATTAGGGCTGTCAAACGATTAATCGCGATTAATTGCATCCAAAATAAAAGTTTGTGTTTACATAATATATGTGGGTGCACTGTGTATAATTATTTTACATATATAAATACACACACATGCTTGTATATATTTAAGAAATATTTTTTTCTTAAATATTCATGCATGTGTGTGTATTTATATATATAAAATAATCATTAATGATTACACGATTAATCGTTTGACAGCCCTAATTAAAATATAAATCAATTAATAATACTATTTGGCCAGTGGAAAAGATTGAGAAAAACTTTCTCTGAAATGTGTTTAACACTATTTGATTTATTTATTCAAAAACAAGGCAAGGATAGGCTACTAAAAAATATGTTTGTAATAATGTGACGGCACATCTGTACTTCATATTTTACTAAACTCTTGTACTGTTAAACATGGTATCACGTGGATGAATAATCATATGCAAATGATATGCAGATGAGGATATGCATAGTAAAAGTAAGCGTTGTAATCTCCATATATGGTTATTACGGGGAGGAGACACATGTGCGCGCATTCTTCACTGACTGGGATTTATAAATTGAATTTTGCGCAGGTTCTGGCGTACGAACGGTTTTATAAGTCTGAATTTTTTTTTTGCGTACGCCATTTTTGGCTTTCGGGCGCACGTACACTTTTAGCAAGGATCAGTTTTATAAATGACGCCCCTGGTCTTGGAACAAAGTGCTGTACAAAAATAGAGACAAAAACACAGCCATACAAACACACTGACATTAACGCCACAGTTAAGTTTTTTTTTTTACAGTCGCTATGACCATTTTTTCAATACTTGTTTTCAATACAAATTTCCTAAACTCTTAACGCACCAACATACCTACAACACAGTTAATTTCATGCTCAATATCACGCAATGTAAACTAAACTTCAACACTAATTTTCAAAATATTGAGCAACAACACATGCAAACATGTCTCAAAATCAAATAATTTTTCAAAACATTAACATACGTTCTTGTCCAACAGGAAGATTTAGTCAATCAGAGCACAGTGTCATAGAAACACAAACCTTAGATGGAATTACAGAAACTGCATTATTTTACATATGTCATTATCGTAGCATTGAGTCTCTGTGGTTCATGTTGGCTGTAAATACCGACTCTCTCTTTATATTGTTTTTCTTGCAGATCATAACCATGAGAGATTACGTTCCAAAAATCATCGGCCGGGCAGCTTTCGATGAGTATATCGGACCATACGAGGGTTATAACGACTCAGTGAATCCTTCGGTGTCGAACGTGTTCGCCACGGCTGCGTTCCGCTTCGGTCATGTGACCATCTCACCTGTGCTCACAAGACTCAACCGGAGCTTCCAGGAACACGAGCGCTTCCCTTCTCTGAGACTGCACCAGACCTTCTTCAGCCCGTGGAGACTCGTACAACAAGGTATGAAATCAACTCGTAAAAACTCTGCGAATCACAACAACACTCATTTAAACAGCACACACTTTATACAGTGTCATGTGTTACACACACTTTTTCCATTATTGAATCTGCTTTCAATCGTAATGCAACGGACCAGTCTACGGGACGTAAATTAAGCCTTTAAATAATTGTTATTGGGCTGTCATATACAATAAAAGACCACAGCGACAGGTAAATAGAAATTAACTCAAAATTAATTATTATTATGTTTTTTGGGGGTTTTTATTGAGCGGCTGTTGACGAATTCTTTCTATATGAACACACAATATACCGTCACACTCTGTGCGTATGTTTTACTAAACATAATTTAACATAAATAACACTTTTTAAATAGCCCACTTAACCCTCAGGTGCTCTTCGTTTCGGAGTCACACTTGTTATCTTCCCGGTCAAAAGTGACCAGACACCTAAAAATTAAACTTTCTCCATCCCAGTAAAACCAATGCAATTTATTTTTGTTCTATAATATTTATTCTTTTTAATTTAGTATTTTGAGACAATTTAATTGAATTTATTAATATTTATGCAATATTTATGGTTTATTTTTGCCATGGAAAAATACATATTTTTTTATATATATATTATTTTTTTCAAAAAAATTTTAATGCAGTATTTTAGTTTAATATAGAGTCTAAGCCTTCAGAAAAAAAAATATTTCTTGAAGAAAATTAGCACCATCTGGTTACAGTATAGAGAAAAAGCGTAGAATCATGGTGTAACCACTAGATATCATGTACAGCTCTCTATTGAGAGGCATGTGAATTCCCCAGCTGTTTATGAACACATTTTTTTTTTGTTGTTGGTGGATTTGAATATATAGTTGAAACAATCTCAAAAACTATTTCTTATAAAAAAAATTGACAAAAACAAAAATTCACTTTTTTTCATTTTTTTACAATTTCCCATTCATTTCCTATGGGGTCATTTTTGACCAAAGACCACAAGTGTGACTATTTTTTTTAAGACCACTTAGCATGCTCAGATCATGACCTACATTTTTTTTGTGTTCACATACATAATGCCATAAAAATCACCAAGTTTCGTAACATTGCGATGAAGCTGTGATTTTTAAAAATTCAAAACATACTTCTGTAATCAAAATTTATTGGTGTGTATGTGTATAAAAGTGTGTTTGTATGTGTGTGTGTGTTGGTGGCTGTGTCTGTTTTGCACTCTGGATGTTGTAGAGTGTCACCCCTTTCCTGCGGTGTACTTTTTTTTAGAATTGTGGGCGATTTGTAGATTGTACATACAAAAATTCAGAGAATTTTTTGTGTGTGTCAATTTCCCATTCATTTTCTATGAGTCGTCATTTTTGCCAGAAGAGCAAAAGTGTGACTCATTTTTTTACGACCACTTAAATTGCTCGAATCATGACCTCAGTTTTTTTTGTGTTCACATACCCAATGCTATAAAAGTCACAGAGTTTCGTAGAAGAAGCATTTTCTGAAGAAGCTGTGATTTTTAAATATTCAAAACATATTTCTTTAATCACAATTTATTGGTGTTTTTGTGTATAAAAGTGTGTATGTGTGTGTGTGTAGGGGTGGGTATGTCTGTTTTGCGCTCTTGATGTTTTAGAGTGTCACCCCTTCAATGCTGAGCACTTTTTTTCTGCATCATGGCCGATTTGTAGATTGTACACACAAAAATTCTCAAAGTTTTTGTGTTTTTGTCAGTTTCCCATTCATTTCCTATGACCGGTCATTTCTGACCGAAGAGCAAAAGTGTTTTTTTTACGACCACTTAGCCTGCTCGGATCATGACCTCAATTTTTTTTGTGTGTTCACATACCCAATGCCATAAAAGTCACCAAGTTTCGTAACATTGCGGTGAAGCTGTGATTTTTAAAATTTCAAAACAGAAAATGTTTCGGTCAGAAATGACCGAAGAGCACCTGAGGGTTAAAGTGATAAGTAATAAATTACTGCGTGCTTAGAATAAATAAATGTGAATGAACAAAAATGTGCGTTGCATTTACAAAGAGTGTGTATGTAAGAGTGTGAAAGTGTGTGTGAGAGAGCGAGTGTGAGTGTGTGTCTGTTGAGACTTTTTTTTTTACCCGTGCAAAATATTGAAACGCATCCTAAGTTGATAAGAAAGTAAAAGAGTGTCAGGGAAGGCTGACTTCATTATAGAGTTGATTCATGCGAACATGTCCAGGCAAGGGACAGAAATATTGAATATGTCAATATTAAATGATGACTGCTGCAACTGGCACACTCATTAATGAAGCACTGAATCATTTCTCATTCAGTTTCTAACTCAATGATTTATAGTTTTAACTTCAACCTAGTTGCACATCAAGAGGACATTTTACATACATTCTGATTTATTAAAAAAACAACTTGACAACAACAAAAGTAAATCCAAACTTGAGGAGAAACCAAAACCCGGGAACAATAAGAATAGAAAATACATTCAACATAAGAGTCATTAACCACACAACAAAACAGAAACGCTCCGCTACATTCTACACTAATTATATTTGGTGTTCCAATTGGTATTATTTTGATTGATTGATTTGATATTATTATTTTGAACATGTAAATACAATTAAAGAAATCAGAGGAAGAAAAAAATTGGCAAAAATAATAATAATAATAATAAACTCTATTTAAATCTACAAAAAGGAGTAGGAAGAAGTAAAACGTATGTACTCCAAAAAAAAAATATGTTGGCTTTAATTTTTTTTCGTCATCAGGTTCCACATAACTGGATTACTTTAAACAAACATAATTTGTTCATGTAAC
The DNA here is from genome assembly GCA_030378365.1 of Hybognathus amarus. Taxonomy (NCBI): domain Eukaryota; kingdom Metazoa; phylum Chordata; class Actinopteri; order Cypriniformes; family Leuciscidae; genus Hybognathus; species Hybognathus amarus. Next base: position 47,701 of record JAQIUQ010007667.1, read on the forward strand.
TTCAACATCATGGAATTAAGTAATTTTAAGTGACCCAATTTAAGTAGTCTCAACGTGAATTTTTAAAGGCTTCCTGACTATTTTTTATTTTCAGTCATCCATTTATATTTCATTTATTTCAGTGACACTTAAATTGACTATTGCTATTTGTTAGCAGTAGCACATATTAGCATTTTAAATGGTAAGATTCACATGTTCCTTCAATCAAAGCTATATAAATTAATTTAATCAGTCGACAGCCAAACAAAATGGTAACCACAATGGTAACACACTGTAATTTAAATGGTTTAATAATTGCAATGTAATTTAACATTAAACACAATTACACACTTTTAAGTCTTCCCCTTTTCTAAATTTCTCAAAAAAACATAAAAAACACTTCATTTTAACATTTATTCTCTCCTAATTCAACCATATGCAAAGCATGCTGGGAACTAAAAGCACCGCCCAGTTTCAGTTAATGCAACACAAATCAATCATGTAATCCAACCCAAATGGATGAAGTAAATTTAAGTTGTACATATATTTAAGCAGATTTGACACAATCAAATTAAGTTCGGGCAAAAAAAAAAAGAAAAAAGTCCACCCTCTGGATGTACGAATTTTTTACTTAAAATAAATGGTTTGTGTTTAGACAACGCGTTATGATTTTGTTCAAGTTGAGACATAATTACATAGACCTTAATAGAAAAAAAACATTTCAAGTCAAAAAACACAATTACTATAAGTAAGCTAAATATAAATATATGATGTAAAGTGCACAACCTTTCAAGTTCATTTTTTTTGAGTGCTATATTTAAGAAAAAGGCTACAAAATAATAAATCTACAGAAATCTATAATCAATGAAAAAAAAATAATATATATATATATATATATATATATATATATATATATATACACTACCGGTCAAAAGTTTAGGGTTCGGTAAGATTTTTTATGTTTTTAAAAGAAGTCTCTTCTGCTCACCAAGGCTGCAATTTTTTTTATAAAAAATACACAAAACACAGTAATATTGTGAAATATTATGACAATTTAAAATGACTTTTTTATGTTAATATATATTAAAATTTAATTATTCCTCTGAAAAAAAGCTGAATTTTCAGCATCATTACTCCAGTCTTCAGTGTCACATGATCCTTCACAAATCACTCTAATATGATGATTTTATGCTCCAAAAACATGTATGATTATTATCCAGGTTGAAAACAGTTTTTTACATTTTTATTTCAGGATTCTTTGATGAATAGAAAGTTCAAAGAACAGCATTTATTTAATTAGAATATTTTCTAACATTATAAATGTCTTTACTGTAACTTTTGATCAATGTAACTCATCCTTGATGAATAGAAGTATTGATTTCTTATTTATTTCCCCAAAAATTAAATACAAATTCTTACTGACCCCAAACTTTTTAAAGGGTAGTGTTTAATGTAACAAAAGCTTTCCATTTCAGATAAAAGCTGTTCTTTTGAACTTTCTATTCATCAAAGAATCCTGAAATAAAAATGTAAAAAACTGTTTTCAACATGGATAATAATCATACATGTTTTTGGAGCATAAAATCATCATATTAGAGTGATTTGTGAAGGATCATGTGACACTGAAGACTGGAGTAATGATGCTGAAAATTCAGCTTTTTTTTCAGAGGAATAAATTACATTTTAATATATATTAACATAAAAAAGTCATTTTAAATTGTCATAATATTTCACAATATTACTGTGTTTTTTGTGTATTTTTTTATAAAAAAATTGCAGCCTTGGTGAGCAGAAGAGACTTCTTTTAAAAACATAAAAAATCTTACCGACCCTAAACTTTTGACCGGTAGTGTATATATTCAAAAGTACATATTTATACTCAATATAAGCTCAGGTTTCTTTATACCTCTGGAATATAATTTTCTTATAATTTGATGGCATGTGTTGTTCTCTAAAGGTGGACTGGATCCGGTTCTGCGAGGTCTTCTGGGACGTCCAGCTGTCCTGCAGAATCAGGAGCATCTCATGACAGAAGAACTGATGGAGAGACTCGTGGTCCTCAACGTCCCGGAGTCTGTGGATCTGGCGGCGCTGAACCTGCAGCGAGGACGAGATCACGGATTACCAGGTCACTACATTATTAGTCTTTTTAGGCCAAAACATTTCTTGTCACATTCAGCAAACATCTCCTCACTATCCGCTCACTGGCTGTCCATCAAACACACTGTAAAGAAACATGTTCTCTGTAGCAAGCCGAGTCACCTTTATTTACAATACAGATTGTATCAAAGCAGCTTCACAGTGATAACATGAAAATAATGCAACTATACCACTAACAAGCCTCAAAATAGACCCACACTAACACGTGGTTCGACTTGTCCAGACTGTTTTCCAAGACAGGGTGGCCGCGGGTCATTAAAAAGTATTAAAAAGTCTTAAATCAATTTCCCTAAAAATAAGGCCTTAAAAAGTGTTAAATTGTCTTAAATTCAGATTGGATAGGTCTTAAATATGTTTGTCATGTCACCGCAAAGATGCAGGCAAAGGCAATCGTTCTGCCAGCCAGGTCGAATATTTTCTACAAGGTAAGGTAACCTGTGTGTGTGTTTGAGACACGCGGGTGCGATCGAACAGTCATGAAAAACATCCGTCATTTTGTTCATACAGGACAACATTCGGTCTGCAAAGTGTTTACTTATATTTGTGTAGGCCTATACTCGCATTAAAACAGTTTTAAAAGCAAAACATATTTATCAAACCCCTGTCTCTGTGTTGTAACGTCTGTCAGAGTTTGAAGTTCGAATAGGTCATAACGAACTCCACGAGTCCATTTATAGTTGCTTTCTTTCAGTTAAGCACACTCTTCACATACATGTCGAATGTTAACAGGTTAAAGAAAACACTCTGTGCTACAAATCAAAGTGGAAGTAAACGCATTATAATAAAACAAACCCGCGATAGATTGGTCATCTTCCTTTTTGCGCACAGCGCGAGCATTCTCAAGCCCCGTTCACACCGCCAGCGACACGCAGCGTCAAAGCGACAAGATCCCATTCATTTCAATGGGAATTCATTTTAATTTTTTAATTAAAAGGCACAATAACCAAACATATCACTTTTTTATCTTTTTATTAGTTTAATTAACAAACTAATTATATGTAACTTCATCAGTACACTATAAATAAACTGGTTCTATGCCTTTATTAGTAATCTAAGCCTTTATTAATATACTTTATTATTTAAAACATACAAGGCTTAAGACATTTATAAAAATGCCTTCTATGTTTCTTTTCACTCCACTGTACTCCCACAGGCGACCGCACGTATGCAATTGACAATTGGTTATTGTCATTTCACCATATTTTTTGAACAGACAGTGAGTTTACTTGGAAATATTACTATATATTTTCAGTTTTCGTAAAACGTAAGTTTGGTCTTAAATTTAATTTAGAAGTGGTATTAAAAAGTCTTAAATTTAATTTTTTTATACCTGTAGCCACCCTGCAAGATGGCTCCTGGAAAGAGAGATAGTCGATACATATTTTCACTATCCACGATACGTATTGTTGCATTTTTGTATTGCGATTATATTGTGGCACGATATATTGTTACACCCCTAATACTTTTAAATAACGTTTAACCAAGTTTCGAACCATTCCGATGAAGTACAAAAAAAAAAGTAAATATTGGTCAAGATTGACCGAAGAGAGAAAGAAGGTATATTAATATCCTAGTCTACTGATACTCTATGAGAGTCAGCTGACATAGTTGTGGACTATCGTAATCAGTGGCGTAGGTTTGATTTTGAAATTGGTGGGAACGGGGACATCAATATAGAAATATATTTTAAGTTTTGATCGAAATTATTACTAGGGATATATCAGTGTCACTGGATATTGGTAGGGACACGATCCTAAGTTCTACGCCTCTGATCGTAATACATGAGTGATCTGTAAACTGTTTTTCTCCCGCAGGTTACAATGCGTGGAGGGTTTTCTGTGGCTTAGACCGAGTTGAAAGCCGATCAGATCTGGCAGAGGTGTTCGGGAGTGATGTTTTGGCAGAGAGAGTAATGGATGTGTATGGACATCCGGACAGCATTGATGTGTGGCTGGGAGGAGTTCTGGAACGGCCGGTGTCTGGAGCCCGGACTGGAGCACTCTTCTCATGCTTGATCGGGAAACAGATGAAGGCGCTGAGGGAAGGAGACAGGTGAGACACTGCTCAGCTACTGCTAACCTGCACCATTTGGGGAAAATGTCATATTGCGATTATTGAGGTCATGTGTTAAAGGAGTAGTTCACTTTTAAAAACACTTTTGCTGATAATTTACTCACCCCCATGTTATCCAAGATGTCCATGTCTTTCTTTCTTTAGTCGAAAAGAAATTAAGGTTTTTAATGAAAACGTTTCAATATTTTCTCCATATAATCAGGGTAATCAGGTTTTAAAAGTATTAAAAAGTGATAAATCAAAATTGTCAAATTTAAGGCCATTAAAAGTGTTAAATGTAGTCTGAGAGGTATTATTTTTTTTTAAATTAGGGATTATTTTTTTCAGACTATAAGGTGTCCTATTCTGTGTTTGCGTTAGTCCATTTAAATATGGGCTTTAGCTTATCTGGGCACAATCAAAGATCTTTCGTCTCAGTCTATGTTTGATGCTGACGTCATATTCAGTGGTCGTTCGACATCATCCGTGAACACTGAGCGGTCAACAGAAGTGGCTGGCTTACGTTTTATTTTAGACTAGCTTCAAGGCATATCTTCAACGATTGGACAACTATCGTCGTCTTCATGGGCAAATGCATGTTTTCTGATAGCTAGGTGAACAACCCAGCTTTTAAGGACTGGCTCAGGCCTGTAGTAGGGAATAACAGGCAGGCTTATAGAGGTTATGGGCGTGACGTCACCGTCGGCCGGAGTGCCTGCAGTTACTCACAGTGAGTGGCAAAAAGACTGAGCGGCTGTATATGTTTTTATCGTGAATGCCGCGAAAAACAAACCCAACTCATATAAAGTGAGAAAGAGCTTTGCGACTGACTGTACACCTAGATTTGAATGAATAGATCTAGAGCACGAATTCCATTTTTATTTGTTATAAATGTCAAAATCTGTGTAAATAATAGAAAGGTCGCCGTTGATAAACACTTAATTCAGTGTCGTGCTGGTTTTAAAACAAATCTGAAGGTAGTAAAAAGGTATTAAAAAGTAGTAAATTTAACTTAAGGAATACTGTATATACCCTGATAATGGACTTCAATGGGGTCCAAACAGTTCAAGGTCCAAATGAGAGTTTCAGTGCAGCTTAAAGGGCTTTAAACGACACCGGACGATGAATAAGGGTCTTATCAAGCGAAACTATCACTCATTTAAAAAATAAACAAAAAAGTTTAAGTTTTATAAGCACAAATGCTCGCCTTATTGCAATTGAGGGAGAGAAAACTCTCGGACTAAATCTAAAATATCTAAAACTGTGTTCTGAAGATGAACGAAGGTCTGACGGGCTTGGGACGACAGGAAGGAGAGTCATTAATGACATCATTTTCATTTTGGGTGAACTAACCCTTTAACATTCGCATAACCATAAACAGTAAATAAATAAATAAATAAAGTTTTCAAAACTTAACAAGAACGTAAACATAAATATCCTTAGAACTTAATTTGGTTAGTTTTGATTAAATGGAATGTGGAAATTGGAATTTTGATCAAATGGAATATATCCTTAACTGGACGTTTTTAATGTTCAGAGTGCAACAATGTTTTCAAAACTTAATGAGAACGTTAGCGAAATATCTTAGAACATATTTTTGTTTTCTTAGAACATATAAATGTGATTTTAAACCAAACCTAACCTAATTGAAAACCCATACTAGTTTGTTAAAGCGGGAAGCAGCCGTAAAAAAAAATTCTTCATTAAAGCGTTATAAGCCATGATCCAGACCAACCAGTGATGAGGAGAATCACAACTCCACAAACTTTAATTTGAAGCAAAAAAGTAATTGAAAATCAGACACAAGTGCAAGACTGTGTTTAGTGAGGGAAAGGACGATCCCATGAAGCAAATTAAAAACAATTTTGAAATATAAAACTACTAATTTAAAAATGTTATAAAAACAATATTTTTTTAGATTATGCCAAAATATGCATATCTATTAAAATATTTAAGTATTTTGGGAGTCAGGCGGAGCTAAAGAGATCTTTTGGCACTTTCTGATTGGTAAATGTTCTGTACAGCATCATGGGTAATTTAGTTTTTCACTGTTTAACACAAATATTTTTAAAATAATGCGGGCTGATGGCTTCAACTGAAGCATCAGAGGTAAGATATAAGATTTATAAGATATCTTTCAAAATAATTTCCCTATGGAGAAAATGAATGGAGTTTTCACATCAGAACCCGGCTGTTGAACTCTATAGTGTCGTTATTCAGCTCAATTCTGTTCAGTGTTGATTCAGTTCTGTTCAATAACTGTGTTAAAGTTGGTCAATTCTGAAATGAGTTCAGTTCAGTTATAAGCAGCTGAAGACAATAGTGCTGTTATTCAATAGTCATGCAGTTCTGTGTTGACTAGTAGTAAATTACAGAGGTTAGAGGTTTAAAACAAGTTTTACTTTCTCAACGTCATTTCAAACCCGCAATTTTATTTTGGAGAAGCAAAAGAGATGTTATTTGTCAAATGATTCCTTTAACTTACATATTAACTTATATATTAGTTATCAAAATGCTTAAGATAACACATCGCACAATCAAAACAGTGATATATTTTTTGTGTGATTCAGATTCTGGTGGGAACATCCCAGTGTGTTTTCCCAAAAACAACGACAGGAACTCCAAAGGCACTCTCTGTCTCGTGTCATCTGTGACAACAGTGGAGTGACGGAGGTTCCTCCCGAATCCGTTCAGAGTCGAAACTTACCCGGAGGACTTTCTCTCCTGCGGGAACATCCCGTCATTGGATCTGGAGGACTGGAAAGAACAGCCGGATGAAGGTTCGTATGGCACGGTTTTTAATTTGCAGCTTGATTTTAGCTTTCTTAAGATTGAGATATTAGGTTGAAATGTACATAAACACTACTGTTTATTTGATATTTTATATAATTGTTATATATATTTAATGAAATTCATATTATATTTTGTTTTATAATAATATATTTTTATTCCTGTGATGAAAGCTGATTTATCAGCAGTCTCAGTGTCACATGATCCTTCAGAAATCACTCTAATGATGATTTGATGCTCAAGAAGCATTATCAATGAAAACAGATTCTTCATGTTTTTTTTGTGGAAACCATGATCAAATATTTTCAGGATTCCTTGATGAATAGAAATAATAGCCTTTATTAGAAATATAATCTTTTGTAACTTTATCAACTTTATCAGTCTTTACTGTCACTTTAGATCAATTTAAAGCGGTCGTATAATGCCATTATTGTACAAGTTAATATGATTCTTTAGAGTCTAAATGAAAACTTTGGAATATACTTTAATTAAAAATTCTCATTAGTATTGTAAGAAAACACTCATTTTACCTGGTCAAGCACAGCTCTGCTTTCAGAGCATGTGTCTTTAAATGATAATGAGCTTTGCTGACTCCGTCCCTCTGTTCTGTGGGTGTTTTTCTTTCACTAGTTCATCTGAAATAGTCCTGAGGTGTAACAAATTATTCCATGTGGCCTCTCAATTAACTGAGCTCATAAACACTGCATGCATAACCATAAAATAGAAATAGCATGTCACCACAGGACACTGCTTAAAGTTTCATGCAGCCTCCTCTGTATGTGTCCATGGGTTAACTTTCCAAACACAGCGAAATATTGCTGTGGAACTTCATGAATAGTAAAGAGGCTTTGAGGAATTACACAGTCTCTATGAGGAATAAAAGACGTGCAGTTTCACTCAGTTAAACGGCTTGTGTTCAAACTGGAACTCGTTCAGTCCCAGGAGACGCTGAGCTGGTTTTATCCTCAGTGCGGAAAACTGCTGGTGAACCCGTGGCAGTATTCGTCATGTTCTGACAATAGACCATTTTTCATTTGTACTTACAGTACACTATAGTTCAAAAGTTTGGGGGCAGTGAGGTTTTTTTTGTATTAAATAAATAAATAAATACTTTTATTCAGCAAGGATGCATTAGTCAAACGTGACAGTAAATACATTTATTTGTTACAAAAGATTCTATTTCAAATAAATGCTTTATTCTTTAGAACTCTTTAGAAATTCTTTAGAACTTTCTAAAGAATCATGAAAACAGTGATGAATCAGAACAACAGTTTTTCCAACATAATCAAATCATCATATTAGAGTGATTTCTGAAGGATCATGTGACTCTGAATTCGATACTTTTTATTTTTGGATAAAGTATCGATTCACTTTTGGAAAAAGTATCGATTCACTTTTGGAAAAGTAGCGATTCTTTTTTGAAAAAGTATCGATTTATTTTTGGAAAAAGTATCGATTCACTTTTGGAAAAGTAGCGATTCTTTTTGAAAAAGTAGGATCATGTGACTCTGAAGACTGGAGTAATGATGATGAAAATTCAGCTTAAGAATTATATTCACATAGAAAAGTTAATTTAAATTATATTTTGCAATATTACAGTTTTTACTGTATTTTTGATTAAATAAATGCAGCCTTAGTGAGCAGAAGAAACTGCTTTCAAAAACATTATATAATCTTATACCCCAAACTTTTGAAAGGTTGTGTATATCCACTAATAATGTTTTCATGTAATCTTTCAGTGGCTGAAAATGTCATTCTTCCTCTGTATTTCTGTCTTGTTTTCCAGTACAAATATCTAAGCATTCTTAAATCTTTGGAATTGATACTTTTTATTTTTGGATAAAGTATCGATTCACTTTTGGAAAAAGTATCGATTCACTTTTGGAAAAGTAGCAATTATTTTTTGAAAAAGTATCGATTTATTTTTGGAAAAGTATTGAATTCACTTTTTGAAAAAGTATCGATTCACTTTTGGAAAAGTATTCGATTCTTTTTTGAAAAAGAAGCGATTTATTTTTGGAAAAAGTATCCAATTCACTTTTGGAAAAGTAGCGATTCTTTTTGAAAAAGTATTTGATTCAATTTTGGAAAAGTAGCGAATACTTTTTGAAAAAGTATTTGATTCTTTTTTTGAAAAAGTAGCGATTTATTTTTGGAAAAGTATCGATTCACTTTTGGAAAAGTATTGATTCTTTTTTGAAGAATATTTTTTGAAGTTGATACCATATTTTTTCCATAAGTTGAGAATACTCAATGTCCTGAAACTGGTTGCCTCAAGTTTTTGAGTTTTCTCAAATGAATTTTTACAAAGTATAAAAAAACAGATAATATAATATAATGCATGCTATATTAGAATCTAAAATGCATGTGACGATGTTTGATAGATTGACTTTTCTTAAATCAAGATACATTTACTGGAGAAGCAAAATGACTGGAGATTTTAAGTTTTCTGAATAATGTATGAACATGTAGTGAGCGTATGCTTAAAACAAACACAAATATCTGTCGATGGGGTCAGAAAAATAATTCCCCGTTTGAATTACGTTTATGACAGATATTTGTTCTTGTTTTATGCTTAAACTCACTTAATATATTGTCTTGTTTTCTGATCAATATTAAGTCATTTTGCTTCTCAAGGAAATGTATATTGATTTAATAAACACAGAGGAAGAACAATATTTGCAGTGCATCTAGAGAGAACAAAATGCTGATATATGTGCATAAAACAATGACTTGAGGTTACAGGACCGCTAATAAACCACCTGAACATCTCAGGAACGGCTCATTTCGGCTCTTTGCAATTTTCCGGATGTTTGTTCCTGTTCAGTAATTGTGGTTTGTTCACACACACATTACTGGGCCACAGGTTGTTGGACTGCAGCCGCTCATGCATTGTATTAACAATCATTTTCAATGTGTTCGCCGCTCCTCAGAGTCTGTAATTCTCCACGCTGGAATCCGGCCCAATGACAAATATTGATCCATTATGAGCCTGCGACGCTGCCAAAACAATTAACGTTAGCAGTCGCACCTGTACGTGCAATAGAAATGAATCTTTCTAATGAATACGAGGCAAATCCCACGGTGGAGTCCGAGAGAAGCCGTTCACGTCGTGCCAGATGCAGGTTTGCATTGGCTTGGCCTCCTGACATCACGGGTCCTGACCCGTTCTGAACACATCTACAGTGTTTATTTAGTCCCGAAGCTCAAGCTGCCTATCAAATAGACTGCTGTCGGCTCTGATAATGTCCTCTGGAGAAGATTGAGTGTGTAAATGGATGTCACCGCCACGTCTGGTCCTCAGGGCATCAACGCCAACATAACGAAAACTGCTTTCAACAATAGGACCAAAAAGATTCTATATAAGGAGACCTGTCTGAAAAATTAAAATTTTGTCATTTATTTACTCACCCTCATGTCGTTCCAAACCTGATCTCCAGGACACCAATGAAGATCTTTTTTGATGAAATCTGAGTTTTCTGTCCCTCCATTGACACACAACTGACTCTTTAAAACGAGATCATCAAACTAATCCTTATTAATTGAGCAGTTTAGTCCAAATCTTCTGAATTCACATGATCACTTTATATGATGAACAGATTTAATTCAGGCTTAAAAACATGCTGCCTTTGTATTTTGATGTAAGAGAGGCTGAAATGCAGTGTCAGTTCAGAGCTGAAAGTAAAACTGGTGGTTGGATTGATTGTAAAGATGCAACATAAAAAAAAAAAACGATTTAATAAATATAACTGCCAGCTCTCTGAAGGACACAGATATGAGTTGAATGATGTCTTTGGATCTGCATTTATCTTGTGTATATATACATACATATCTATCTATGAATTACAGGAACTTCTGTCTGTTAATTGAATATCTCTCGAATGAGTAAATGAAATTTGATCATTTTTGGAAAAAGTATCGATTCACTTTTGGAAAAGTAGCGATTCTTTTTGAAAAAGTATTTGATTCAATTTTGGAAAAGTAGCGATTTCTTTTTGAAAAAGTATTTGATTCTTTTTTGAAAAAGTCAGCGATTTATTTTTGGAAAAAGTAGCGATTCACTTTTGGAAAAGTATTGATTCTTTTTTGAAGAATATTTTTGAAGTTGATACCATATTTTTTCCATAAGTTGAGAATACTGAATGTCCTGAAACTGGTTGCCTCAAGTTTTTGAGTTTTCTCAAATTCTGATTTTTTACAAAGTATAAAAAACAGATAATATAATGCATGCTACATTAGAATCTAAAATGCATGTGACGATGTTTGATAGATTGACTTTTTTCTCTGCAGAATAGAGACTGTATCCGAGATGCTGACGGCAACACCAGAGGTTCATTTCCAGCAGCAGAACGGTAACGGAGAATAAAGAGAAAGAGCGGATGAACAACATGCACATAACTGCAGGACTGACGAATCAAGACTCTCTTTAATGTTGGAGTGTAATTCACTTAGCACAGGCTCTAATTAAAGATGGATTAATAATCTTTACACAGACCTGCCTCATTCTCCAACGGCACTGATCAACGGCACTGATCAGCGGATCGGCTGAAACCAATGCAAAATGCATTTTACTGCATTTATGTTGAGTGATGTTAGTTCATTGTTTCAAAACTGAAATATAAATGCAATATTTATCAGAATCCAGAGTTTCAAGAAGATTGGAGAAACTTATTTTTTTTGCCCCCCCCCCCCAACAAAACGACAGTGGTACCCCTTATGTTTTTTTTTGGGCAAAAACAATAAGTTTCTCCAATATTCTTGAAACTCTGGATTCTGATAGAGGGCCATGGGACTTAGACCTGAGTGCAAAAATGGAGGCTCTAGACCCTTCCAGAGCTGAGATATTGAGATCCCACGTAGCGTTTATGCCATTATAAATATCTCAATATCTCAGCTCTGGAAGGGTCTAGAGCCTCATTTTGCACTCAGATCTAAGTCACATGGCCCTCTATCAGAATCCAGAGTTTCAAGAAAATCAAAATTTTGACCCGAAAAAAAACGACAGTGGTACCCCTTACGTTTTTTTTTCGGGTCAGAATTTTGATTTTCTTGAAACTCTGAGATTCTGATAGAGGGCCATGGGACTTAGATCTGAGTGCAAAAATGGAGGCTCTAGACCCTTCCAGAGCTGAGATATTGAGATCTCACGTAGCATTTATGCCATTGTAAATATTTCAATATCTCAGCTCTGTATGCCATTATAAATATCTAAATATCTCAGCTCTGGAAGGGTCTAGAGCCTCCATTTTGCACTCAGATCTAAGTCCCATGGCCCTCTATCAGAATCCAGAGTTTCAAGAAAATCAAAATTTTGACCCGAAAAAAAAACGTACAGTGGTACCACTTACGTTTTTTTTTCGGGTAGAAATTTTGATTTTCTTGAAACTCTGGATTCTGATAGAGGGCCATGGGACTTAAATCTGAGTGCAAAAATGGAGGCTCTAGACCCTTCCAGAGCTGAGATATTGAGATCTCACGTAGCATTTATGCCATTGTAAATATCTCAATATCTCAGCTCTGTATGCCATTATAAATATCTAAATATCTCAGCTCTGGAAGGGTCTAGAGCCTCCATTTTTGCACTCAGATCTAAGTCCCATGGCCCTCTATCAGAATCCAGAGTTTCAAGAAAATCAAAATTTTGACCCGAAAAAGCAACACATTCTCACCCCAACTCGTCACTTTTGACCACTTTTGACCAAGCTTCAATATCTGACGCTTTGGGGCGCCCTTTGGCGTCAGTTCATGACGCGATCCTACAGCGTCATATAACTGACGCTTTCCTTTAGCGTCAGTTGGATGACGTGGTTAGGTTTAGGTCTGGGGTAGGGTAGGGTTACACGCGATCCTCAGGGCGTCATGGACTGACGCTAGAGGGCGCCCCAAAGCGTCAGATATTGAAGCTTGGTCAAATGCTTCCCAAGTCGTCAGTTAGGTGACGCCTTGGGGGTGAGAATGCCTTGGAAAAAAAAACGACAGTGGTACCCCTTACGTTTTTTTTTCGGGTCAAAATTTTGATTTTCTTGAAACTCTGGATTCTGATAGAGGGCCATGGGACTTAGATCTGAGTGCAAAAATGGAGGCTCTAGACCCTTCCAGAGCTGAGATATTTAGATATTTATAATGGCATACAGAGCTGAGATATTGAGATATTTACAATGGCATAAATGCTACGTGAAATCTCAATATCTCAGCTCTGAAGGTGCTAGAGCCTCCATTTTTGCACTCAGATCTAAGTCACATGGCCCTCTATAGGAATCCAGAGTTTTCAAGAAAATCAAAATTTTGACCCGAAAAAAAAACGTACAGTGGTACCCCTGTACGTTTTTTTTTCGAGGTCAAAATTTTGATTTTCTTGAAACTCTGGATTCTGATAGAGGGCCATGGGACTTAGATCTGAGTGCAAAAATGGAGGCTCTAGACCCTTCCAGAGCTGAGATATTTAGATATTTATAATGGCATACAGAGCTGAGATATTGAGATATTTACAATGGCATAAATGCTACGTGAAATCTCAATATCTCAGCTCTAGAAGGGTCTAGAGCCTCCATTTTTGCACTCAGACCTAAGTCCCATGGCCCTCTATCAGAATCCAGAGTTTCAAGAAAATCAAAATTTTGACCCGAAAAAAAAAGGTAAGGGTACCACTGTCGTTTTTTTTTTCGGGTCAAAATTTTGATTTTCTTGAAACTCTGGATTCTGATAGAGGGCCATGGGACTTAGATCTGAGTGCAAAAATAGAGGCTCTAGACCCTTCCAGAGCTGAGATATTGAGATCTCACGTAGCATTTATGCCATTGTAAATATCTCAATATCTCAGCTCTGTATGCCATTATAAATATCTAAATATCTCAGCTCTGGAAGGGTCTAGAGCCTCCATTTTTGCACTCAGATCTAAGTCCCATGGCCCTCTATCAGAATCCAGAGTTTCAAGAAAATCAAAATTTTGACCCGAAAAAAAAAACGTAAGGGGTACCACTGTCATTTTTTTTTTCGGGTCAAAATTTTGATTTTCTTGAAACTCTGGATTCTGATAGAGGGCCATGGGACTTAGATCTGAGTGCAAAAATGGAGGCTCTAGACCCTTCCAGAGCTGAGATATTGAGATCTCACGTAGCATTTATGCCATTGTAAATATCTCAATATCTCAGCTCTGTATGCCATTATAAATATCTAAATATCTCAGCTCTGGATGGGTCTAGAGCCTCCATTTTTGCACTCAGATCTAAGTCCCATGGCCCTCTATCAGAATCCAGAGTTTCAAGAAAATCAAAATTTTGACCCGAAAAACGTAAGGGGTACCACTGTCGTTTTTTTTTGGGTCAAAATTTTGATTTTCTTGAAACTCTGGATTCTGATAGAGGGCCATGGGACTTAGATCTGAGTGCAAAAATGGAGGCTCTAGACCCTTCCAGAGCTGAGATATTGAGATCTCACGTAGCATTTATGCCATTGTAAATATCTCAATATCTCAGCTCTGTATGCCATTATAAATATCTAAATATCTCAGCTCTGGAAGGGTCTAGAGCCTCCATTTTTGCACTCAGATCTAAGTCCCATGGCCCTCTATCAGAATCCAGAGTTTCAAGAAAATCAAAATTTTGACCCAAAAAAAAAAACGTAAGGGGTACCACTGTCGTTTTTTTTTTCAGGTCAAAATTTTGATTTTCTTGAAACTCTGGATTCTGATGGAGGGCCATGGGACTTAGATCTGAGTGCGAAATGGAGGCTCTAGACCCTTCCAGAGCTGAGATATTTAGATATTTATAATGGCATACAGAGCTGAGATATTGAGATATTTACAATGGCATAAATGCTACGTGAAATCTCAATATCTCAGCTCTGGAAAGGTCTAGAGCCTCCATTTTTGCACTCAGATCTAAGTCCCATGGCCCTCTATCAGAATCCAGAGTTTCAAGAAAATCAAAATTTTGACCCGAAAAAAAAGGTAAGGGGTACCACTGTCGTTTTTTTTCGGGTCAAAATTTTGATTTTCTGGAAACTCTGGATTCTGATAGAGGGCCATGGGACTTAGATCTGAGTGCAAAATGGAGGCTCTAGACCCTTCCAGAGCTGAGATATTGAGATCTCACGATAGCATTTATGCCATTGTAAATATCTCAATATCTCAGCTCTGGAAGGGTCTAGAGCCTCCATTTTTGCACTCAGATCTAAGTCCCATGGCCCTCTATCAGAATCCAGAGTTTCAAGAAAATCAAAATTTTGACCCGAAAAAAAAACGTAAGGGGTACCACTGTCGTTTTTTTTTCAGGTCAAAATTTTGATTTTCTTGAAACTCTGGATTCTGATGAAGGCCATGGGACTTAGATCTGAGTGCAAAAATGGAGGCTCTAGACCCTTCCAGAGCTGAGATATTTAGATATTTATAATGGCATACAGCAGCTGAGATATCTGAGATATTTACAATGGCATAAATGCTACGTAAATATCTAAATATCTCAGCTCTGGAAGGGTCTAGAGCCTCCATTTTTTGCACTCAGATCTAAGTCCCATGGCCCTCTATCAGAATCCAGAGTTTCAAGAAAATCAAAATTTTGACCCGAAAAAAAAACGTAAGGGGTACCACTGTCGTTTTTTTTTTCGGGTCAAAATTTTGATTTTCTTGAAACTCTGGATTCTGATAGAGGGCCATGGGACTTAGATCTGAGTGCAAAAATGGAGGCTCTAGACCCTTCCAGAGCTGAGATATTGAGATTTCACGTAGCATGTATGCCATTGTAAATATCTCAATATCTCAGCTCTGTATGCCATTATAAATATCTAAATATCTCAGCTCTGGAAGGGTCTAGAGCCTCCATTTTTGCACTCAGATCTAAGTCCCATGGCCCTCTATCAGAATCCAGAGTTTCAAGAAAATCAAAATTTTGACCCGAAAAAAAAACGTAAGGGGTACCACTGTCGTTTTTTTTTTCAGGTCAAAATTTTGATTTTCTTGAAACTCTGGATTCTGATAGAGGGCCATGGGACTTAGATCTGAGTGCAAAAATGGAGGCTCTAGACCCTTCCAGAGCTGAGATATTTAGATATTTATAATGGCATACAGAGCTGAGATATTGAGATATTTACAATGGCATAAATGCTACGTGAAATCTCAATATCTCAGCTCTGGAAGGGTCTAGAGCCTCCATTTTTGCACTCAGATCTAAGTCCCATGGCCCTCTATCAGAATCCAGAGTTTCAAGAAAATCAAAATTTTGACCCAAAAAAAACGACAGTGGTACCCCTTACGTTTTTTTTTCGGGTCAAAATTTTGATTTTCTTGAAACTCTGGATTCTGATAGAGGGCCATGGGACTTAGATCTGAGTGCAAAAATGGAGGCTCTAGACCCTTCCAGAGCTGAGATATTTAGATATTTATAATGGCATACAGAGCTGAGATATTGAGATATTTACAATGGCATAAATGCTACGTGAGATCTCAATATCTCAGCTCTGGAAGGTCTAGAGCCTCCATTTTTGCACTCAGATCTAAGTCCCATGGCCCTCTATCAGAATCCAGAGTTTCAAGAAAATCAAAATTTTGACCCAAAAAAAACGTAAGGGGTACCACTGTCGTTTTTTTTTGGGTCAAAATTTTGATTTTCTTGAAACTCTGGATTCTGATAGAGGGCCATGTGACTTAGATCTGAGTGCAAAAATGGAGGCTCTAGACCCTTCCAGAGCTGAGATATTGAGATCTCACGTAGCATTTATGCCATTGTAAATATCTCAATATCTCAGCTCTGTATGCCATTATAAATATCTAAATATCTCAGCTCTGGAAGGGTCTAGAGCCTCCATTTTTGCACTCAGATCTAAGTCCCATGGCCCTCTATCAGAATCCAGAGTTTCAAGAAAATCAAAATTTTGACCCGAAAAAAAAAACGTAAGGGGTACCACTGTCGTTTTTTTTTTAGTTCAAAATTTTGATTTCTTGAAACTCTGGATTCTGATAGAGGGCCATGGGACTTAGATCTGAGTGCAAAAATGGAGGCTCTAGACCCTTCCAGAGCTGAGATATTTAGATATTTATAATGGCATACAGAGCTGAGATATTGAGATATTTACAATGGCATAAATGCTACGTGAAATCTCAATATCTCAGCTCTGGAAGGGTCTAGAGCCTCCATTTTTGCACTCAGATCTAAGTCCCATGGCCCTCTATCAGAATCCAGAGTTTCAAGAAAATCAAAATTTTGACCCGAAAAAAAAACGACAGGGGTACCACTGTCGTTTTTTTTCGAGGTCAAAATTTTGATTTTCTTGAAACTCTGGATTCTGATAGAGGGCCATGGGACTTAGATCTGAGTGCAAAAATGGAGGCTCTAGACCCTTCCAGAGCTGAGATATTGAGATTTCACGTAGCATTTATGCCATTGTAAATATCTCAATATCTCAGCTCTGTATGCCATTATAAATATCTAAAATATCTCAGCTCTGGAAGGGTCTAGAGCCTCCATTTTTGCACTCAGATCTAAGTCCCATGGCCCTCTATCAGAATCCAGAGTTTCAAGAAAATCAAAATTTTGACCCGAAAAAAAAACGACAGTGGTACCCCTTACGTTTTTTTTCGAGGTCAAAATTTTGATTTTCTTGAAACTCTGGATTCTGATAGAGGGCCATGGGACTTAGATCTGAGTGCAAAAATGGAGGCTCTAGACCCTTCCAGAGCTGAGATATTTAGATATTTATAATGGCATACAGAGCTGAGATATTGAGATATTTACAATGGCATAAATGCTACGTGAGATCTCAATATCTCAGCTCTGGAAGGGTCTAGAGCCTCCATTTTTGCACTCAGATCTAAGTCCCATGGCCCTCTATCAGAATCCAGAGTTTCAAGAAAATCAAAATTTTGACCCGAAAAAAAAAACGACAGTGGTACCCCTTACGTTTTTTTTTCGGGTCAAAATTTTGATTTTCTTGAAACTCTGGATTCTGATAGAGGGCCATGGGACTTAGATCTGAGTGCAAAAATGGAGGCTCTAGACCCTTCCCAGAGCTGAGATATTTAGATATTTATAATGGCATACAGAGCTGAGATATTGAGATATTTACAATGGCATAAATGCTACGTGAAATCTCAATATCTCAGCTCTGGAAGGTCTAGAGCCTCCATTTTTGCACTCAGATCTAAGTCCCATGGCCCTCTATCAGAATCCAGAGTTTCAAGAAAATCAAAATTTTGACCCGAAAAAAAAAACGTACAGTGGTACCACTGTCGTTTTTTTTTTCGGGTCAAAATTTTGATTTTCTTGAAACTCTGGATTCTGATCAGAGGGCCATGGGACTTAGATCTGAGTGCAAAAATGGAGGCTCTAGACCCTTCCCAGAGCTGAGATATTTAGATATTTATAATGGCATACAGAGCTGAGATATTGAGATATTTACAATGGCATAAATGCTACGTGAAATCTCAATATCTCAGCTCTGGAAGGTCTAGAGCCTCCATTTTTGCACTCAGATCTAAGTCACATGGCCCTCTATCAGAATCCAGAGTTTCAAGAAAATCAAAATTTTGACCCGAAAAAAAAAACGTACAGGGGTACCACTTCGTTTTTTTTTCGGGTCAAAATTTTGATTTTCTTGAAACTCTGGATTCTGATAGAGGGCCATGGGACTTAGATCTGAGTGCAAAAATGGAGGCTCTAGACCCTTCCAGAGCTGAGATATTGAGATTTCACGTAGCATTTATGCCATTGTAAATATCTCAATATCTCAGCTCTGTATGCCATTATAAATATCTAAATATCTCAGCTCTGGAAGGGTCTAGAGCCTCCATTTTTGCACTCAGATCTAAGTCCCATGGCCCTCTATCAGAATCCAGAGTTTCAAGAAAAATCAAAATTTTGACCCAAAAAAAAACGTAAGGGGTACCACTGTCGTTTTTTTTTTGGGTCAAAATTTTGATTTTCTTGAAACTCTGGATTCTGATAGAGGGCCATGGGACTTAGATCTGAGTGCAAAAATGGAGGCTCTAGACCCTTCCAGAGCTGAGATATTGAGATTTCACGTAGCATTTATGCCATTGTAAATATCTCAATATCTCAGCTCTGTATGCCATTATAAATATCTAAATATCTCAGCTCTGGAAGGGTCTAGAGCCTCCATTTTGCACTCAGATCTAAGTCCCATGGCCCTCTATCAGAATCCAGAGTTTCAAGAAAATCAAAATTTTGACCCGAAAAAAAAAACGACAGTGGTACCCCTTACGTTTTTTTTTCGGGTCAAAATTTTGATTTTCTTGAAACTCTGGATTCTGATAGAGGGCCATGGGACTTAGATCTGAGTGCAAAAATGGAGGCTCTAGACCCTTCCAGAGCTGAGATATTTTAGATATTTATAATGGCATACAGAGCTGAGATATTGAGATATTTACAATGGCATAAATGCTACGTGAAATCTCAATATCTCAGCTCTGGAAGGGTCTAGAGCCTCCATTTTTGCACTCAGATCTAAGTCCCATGGCCCTCTATCAGAATCCAGAGTTTCAAGAAAATCAAAATTTTGACCCGAAAAAAAAACGACAGTGGTACCCCTTGAGTTTTTTTTTTCGGGTCAAAATTTTGATTTTCTTGAAACTCTGGATTCTGATAGAGGGCCATGGGACTTAGATCTGAGTGCAAAAATGGAGGCTCTAGACCCTTCCAGAGCTGAGATATTTAGATATTTATAATGGCATACAGGAGCTGAGATATTGAGATATTTACAATGGCATAAATGCTACGTGAAATCTCAATATCTCAGCTCTGGAAGGTCTAGAGCCTCCATTTTTGCACTCAGATCTAAGTCACATGGCCCTCTATCAGAATCCAGAGTTTCAAGAAAATCAAAATTTTGACCCGAAAAAAAAACGACAGTGGTACCCCTTACGTTTTTTTTTCGGGTCAAAATTTTGATTTTCTTGAAACTCTGGATTCTGATAGAGGGCCATGTGACTTAGATCTGAGTGCAAAAATGGAGGCTCTAGACCCTTCCAGAGCTGAGATATTTAGATATTTATAATGGCATACAGAGCTGAGATATTGAGATATTTACAATGGCATAAATGCTACGTGAAATCTCAATATCTCAGCTCTGGAAGGGTCTAGAGCCTCCATTTTTGCACTCAGATCTAAGTCACATGGCCCTCTATCAGAATCCAGAGTTTCAAGAAAATCAAAATTTTGACCCGAAAAAAAAACGTAAGGGGTACCACTGTCGTTTTTTTCGGGTCAAAATTTTGATTTTCTTGAAACTCTGGATTCTGATAGAGGGCCATGTGACTTAGATCTGAGTGCAAAAATGGAGGCTCTAGACCCTTCCAGAGCTGAGATATTGAGATTTCACGTAGCATTTATGCCATTGTAAATATCTCAATATCTCAGCTCTGTATGCCATTATAAATATTCTAAATATCTCAGCTCTGGAAGGGTCTAGAGCCTCCATTTTTGCACTCAGATCTAAGTCCCATGGCCCTCTATCAGAATCCAGAGTTTCAAGAAAATCAAAATTTTGACCCGAAAAAAAAACGACAGTGGTACCACTGTCGTTTTTTTTTCGGGTCAAAGTTTGATTTTCTTGAAACTCTGGATTCTGATAGAGGGCCATGGGACTTAGATCTGAGTGCAAAAATGGAGGCTCTAGACCCTTCCAGAGCTGAGATATTGAGATTTCACGTAGCATTTATGCCATTGTAAATATCTCAATATCTCAGCTCTGTATGCCATTATAAATATCTAAATATCTCAGCTCTGGAAGGGTCTAGAGCCTCCATTTTTGCACTCAGATCTAAGTCCCATGGCCCTCTATCAGAATCCAGAGTTTCAAGAAAATCAAAATTTTGACCCGAAAAAAAACGACAGTGGTACCCCTTCGTTTTTTTTTCGGGTCAAAATTTTGATTTTCTTGAAACTCTGGATTCTGATAGAGGGCCATGTGACTTAGATCTGAGTGCAAAAATGGAGGCTCTAGACCCTTCCAGAGCTGAGATATTGAGATATTCATAGTGGCATTCAGTGCCAGATATGTGAATATCTACAATATCTCAGCTCTGTATGCCATTACGTAAATATCTAAATATCTCAGCTCTGGAAGGGTCTAGAGCCTCCATTTTTGCACTCAGATCTAAGTCACATGGCCCTCTATCAGAATCCAGAGTTTCAAGAAAATCAAAATTTTAACCCGAAAAAAAAAGCGTAAGGGGTACCACTGTCGTTTTTTTAGAGATCAAATTTTGATTTTCTTGAAACTCTGGATTCTGATAGAGGGCCATGGGACTTAGATTTGAGTGCAAAAATGGAGGCTCTAGACCCTTCCAGAGCTGAGATATTTAGATATTTATAATGGCATACAGAGCTGAGATATTGAGATATTTACAATGGCATAAATGCTACGTGAAATCTCAATATCTCAGCTCTGGAAGGTCTAGAGCCTCCATTTTTGCACTCAGATCTAAGTCACATGGCCCTCTATCAGAATCCAGAGTTTCAAGAAAATCAAAATTTTGACCCGAAAAAAAAAAACGTAAGGGGTACCACTGTCGTTTTTTTTTCAGGGTCGAGAGTTTGATTTTCTTGAAACTCTGGATTCTGATAGAGGCCATGTGACTTAGATCTGAGTGCAAAAATGGAGGCTCTAGACCCTTGCAGAGCTGAGATATTGAGATTTCACGTAGCATTTATGCCATTGTAAATATCTCAATATCTCAGCTCTGAATGCTATTATGAAATATCTCAAATATCTCAGCTCTGGAAGGGTCTAGAGCCTCATTTTTGCACTCAGATCTAAGTCCCATGGCCCTCTATCAGGAATCCAGAGTTTCAAGAAAATCAAAATTTTGACCCGAAAAAAAAACGACAGTGGTACCCCTTACGTTTTTTTTTCGGGTCAAAATTTTGATTTTCTTGAAACTCTGGATTCTGATAGAGGGCCATGTGACTTAGATCTGAGTGCAAAAATGGAGGCTCTAGACCCTTCCAGAGCTGAGATATTGAGATTTCACGTAGCATTTATGCCATTGTAAATATCTCAGATATCTCAGCTCTGTATGCCATTATAAATATCTAAATATCTCAGCTCTGGAAGGGTCTAGAGCCTCCATTTTTGCACTCAGATCTAAGTCCCATGGCCCTCTATCAGAATCCAGAGTTTCAAGAAAATCAAAATTTTGACCCAAAAAAAAAACGTAAGGGGTACCACTGTCGTTTTTTTTTTTGAGGTTCAGAATTTTGATTTTCTTGAAACTCTGGATTCTGATAGAGGGCCATGTGACTTAGATCTGAGTGCAAAAATGGAGGCTCTAGACCCTTCCAGAGCTGAGATATTTGAGATTTCATCATAGCATTTATGCCATATGTGAAATATCTCAATATCTCAGCTCTGTATGCCATTATAAATATCTCAAATATCTCAGCTCTGGAAGGGTCTAGAGCCTCCATTTTTGCACTCAGATCTAAGTCCCATGGCCCTCTATCAGAATCCAGAGTTTCAAGAAAATCAAAATTTTGACCCAAAAAAAAACGTAAGGGGTACCACTGTCGTTTTTTTTTTTGGGGTCAGAATTTTGATTTTCTTGAAACTCTGGATTCTGATAGAGGGCCATGGGACTTAGATCTGAGTGCAAAAATGGAGGCTCTAGACCCTTCCAGAGCTGAGATATTGAGATTTCACGTAGCATTTATGCCATTGTAAATATCTCAATATCTCAGCTCTGTATGCCATTATAAATATCTAAATATCTCAGCTCTGGAAGGATCTAGAGCCTCCATTTTTGCACTCAGATCTAAGTCCCATGGCCCTCTATCAGAATCCAGAGTTTCAAGAAAATCTAAATTTTGACCCGAAAAAAAACGACAGTGGTACCACCCTTGACCTTTTTTTTCAGGGTCGAAATTTTGATTTTCTTGAAACTCTGGATTCTGATAGAGGGCCATGTGACTTAGATCTGAGTGCAGAAATGGAGGCTCTAGACCCTTCCAGAGCTGAGATATTTAGATATTTATAATGGCATACAGAGCTGAGATATTGAGATATTTACAATGGCATAAATGCTAATAAAATCTCAATATCTCAGCTCTGAAGGTCTGAGCCTCCATTTTTGCACTCAGATCTAAGTCCCATGGCCCTCTATCAGAATCCAGAGTTTCAAGAAAATCAAAATTTTGACCCGAAAAAAAAAACGACAGTGGTACCCCTTACCTTTTTTTTTCGGGTCAAAATTTTGATTTTCTTGAAACTCTGGATTCTGATAGAGGGCCATGTGACTTAGATCTGAGTGCAAAAATGGAGGCTCTAGACCCTTCCAGAGCTGAGATATTTAGATATTTATAATGGCATACAGAGCTGAGATATTGAGATATTTACAATGGCATAAATGCTACGTGAAATCTCAATATCTCAGCTCTGGAAGGTCTGAGCCTCCATTTTTGCACTCAGATCTAAGTCACATGGCCCTCTATCAGAATCCAGAGTTTCAAGAAAATCAAAATTTTGACCCGAAAAAAAACGACAGTGGTACCCCTTACCTTTTTTTCGGGTCAAAATTTTGATTTTCTTGAAACTCTGGATTCTGATAGAGGGCCATGTGACTTAGATCTGAGTGCAAAAATGGAGGCTCTAGACCCTTCCAGAGCTGAGATATTTAGATATTTATAATGGCATACAGAGCTGAGATATTGAGATATTTACAATGGCATAAATGCTACGTGAAATCTCAATATCTCAGCTCTGAAGGGTGTAGAGCCTCCATTTTTGCACTCAGATCTAAGTCACATGGCCCTCTATCAGAATCCAGAGTTTCAAGAAAATCAAAATTTTGACCCGAAAAAAAAACGACAGTGGTACCCCTTACGTTTTTTTCGGGTCGAAAATTTTGATTTTCTTGAAACTTCTGGATTCTGATAGAGGGCCATGTGACTTAAATCTAAGTGCAAAAATGGAGGCTCTAGACCCTTCCAGAGCTGAGATATTTAGATATTTATAATGGCATACAGAGCTGAGATATTGAGATATTTACAATGGCATAAATGCTACGTGAAATCTCAATATCTCAGCTCTGGAAGGGTCTGAGCCTCCATTTTTGCACTCAGATCTAAGTCCCATGGCCCTCTATCAGAATCCAGAGTTTCAAGAAAATCAAAATTTTGACCCGAAAAAAAAACGACAAGTGGTACCCCTTATCTTTTTTTTGGGGTCGAAATTTTGATTTTCTTGAAACTCTGGATTCTGATAGAGGGCCATGTGACTTAGATCTGAGTGCAAAATGGAGGCTCTAGACCCTTCCAGAGCTGAGATATTGAGATTTCACAGTAGCATTTATGCCATTGTAAATATCTCAGATATCTCAGCTGCTGTATGCCATTATAAATATCTAAATATCTCAGCTCTGGAAGGGTCTAGAGCCTCCATTTTTGCACTCAGATCTAAGTCCCATGGCCCTCTATCAGAATCCAGAGTTTCAAGAAAATCAAAATTTTGACCCGAAAAAAAAACGTACAGTGGTACCCCTGTACGTTTTTTTTTTCGGGTCAAAATTTTGATTTTCTTGAAACTCTGGATTCTGATAGAGGGCCATGGGACTTAGATCTGAGTGCAAAAATGGAGGCTCTAGACCCTTCCAGAGCTGAGATATTTAGATATTTATAATGGCATACAGAGCTGAGATATTGAGATATTTACAATGGCATAAATGCTACGTGAAATCTCAATATCTCAGCTCTGGAAGGTCTAGAGCCTCCATTTTTGCACTCAGATCTAAGTCACATGGCCCTCTATCAGAATCCAGAGTTTCAAGAAAATCAAAATTTTGACCCAAAAAAAAAACGTACAGTGGTACCCCTGTCCGTTTTTTTTCGAGGTGGAAATTTTGATTTTCTTGAAACTCTGGATTCTGATAGAGGGCCATGGGACTTAGATCTGAGTGCAAAAATGGAGGCTCTAGACCCTTCCAGAGCTGAGATATTGAGATATTCACAGTAGCATTTATGCCATTGCTAAGATATCTCAGATATCTACAATGGCATATATGCTCACTATAAATATCTAAATATCTCAGCTCTGGAAGGGTCTGAGCCTCCATTTTTGCACTCAGATCTAAGTCCCATGGCCCTCTATTAGGAATCCAGAGTTTCAAGAAAATCAAAATTTTGACCCAAAAAAAAAACGACAGTGGTACCCCTTACGTTTTTTTTTCGGGTCAAAATTTTGATTTTCTTGAAACTCTGGATTCTGATAGAGGGCCATGTGACTTAGATCTGAGTGCAAAAATGGAGGCTCTAGACCCTTCCAGAGCTGAGATATTTAGATATTTATAATGGCATACAGAGCTGAGATATTGAGATATTTACAATGGCATAAATGCTACGTGAAATCTCAATATCTCAGCTCTGGAAGGTGTCTGAGCCTCCATTTTTGCACTCAGATCTAAGTCACATGGCCCTCTATCAGAATCCAGAGTTTCAAGAAAATCAAAATTTTGACCCAAAAAAAAACGACAGTGGTACCCCTGTACGTTTTTTTTTTCGGGATCAAAATTTTGATTTTCTTGAAACTCTGGATTCTGATAGAGGGCCATGTGACTTAGATCTGAGTGCAAAAATGGAGGCTCTAGACCCTTCCAGAGCTGAGATATTGAGATTTCACGTAGCATTTATGCCATTGTAAATATCTCAATATCTCAGCTCTGTATGCCATTATAAATATCTTAAATATCTCAGCTCTGGAAGGGTCTGAGAGCCTCCATTTTTGCACTCAGATCTAAGTCCCATGGCCCTCTATCAGAATCCAGAGTTTCAAGAAAATCAAAATTTTGACCCGAAAAAAAAACGTACAGTGGTACCCCTGTACGTTTTTTTTTCGGGTCAAAATTTTGATTTTCTTGAAACTCTGGATTCTGATAGAGGGCCATGGGACTTAGATCTGAGTGCAAAAATGGAGGCTCTAGACCCTTCCAGAGCTGAGATATTGAGATCTCACGTAGCATTTATGCCATTGTAAATATACTCAATATCTCAGCTCTGTATGCCATTATAAATATCTAAATATCTCAGCTCTGGAAGGGTCTAGAGCCTCCATTTTTGCACTCAGATCTAAGTCCCATGGCCCTCTATCAGAATCCAGAGTTTCAAGAAAATCAAAATTTTGACCCGAAAAAAAAAACGACAGTGGTACCCCTTACGTTTTTTTTCGGGTCAGAAGTTTGATTTTCTTGAAACTCTGGATTCTGATAGAGGGCCATGGGACTTAGATCTGAGTGCAAAAATGGAGGCTCTAGACCCTTCCAGAGCTGAGATATTTAGATATTTATAATGGCATACAGAGCTGAGAATATTGAGATATTTACAATGGCATAAATGCTACGTGAAATCTCAATATCTCAGCTCTGGAAGGGTCTAGAGCCTCCATTTTTGCACTCAGATCTAAGTCACATGGCCCTCTATCAGAATCCAGAGTTTCAAGAAAATCAAAATTTTGACCCGAAAAAAAAACGACAGTGGTACCCCTGTACGTTTTTTTTTCAGGGTCAGAAATTTTGATTTTCTTGAAACTCTGGATTCTGATAGAGGGCCATGTGACTTAGATCTGAGTGCAAAAATGGAGGCTCTAGACCCTTCCAGAGCTGAGATATTGAGATTTCACGTAGCATTTATGCCATTGTAAATATCTCAATATCTCAGCTCTGTATGCCATTATAAATATCTAAATATCTCAGCTCTGGAAGGGTCTAGAGCCTCCATTTTGCACTCAGATCTAAGTCCCATGGCCCTCTATCAGAATCCAGAGTTTCAGAGAAAATCAAAATTTTGACCCGAAAAAAAAACGACAGTGGTACCCCTTACGTTTTTTTTCGGGGTAGAAATTTTGATTTTCTTGAAACTCTGGATTCTGATAGAGGGCCATGTGACTTAGATCTGAGTGCAAAAATGGAGGCTCTAGAGCCCTTCCAGAGCTGAGATATTGAGATTTCATGTAGCATTTATGCCATTGAAATATCTCAATATCTCAGCTATGTATGCCATATAAATATCTCAATATCTCAGCTCTGGAAGGGTCTGAGAGCCTCCATTTTGCACTCAGATCTAAGTCCCATGGCCCTCTATCAGAATCCAGAGTTTTCAAGAAAATCAAAATTTTGACCCGAAAAAAAAAACGACAGTGGTACCCCTTACGTTTTTTTTCGGGTCAAAATTTTGATTTTCTTGAAACTCTGGATTCTGATAGAGGGCCATGTGACTTAGATCTAAGTGCAAAAATGGAGGCTCTAGACCCTTCCAGAGCTGAGATATTGAGATTTCACGTAGCATTTATGCCATTGTAAATATCTCAATATCTCAGCTCTGTATGCCATTATAAATATCTAAATATCTCAGCTCTGGAAGGGTCTAGAGCCTCCATTTTTGCACTCAGATCTAAGTCCCATGGCCCTCTATCAGAATCCAGAGTTTTCAAGAAAATCAAAATTTTGACCCGAAAAAAAAAAACGACAGTGGTACCCCTTACGTTTTTTTTTTCGGGTCAAAATTTTGATTTTCTTGAAACTCTGGATTCTGATAGAGGGCCATGGGACTTAGATCTGAGTGCAAAATGAGGCTCTAGACCCTTCCAGAGCTGAGATATTTAGATATTTATAATGGCATACAGAGCTGAGATATTGAGATATTTACAATGGCATAAATGCTACGTGAAATCTCAATATCTCAGCTCTGGAAGGGTCTAGAGCCTCCATTTTTGCACTCAGATCTAAGTCCCATGGCCCTCTATCAGAATCCAGAGTTTCAAGAAAATCAAAATTTTGACCCGAAAAAAAAACGACAGTGGTACCCCTTACGTTTTTTTTTGGGTCAAAATTTTGATTTTCTTGAAACTCTGGATTCTGATAGAGGGCCATGGGACTTAGATCTGAGTGCAAAAATGGAGGCTCTAGACCCTTCCAGAGCTGAGATATTTAGATATTTATAATGGCATACAGAGCTGAGATATTGAGATATTTACAATGGCATAAATGCTACGTGAAATCTCAATATCTCAGCTCTGGAAGGGTCTAGAGCCTCCATTTTTGCACTCAGATCTAAGTCACATGGCCCTCTATCAGAATCCAGAGTTTCAAGAAAATCAAAATTTTGACCCGAAAAAAAAACGACAGTGGTACCCCTTACGTTTTTTTTTCGGGTCAAAATTTTGATTTCTTGAAACTCTGGATTCTGATAGAGGGCCATGGGACTTAGATCTGAGTGCAAAAATGGAGGCTCTAGACCCTTCCAGAGCTGAGATATTTAGATATTTATAATGGCATACAGAGCTGAGAATATTGAGATATTTACAATGGCATAAATGCTACGTGAAATCTCAATATCTCAGCTCTGGAAGGGTCTAGAGCCTCCATTTTTGCACTCAGATCTAAGTCACATGGCCCTCTATCAGGAATCCAGAGTTTCAAGAAAATCAAAATTTTGACCCGAAAAAAAAAACGACAGTGGTACCCCTTCGTTTTTTTTTCGGGTCAGAAATTTTGATTTTCTTGAAACTCTGGATTCTGATAGAGGGCCATGTGACTTAGATCTGAGTGCAAAAATGGAGGCTCTAGACCCTTCCAGAGCTGAGATATTGAGATTTCACGTAGCATTTATGCCATTGTAAATATCTCAATATCTCAGCTCTGTATGCCATTATAAATATCTAAATATCTCAGCTCTGGAAGGGTCTAGAGCCTCCATTTTTGCACTCAGATCTAAGTCCCATGGCCCTCTATCAGAATCCAGAGTTTCAAGAAAATCAAAATTTTGACCCGGAAAAAAAACGTAAGGGGTACCACTGTCGTTTTTTTTTCGGGGTCAGAATTTTGATTTTCTTGAAACTCTGGATTCTGATGAGGGCCATGGACT
>JAQIUQ010007668.1:0-29301 GCA_030378365.1 Hybognathus amarus
CACTTAACTACGAATTGCTGTACGTGCAATCCTCACTCCCCCTGGCCTTAAGATGCACCTAGCGTTGTGTCATTCCTGCCAAATAAAAATGAATGAGCTTATTGAAGACAAGGGTTCACATAATTTACCATTGTGCAATAAACTCTTTACATGTGTTCCACAGTAAAAAAATAAAAAACATGAACACACCAGTTATGAAATAAATAGGGAAGCGCGGGGTTAATGAAACATGTACCTTTCACATAGTTTGTTAGGATCAAGCAGGTTGCTTTCCCTTTCTCTTGCTGCCAGAAGACGGTCTCCCGGAATTTGTGGTTCTGAATATTTGTGTAGATACTGGACAAAGAGTGTTTTGACACTCATGAAAGTAATTTTTTTCATCATAGGTTTTTTTTGGTTTCAAACCCGGTAGAAATTTTAAATATTCCTAATAATTTATATTGCTATTGTTGCTTAAAGCTGTATATCCTTCAATAAATCAGTAATTCTCAGCAACTGTTAGCTAGGCCTAGTTCTAGCCTAGTCTCAGTAAAGGTGTATACAGGCTCACACTTTCAGTGCAACTGTACGAAAATGGAAGGTCCTAGAATTAGTGTTCATTTGTAGCAGAGATGTGTATGTTGCTTGTGGGAAAGTTGAATCTAACTTATTTTTTTATTTTTTAAGGCTAAATTCACAGCATTACAGTGAGCATGTGAAACCTCGTAAAAAGCTTCTTTAACCAAACTCCGATTAATGTGGACTTACCTTAAATGTAAAGCCAAGCTAATTGAGTCCTTGTCTGTTTTGTTCACTGTAATTGAATAAGCCACACGTGGGCTACACTTTGTTGCAATTAACTAAATTGAAAATGTCACCAAATTTTTGTGATGCTAGCATGTTTCAAATTTCAAAAGTGGTTAAAACCAAACTTTAGTGTCTTCAAATCTACCAGTAGTCTAGTACATGGTATATGTTTACTATTTTCACCACAGTTGAGCATTTAAATCCCTCTGTATTGGACTTCAAGCAGAAGTATTACCATAGACAGCCTGTCAGCAGCAGGGCACATAGCATTCTGCTAAGGTTAGAGGGCCGCGAGCTGATCTGCAAGTGAGGTGGCAGTGTGTTTCAAGTATAAACTAACAAAAACTGTCACTTCAGAGGGACAATGACCACACATAAAACCCCTCTGAACGTTCATGAACCCTCAAGCATGATTTTACAATCATTTCCTCATAGAGATGTGTAGTCCAAATATAGATGCATTTATGGTACTGCTAAGATATATGCTTGTTTGTTTTTCCAATATCCTGAGGATACCTGAACTAATGCACAGAATACTAAAAGAGTTTACAGAACTGCAAGAATGAGATAAGCGAAACACAAGGCTTCTAAAATTGTTAATGAGCAAACAATGTGATAAATGAATAATGAATCAGGACATTTAAGTTCCCTCAGAAGGGTTG
Source organism: Hybognathus amarus (assembly GCA_030378365.1). NCBI lineage: Eukaryota > Metazoa > Chordata > Actinopteri > Cypriniformes > Leuciscidae > Hybognathus > Hybognathus amarus. Next base: position 1,449 of record JAQIUQ010007668.1, read on the forward strand.
GATAACAAGAGACAGAGCCACAAACAATGAGGTCAAGAGATGATGTACAATCCATAAAGACTGAGGTAATAAAAAATGAAAAATGCTTTTGAACTCATTTAAAGATTTTTTTGTTTGTTTTACAAGCGCACATCAGAAGCTTTTCTATAATGCATTAGAACATCTTTAACAACCTGAATGAAGAGGAAAAGGACAAATGTGGTAGTAAATGTGACTAGACAACAAAAAGTCACAAACAATAAAACTTTTTCCATTCAATGTCAAATGAATACTGTTCTTTTTAACTTTTTAATAATCAAATAATCCTGAAAAAATGCATAGATAGATAGATAGATAGAATAGATAGATAGATAGATAGATAGATAGATAGATAGATAGATAGATAGATAGATATAGATAGATAGATAGATAGATAGATAGATAGATAGATAGATATAGATAGATAGATAGATAGATAGATAGATAGATAGATAAGATAGATAGATAGATAGATAGATAGATAGATAGATAGATAGATAGATAGATGATAGATATAGATGATAGATAGATAGATAGATAGATAGTATAGATAGATAGATAGATAGATAGATAGATAGATAGATAGATAGATAGATAGATAGAGAGATAGATAGATAGTATAGATAGATAGATAATAGATATATAGATAGATAGATAGATAGATAGATAGATAGATAGATAGATAGTATATAGTATAGTATAGATAGATAATAGTATAGTAGATGATAGATAGATAAGAGGGAATAAAATTCAAACAAAAATAAATCTCCATATATATATATATATATATATATATATAGTATATATATATATATATATATATATATATGGAGATTTATTTTATTATTTTTCTTTTTTATTAGATTATTTGGGGAGGAAAAATAATTATGCAATGCTTTTTCTGTACTTTTGCAAATGTTTTGCGTTCCTCGGGGAAAAAATGAAAACGAGAAGCTTAATAAATAAAGTTTAAGTAACAAAATGTGTGTGTGTGTGGTGATTTAATTTAATGTAGTTTAGCTGATAATAATTTTGATATAAATGTAATAACGTGTAATAAACCATTACATATAATAATAAAACATTTTGGTTTGTTTGATTTAGCTTTTGTAGTTTTTGACAGCAATGCTCAAACAGAACTTGTAGACAGCAGCATTGGCATGGGTGTAAGGAAACAAATCATTTGCATAAAATTCTGTCAAAACTCCAGGCCTCAACAGCCGACAAGAATGGAGAGAATTCCATCACGCATCATGGCACTTGTTTGTTCAGTTTTTGAAAACATTTGCTGGGACACAGATTCTTCTGCACGCTAGTAAATAGGACCATTACTCTATTAAGCAGTGATAAATTGCTTTATTCTTCTCCTCAATTTGTGCTGTCCCACAGAAATGCCGGTTATTCCACACTGAAGGGCTTGGAACACTGATGTACACACTTCAGCTCTGTTACCTTGGAAACATAGCCCGAAGTGAAGAAGGCATCAGAAAAGCAGACAGACACTGTCAGTGAGGATTCCAGCTGGTATTGCAGTAAACATCTGAGCCATACGCTGTTAATGTGACCAAATGGAATCGGAGAGCAGGGCTCCTTGTATCTGGTGAAACGCTGATCTAATTTGCCGAAAAATGATTTGCACTTCACATGTGGTTTGGCTTTATGCATAGTTCAGTTCACCTTGGTCATCCACGGCACAGACACAATTTAAAATGTTTTATATTGTATCATTTGACTGATGTTTTGATATTTTACTCTTAATGCAATTAAATACTGTATAGATGCTTGAGTATAAATATCTCATGCTTTAAATTTGGCATCTGTAGTAGTCAGACATGCTTGCGGGGCTTGGAGGAGAAGCTCTGCACCTGTACACACAAGAACAGATGGCATGCAGCAACAAAACCATAAGGTCATTTTCCAAATCATATTTCAACATTCTATGAAATGCACAAAAAATAAGAGCTATAATTTGTTTATTTAAAAGGGACAATGTGTAAGATTTTTGGATTTAAATATTCAAAAAACACTAGAACAATGTTCTGTATTTTGTCGACATACTAACATTTTCCAAAATCTTTCCCAAAGCCATTTTAACCAATGTAATGGCCAATGTCGTTGCATTGCTTGTTAATGGCTTGTCAATTCACTGCGTCATCAAGCCACACCTTTCTTATTGTTCTGAAAAAGCGACCTCTAGTGGCAAAACTTACATATTGTGTCTTTAAGTATCAAAATGTAAAGACAGCAGAAAGGCTAGCAAACCCGTAGCAAAGCTAAACAGGGTCAGTGTTTCTGTCTGGAAATAATACTCACACCTTCCTGTCCTCACCCTTTTTGCACATTTGGCCTTCTATTGACAAGGATTTTAAAGGGTCATGAAGCACGACAAAACCAAATTTTCTGAGATTTTAACAGAGGCATTTGTGTCTAAACACCATTTGAGAGATAATGTCAGCATCTGTTAGATTTAAATAATAGGGTTAAAATGGTAAAATTTGAGGGGTTTTTTTCCTGGTTTTCGTCTTCCCGGATTTAAAATCTTCATCGTGTCCACGTCATGGCCACTGTCGACGTAGCCGTGCACTGTGAGTGCATTGAACGACTACATCGGTGTATCACAATTAATAATGAGAGTCTGCTGCCAGGGCTAGACTCTGGCTCTGGATGGTTGGTTTGCACTCAACCATGGACACATCTAAACAGTCTATGATCTAAACTAAAGTGTGTGCCGCAAACATTTCTCAAGACAGCTGCGAGAAGTGGAGATGGTGGACTGTTGTTGACAACCAATTCAAGTTGCGTCTTGCGATGATGCGGTATCCTGAGGACTTTTCTCATTCATTCAGAGGTGTGTGTGTGTGTCTAAAATGAGAAGTCATCCACCTCCGCAGAGCCATCTTTATTATGAGTGTTCAGGGGGTTGCAATCTAGGTAAATTAATAATTTTTCAAATGCACTTTTATTGTCTATATAAACCACTATATATTTTATAATGACAGTATAATTACACATGTAGCCTACATTAATATGTTTTAAATGTATGTTTTAAATAGAATTATGATTACTGAGGCTAATATATGTAGCAGGGCATTCAGTTACTTTTGAAAGGACAATAATAAAGTGTCAGTGTATTTCATAAGACTTTAACTTTGCCAGCTATATAAAAAAATATCTAGCATTTCCTCACGTTTTACCACTGCTTTTTAGTGACAGTCGATATGCATGGGACATTGGCGATGACAGTGATGGCCATACCACACCCACTCCCTCCCTTCTTCTCACAGCTATCCACGCCCATTTAAGTTGCATTTTTCAAAAAGATTGTGAGCTAGACTTGAGCTGAAAGAGGAGGGTTTCATGACCCTTTAAGAAACATTTTCACTCAACAGTTATACAGAGCAGTGACTGGGGGATGCATTATGTGTGTGAGCTGGGCTGCAGCTGTCAACAGCCCCTAATGGCCACTGAAGGTATTACAGATCTGTTTCACAAATCTTTCCCTGAGAATAATACTTTAGATAGACAGCTATCCATGGACAGCTATGTTCATTTGTTTGAATTATTTCAGAATTAACAGATCTATGCTGGTTCTTATCAATCAGAATAAATTCATTTATAAAATTCAATCAATTTAAGTAAATTCAAATCGATAAAAAATGCCATGATTTTTCAGAGTTTACAAAATGTCAGCATGATGTTTTTTTTGTTTGTTTTTATTTTAGGGCTGGACAACAATTAATCACATCCAAGATTGTACACAGTACAAACACATATATGATGTAAACACAAACTTAGTTTTCACAAACCCGCAAACTTACAGTAGTTTTAGGATTAAACCCTAGTCTTTTTTTTTTCAATGAATTAGTGAGGGTTAAGAAGACAAGCTTTCAGATGTTACATTTTCATTTTAGTTTCATTCTTATCACATTTTCATTGTGACCCAGAAATTACCTCTGTCAACCATCCCCCTTAGCCATCTCAGCATGGAGTCTACCTCTAACTGCCAGACTAAATCTTCTTACTTTTTGTTATTGTTATTATTTAACATTATATAATCTCTGACAAAACAGCATTCAAAGGCCATCACTAGACCAGATGAGGTTCAGCGTTCCTGTTTACAAGCACAGCGCTAGTGGTCACAAGTGCCCAAAGACATATCTGAACACACATCTTCAAACTCATGGTGACTTTATCCTCTGAGGGTCTGTATCCTTCCTGAAGAAATCAGCATAATGAAGCTGTCAGTCTAAATATGGGGCTGTATTCACAAAACATCTTAAGGCTACAAGTAGCTCCCTACTTGCCAATTTAGGAGAACTCTTAAAGGTTACATATCATGCTTTTAAATCATTCATTTTTACATATAAATCATACATTTGTGGTCTATATAAAGCATTACTGCAATGCTTGGGTCTGAATTCCTCATTATTATAGTTCCACAGGCCCCTTTTCTACCCCTTTTCTGATGCGCATCTGTGAGCAACCCGTTTTGAAGTGGCCTCTTTAAATAAAAAGAAGATGTGTCATACCCCGCCCATTCTCCAGGTGGCTGAGTTCAAACTCGGTTCAAATCCACCCCGTTCGGCCATTTTTGTAGTTTGATTAGAGATATACGATTATATACTATAGCTTCAAAGAACATTTTATTCACACGTTAACAAAATGTCAACAACGGAAGACTTGCATCAAGCCTCATCATGGATGCCTCACATGGATGCAGTGGTATGTAACTGTATTGTGTTATAAGTGAAAGTCGTTTATTTCTCTTGTTAAAACAAGCACACTGACAAGATAAATGACGGTCTAATCTTACCACTAAAAATCTGTATTGATAATATGATACGTTTAGAACGCATTCTCACCCCAAGGCGTCACCTTTGACCATGCTTCAATATTTGACGCATTAGCATCAGTTACATGACGCGATCCTCCGGCGTCATCTAACTGACGCTAAAGGAAAGCGTCATTTAGATGATGCGGTTAGGTTTAGGTCTGGGGTAGGGTAGGGATACATGCGATCCTCAGGCGTCATCTAACTGACGCTAAAGGGCGCCTAAAGCGTCAGATATTGAAGCATGGTCAAATGCTTCCCAAGGCGTCAGTTAGGTGACGCCTTTGGGGGTGAGAATGGGAAACACAGCAGCTAAATGACCATTGATGAAACTCAAGAACAATAATACTTCAGACGTGTAATGTTACTTCAAAACAAAAACAAAGAAAGACAAAGGTACTGTGCAACCATGACCACCATGTGTTTTAAAAAAGTAAAGTACTTTATTTTTATTAACAATATTTACAGCTTATCGAAATGCTCTGTTCGTCGTCTCTAAAGATAGACGGAATTTACCCCTCATTCAGATGAAGTCGATCGGCAAACCCTTCTTTATATTGGCGGAGGTTGTTGAAGTGGGAATCCTTGAAGTGCTTCAGGTCACTACATCCAACAACTGAACATTTTGACTTGCCCTCTCGTAACTTCTGCATCATTGAGCTTAGACTATAAAATCGGAGCGAGAAATGATAATGCTGTTGGGCGTGTGGTCAATGTCCTTATTTGTCAGTTCCGCTCCAAATACAGTAATGTTCAAAAAACGTCATAGAGAACAGAAAAAATCTGAACAGGTTGAAAAATATGACCAAACAGAATATAAAGATATAAACAAAGCACCTGAAGAGAATAATTTCATATTTTCTGTACCTATAAACACTCCAAATATACAACAAAACGCATTGAAGAGCTAAAAAAGTGAATTTTGCATGATATGTTCCCTTATACACTATATTAAAATAAAGGGCATGTCAGTCCCATTTTTTAGGACTCCTATATATCTAAAGTCTTGGGTGCTGAGTCTTCACCCCTTATAAATGCAATAAATATTTTGATTTACAGATTTGAATCTGCGATGACATAACACAATGTTTTCATTTATGTACAGGCAAAATGCATTGAATGATGCAGAAGAAAACAATGTGGTCAAATTGAAAATAGATGCCCCATCATCTGAGCTGACCTGAACTTGTGGAAAGTTCATTGAGAATTGACCGAGTTTGAGTTCACTGCTCGTGTAACCTTTCCCAATTCCGTACTTCTCTCTATTTCTTAGCAAAAGTTGGTCTCAGCAGCTTTGTGAATAAGTTATAAGATGGAAACTCTTACCTAGGAACGTGCATTGCTCTTAGTGGTAAGATGAAATGTGGGTTAAGGTTATTGTGAATAAGGCCCCAGCAATCTTTTCTGTAACACTTTACTTGAAGGTGTGTGCATAAGACTGAAATGACACCTTCATAACCATGACATGACGCATGTTTATGCATTATTCTATACCTCCTTTCACAACTGCATCATTGAGTGTTTTTTTACCATACAAGCTTCAAAGCCGGAGATGAATGCAGGCCTGCCTGGTGTGGATCTCGAGAAAACTTTGAGGCTTTTGTGGAGTGGGTCTTAACCAACTGCGAGTCCCAATTCACTGTCGGCCATCCCAGCAATAGTGAAACCGCCACCGCTGTTCAAGAGCCTCGTCCCAAGATGACCGCCATTCCAAAGCCTCCGTCCTGTCATGGCTGCTATTCCAGAGCCTCTCGTACCAAGATGGCTGCCGCCGTTCCAGAGCCTCGTCCCGTCATGGCCGCTATTCCAGAGTCTCGTCCCAGGCTGCTTCTATAGCCAGAGCCCTCTGCCAAGATGGCAGCCGCCATGCCATCTCACTGTCTCCAGTGTCTTCTATTCCTCAGTGTCTCCCTCAAGATTACCCTTTGGAGTCTTACCTGTTCACTTCATCTCTGCCCCTTTTTTGGTTAATAAACTCACTGGTCACCTGCCATCTTACTCCTTGCAATGCAAGGAATGCTGTATTTGTGCCATTTAATAACTGGCCCTTCATCCGTATAACCTTGGCTTATTGTAGCTCTTTTACAGATAAGATTTCTTTTACAAGGGATATGCAGGCATTCAATCCTGCGGAGCAATGGCAAAAAACAGCTTTAATGTTTGCTCTTCAAGGGATTAGTGAGTTTGATATACAGAGCTAAGCCCCCTCCCTTTAGATGAATTTTCATCCACGTTTTATTCATCAAATCCATTAAACAAGGCTTCACAACAGGTAAAGGGGATTTGGGAGCAGTATTTAAGTAGCTATAGTACCTGCTGACTAGCGTCTGGTGATCTGATCTTTCTTTCGGCATCAGCATCACCAGATGTACCAACTGCTTTTCCACACTTTTTGTGCAGTTCATTAATTTGCACATTGCTGGGATCGGTTTGTTTTCTTTTTAGTCTGTAAAGCCTCTGGGACTCTGTGAATCACAGTTTGATCATTTGGATAGTTGAAAGAAGTACACCGTATCAAACTAAACACACCAAAACCATGGGACATCCAGAGTTTAAAGATGCAATAGCACAAGCGGTAGTGATGTATGTTTTCGAGACCACTTTTACGTGGTTCTTAAGTCTTGCATAATTGACTGGCATAGACTGGCATAATTCAATAAAATTGTTTGAGTGGAATGTAATTCAAAGGAAATAACAACTAAGTTGATTTTAATCAAACATTTACTAGCCAAGTTATTTATTTTCTTTGTTACTTTCACTTAACTAAAGTAAAGTTTACTTAATTCCATATTCCAAGTAAATTTTAACTTAAGATTTCGAATTAAAGCTACTGACAAATATGTTTAGGTTTTTACTTGGCAAATCTTTGTAAATTTACTATCATTTCTGAGTGGAAAAAGTTGCCTAGCTTTTTTCAAGTAAATCCTACTCCAAATTTTTTTCAGTGTAACAAACTTGCTACAATTATGAAGAAAAACATAACTAACAGACAAGTATAATCACAATAATTTATTTTAGGGCTGGAAAGATAACGCGATTAATCGCATCCAAAATAAAAGTTTGTGTTTACATAATATATGTGTGTGTAGTGTGTATAAATATTTTGTATATATAAATACACACACACATGCATGTATATATTTAAGAAAAATGTGTTATTAATATATCAAATATTTATATTTATGTATAATATTAATTTTGTATAAATATATATAAAGTATATACATGCAAATATTTCTTAAATGTTTACATGCATGTGTGTGTATTTATATATATAAAATAATTATATACACTACACACATGTATATTATGTGAACACAAACTTTTATTTTCGGATGCGATTAATCGCTACTGAATCTTTTTCCCGGCCCTAATTTATTTATTGCGAAATGTCGATACCCATTGGTATCGATACCTATACCAAAAGCCGTTCACATGATGAAGCGTTGCATTCTCAGTCCTCTCTGGCAGTATTGTAATAGTTTTGTATGTAGTACAGAGCAGAAATTAAATTACTAATCAATCAATGAAAATGTTAATCCAGCTTCGGTTCGCGCTTTCTCCATTTCAAATGAACTAAACCAACAACCAACCGTCACGGTGTCCTTCATGTCGCAATCTTTGACGAAGCAGGGAAGACTTATTAATGCCTTAATTAATAAGACAGTGGAATGCAATAGAGTCAAAACATAATGCTACGATATTAATATGCATAAATTGTGATACGAACAAATGTGTACGTCAGTGGATTTGTTCATACGTAAATAATTTACGTTTTTGTGCTGTCAATACGTAAATATTTTAAGTTTTAGTACTATAAATACATCAGTATTATACGTTTCTCCACATATAAAACGTAATTATATGTACGTATGATAGAACGACACTTTACGTACAAATACATACGTATTCTCATGAGATCACGTTGCTCATTTAGCAATACAATACCACAATATCCATGACGATATTCGCAACGGATTAAAGCGCGCATTCAAGTGAAGACAGTGCGGTGTGCGCGAGCTACACAGGAAAACACTGTATCCACGCCACTTATCGGAGTGGCAATCGAGCTTTATTTAAAAAAAAACACATATCATGTACAGTTTTTGTTGTATTAATATTTAGTAAAATGCATATCAGTGACATAATGGGTTTTAACTCCATCAAGGAGATTTTTGGTAACTGCACAACTGACAGATGACTTTGAGCGCACCGCCAATGGTGTGTCTTTGAGTGTGATCATAGCGACAAAACGACCAACTTCCGGATCCTGCACTTAAGCTTATAATTTCGTTTTTAAAAATATAAATCTTACAAGATTTTAGCTTCAACAACACTACTCTTTTTTTCCCCTCTGGTCTCGAACTTATTTCTCGGTCTTGGTTCTCAGACTTGGTCTGTCTTTGTCTTTGTCTCTAGTCTTGAAACCCACTGGTCTCGGTAGTACAAGTAGGGGTGTCGCAATATACCATGTTGACAATAATCGTGATATCCAAAGCATAACAAATATTATTTATATTAAATTTACATTATATTTGTCTCAAATCGTTTTAAATGCCTTCACCCTGTGCAGCAATGTGCAGCATTGCCATTGCCTGTGCAGCAATGCCTTCACCCTGTGCAGCATTTAGTTTTACATTAATTTACAGAAATCAGCTGCTTGAATGAAAATTGCTGATGTTATTGGATTTTCAATTCATTCAGTTAATGGATGCTCTGAGGGTAAAGAGTTCAGATCACATACTAAGCAACTATTGCGTTTAATTGTACAGTACAATCATAACATGGTTAGGGCTGCGACGATTCGTCGACAAAAATCGATAATAGAAAGAGTCGACAATGAATTTCATTGTCGAAGTTGTCGCCAGACATGTTTTTTTCCAACCAAGGCATCTCTCTTCATTACAACCTCTGCCGAGAGTCGCACATCGCATTAGCTTCTCTGCTGAGCGATAACATACAGCATTTTAGCCTGGATACGGCGAATAAAAAGATTACCTGCATTATTTGCAAAGCAGTCCTTGCGTATCACGGCAGCACCTCGGTGATGCATGAACATTTAAAGAGAAAGCACATCGGACAGTTGAATGAAACGGAGTTTGACTCGCTTCGGTAAGATTTAAATAACATGGAAGCCAATACATTGGATGTACATTTTATAAGCGTATTTTCGGTATTCAGACAACATTGAAATCTTATTTTAAAACCGTTAGATTTCATAGAGACGAGTTGTAAAGTTCTTTTGCAACAGATTGACCACTGAATGTATCTCACAAAATGCAGTTAATATTTTTTATTTACTGTTTTGTTGCTGCTAATGTGCCTGCCCCTGGTTTACAGGAAGAAAATGTTTACTGGATTTTAATTCTATTTTTTTCTTAGAAAACAAATGTGCCTGTCCTTTTCAAAAATGAAAAACAAAAAAAATTATGAGTTTCACTATTTATGTGTTTATGTCTATGCTGACCGAGCACTGTGCCTAATTGGTTTTAGACAGGGCATTTTTATTTACTTTTAGTATGATTCGGCCTACCAGCAGCAAAGTTCAACTGAAATATGCACTTTTCATTGAAATACCCCCTTCTTTCTTGTGTTTACGATCATTTTGCTTTAATTAAAGCAGTCTCATGCTAAATTTTAGAAAAATGTAATAATTATTCGATTAGTCGATTAATCGTTTCAATAGTCGGTGACTAGTCGAAATAGTCGTTTGCAGCCCTAAAACATAGTACAGACATTCTCTTAATCTCCCAAGAATACTGCTGGCCATAAACTGAAAAAGTGTGCATCCGGTGTGTGTCCTCGAGTTGTCCGCTGCAGAATGTGTAGCCACAAACCTTTTACCCTTTTCCATGTCTATCACCCTGCGGATTATGCAATTTTACAGAGAATACATTGAGATTAATTTTACTAGTCATGGAATGGAAAACGTGACAATAATATGTTAACATGGGGTTTCTCTGTTCATACATTTAATAAAGGGCAATTAAGAACCATCTTATTTTTGTAGTTGCATTTGCACTTGATTTTTCTGTTTGTATACAAACAGAAAAATCAAGTGCAAATACAACTACAAAAATAAGATAGAATCTTCAGGGGTTCTTTGCGGTGGCCATGGTGCTATATAGCACCACTAAGCCCAGTTTTGGTTCTTCAGCGGTTCTTCAGTGGTTCTCTGGGGTGGTTAACATGCATCTATGGCACCTCTTATGGTTCTACATAGCACGATATGAAAAGGTAAGTGGCACTTAAAGTGGTTCCCCTATGATTACAAGCCAATGAACCACTTTTAGTGCTGTTTAGCACCAAAAATGAATTTGATGGATAGCTACTGCCATCCACCCATCCATTCACTCATACTTCGGTCTAGTTTTTGTTTTACTTCAGTCTAGTTTTCCAACACACGCAATTTCATTACATTAAGAATTATTCTTGCCTGTAGACCAGTGCTTCTTAAACCTGTTCTTTTCTTATATGAAAGTCAGTGGGTGCCGTCAACTGTCTGGTTACCAGCATTCTTTAAAATATCTTCTTTTTGTGTTTAACAGAAGAAGAAACTCATATAGGTGTCAGGTGTCAGGCTAGCCTAAAAATTCTCAACAAAGAAATTAACTAAATTAATTTTACCTAGTTTCAATAAGCATTCAAGTTGGCCTGGTAATAGCATGATGCTGTCAGCACAGAAGCATTGTGGGTAATATGGAACGCTCTCCTGACAGCAGTAAACAGTGGCTTCCTTCCACTCCCACAGACAAAAGACTATTCCACTGCATATTCATTATGACCTTGGGTAAGCTCTTAAATCAGAAGCAAACACAAGGGTCAGATAAACACCCACACTGTTTTGCTTTCACCAAAGGTGCAGGTTTATAGCAGGATATCGTGTAGAATACAGATTACACAATTATCAGATGACATGATGGAGTGACTGGGGTCCTCCTCAGGTGTACGAGGAGAGCGATTGCTGGCTTGCTAATTAGTCATAGAGTTGCGGTAATTACTTAGCTTTCCTCGGGTGTGGACTTCTTCTCCACCGTCGTAAATCAGCCCTACTACGTGCGTCTTGGCAAATGTTTGTCAGTGTTCAAAAGTGCATCAACACCTCATGACGCAATATAACAGGCCGTGCAGAGAGCAATTTCAACAAACAACCTTGGGATGACGAAAAGCACTATACTATACACCTCCTCCAACCAGGAATACATAACAATCATTCATGCAGGGTAATAAAGAATCTCCTAGATTTAGTCACCGTAATAACTTTCTGGGAAGGATCCAATGTTGTTATTGTAAACTAAATAAAATACAAATATTAGATGAACATTAGATGATTTAATTTTGTATTTTGTTAGCTTTTGTCAGTTTTATTAGTTTTTTAATATTTCTATTTAGTTTTCGTTTTTTTTTTCAGTTTAAGTTTTACTAAAACTAGAATAATATGTATTATACTACATATATATTGAACTAAAATTAAATAAAACTGAAATAATAAAATGACTATAACCGAAATTAAAAAATTATATATATATATATATATATATATATATATATATATATATATATATATATATATATATATATATATATATATATATATATATATATATATATATAATACAATGAGGAGAAACTTAAACTTAAAAACTTAAACAAAATTTTGAAATGTTGCCTTGTCAATTAACTGAAATAACAGTTTAAGATGAAGTTCTAAAATTTTAACTAAAATAAAAATAAAATATAAATATAATAAAAATGACACGAGAACATAAAAAATGTACTCAAATTTAAATTGAAATCAAAACTGAAATAAAAAATAAGTTTTTGTATTTTATAAAATAAAAACATTAGAAGAAAAACTTAGTAAAAAAAAACTTTAATGAAATTGAAAACAAAATAAATTATTAAATGATTAAAAAATGAATTAAACTAAAATTAAATTCAAATTAAAAAATAAAAGTGTAATGAGGAGTAAGAGGTGTTCAGATCTTTATTTAAACACACCAGAAGACAAAGAAAAGCAGACATGTCAGGCAGTGTCACGTTTTCAATGTGTTTAGTTTTGTGATCTTGTTTACCCCTGTCTTTTGTGTTTTTGGTTTAGTCCAGTTAGTGTTTCCCAGTCTGTTTAATTAGTAATTCCCATCACCTGTGTTCTGTTAATTATCCCATTAGTCCCAGTTAATTTAAGCCCTGTGTTTTTCTCTCTGTGTTGGTTTGGTTGTCGTCCATGGTTGTCGTCAATGTATGGTTGTGTGTTTTGAAGAGTGGGTTTCCTTTGTTTCTGAAAGTTGAGGTTGCAAATGAAGCAACTACATTGAGGTTTCCATTGTCCTAGTCTTTGGCATCCTGCACAAACCTGACAGGCAGACAATGAAATAGAGGGACAGTCTGAGAACTCGTGGTCGTAATTAAACAAGCTAAGGTTGAGGCGGGCGGCAAACGTTTGTACACAGAGTTCAGAGAGCAGGCAAAGTTAAAGGAATGAGGGATACTAGAAAATGCTCTGGAACTCTTGGAAATGTCTTCATGGCAAAACAAGACTTTGCACTGAACATTGGGACGAGAGGCCAGATAAAGGAGTCTGAATGTGCACATGTAACAGGGATGATGATGATGAGGCAGGGATGCATGGTGATCAGATGGTGAAGGGGGTGATGGGTAAGTGCAGTCCTAATATTCAGGGGAGAGTGATCTAGATGACAGCAGAAGGAGGTGTTGTGGAGCACACCGTGACAAAATCTACTTCATTAATTCAGTTTGAACAAATACTATAATAGTATAGAAATTATGCAAAGATAACACTGGAAGCAACCAGGTCGGCAGCAATAACACTGCAGAAGTTAGCTGTCACAGATCTCCCTGAAAGCCACAGCCACACCTGTTAGTGCAACAAGACCAGTTTAATTGCTCTGTAAACAATGGCTAAAATGTGCCATTAACGTATTGCCAGGAGGAACAGACAACAGCGTGTGCAGTTGGGGGAAAGTCTGTGAGCAAAACTGACAGGAGTTCTATAACCTTCTGCCACAGCAAACTTTGTGGGTGGCAGTAGAGCAAGAGGGCCCTGCTATTTATGTCAGGAAGTATATGAATCTACTCTGCAAATGTCATACTTAGACGTGTATTTATTACATGCAGAATCTGTCACCTTTAGCCAAATTCATTCATTCAATGTCTTTCTCTGAAAGGGTATGAATATATCATAACAAATTATAGCAGCTTTGAGGGAAAGGAGACAAACAAAATGAAGCTATGTTTTAATACATCTGTAAAATGAAGATGGCAATCAAATGTCATGAACTGCAATAAGGTGAAATGAAAGTCTGAGATGTTTAAAAAGACATGAATACTATTAATTAAATGATGGATGGCTTCAGATTCAGATACCTTTATTAGTCCCCAAGGGGGAATTCATTTTACAGCCAGGCAATCCATGATAGTTAAAATGCATTAGAACACAATGGAAGCCCTGAACCGCAAGGTGAGAAAAAAAAGAAAGAACTTATCTTGTTATTTCGACTTAAGTCGTAATAACGAGATATTGTGAACGAAATAACGACTTAAGTTTTAAGAATAAAAGTTTCAGAGCTGAAAATGTCCTTGTTAATCCAATAAAAGCTCTGACACCAGGCTCAGCAAATGACTCGTTGTTCAAAGTGGGGAACTATGATGTCAAAGTGATAAAACGCCACCCTGCAGAAGATGATCAGCGCATACTTCAATGCGGCCGGTTTAGCTCCCACCCAGGTGCCCACCGATTCGCGCGTACACACATAGCTAAATTACATAATGATGCCTACCTCGTGATGACAAACTGGATCGAGCTACCATGCCTGGTTGTGGAAGAAGACAGTCGCTGCATAAGCTTCCTCTGGATTCCAATAGGGGTAAACTTTATTTTAATGACGCTCCAGCTGATGTGGGTATAAACAGTTATCCACTCACAGCAGTGGGCGTTTACTTCCAAGTCTTCAATGCGAGAACACCCGTAAAAACAAGAGCGTTTTTGAGCTATGCTCAGAAACTAGGGAAATAGCCTATTACTAATTAATTTTGATGTTTTTGAATGTAAAAACCAAGCAAACGTCATAAGTTGACCTCAGACAACAATATAATCAAATTTAAAAAGCCAGTTCATGACCCCTTTAATCTCATTCACTCATTTACACATGGGCCAATTAGTATCACACACACACACGGACACACACGTTCATTCATTCACCTGCCAGTGACTGAACAGAGCAATGGAAAGCAAGAACCAGTTCCGTGTAGTTATGTATTTTTGTTTAGCAGTCTTACAGCAGAAGGAACGAATGAGTTTGCATAGCGATTAGTTTTCCATATTGGCACATAATACTGCCGACCTGACTGCATAACAAATCCTTTACTGAAAACATTGAGTGCAGTGTTTCATGGTGTCTCATGTTTGTTTTTATAAAATCATCAATAGACTTTAGTCTGCCATATTTCTTCTCTTTGGGATTAAAAATGAGACTTGGAGGGATAGAATACAGTGCATGTGTTTAATGGACTGGACTGTTGTTTAACATCATTCTGACTGTTCAGATTATAAAACAAATGTTTGGGGAAAAAAAAACAACTGACAAAAAATCCAGAACCTTTATACAGTGCGTGCCATTGTAAAGACTGTTTCCTATGTCTATCACTCATAGCTTCGATTTTCATTTGTGTTCAATTTGATGTTGTCTAGCATGACTAAGGTCTATGACCAGGTTTATTTAACCACTGCACTCAATGTTTTATTTTTTGTATTCTATGTATTTTGTATTGGAGGAAAGTCAGTTGATCCAGTTTGGAATGACATGAGGGTAAGTGTGAAAGGCATAAGGGAGTAAAAAATGGCAGAATTAATAATAATAATAATAATAATTTATTGAACTATCCTTTTAAATACATTTTTTTCTGTAAAATATATTGGATGTCTCTCTCTCTCACCATTTGGTGAATATAACCTTTTAGTCCAAGAAACAAGTGTGCACACAATAACACAATCCAATGCTGCCCTCAGCCTTGACTCCTGTGAGCCATGCTGAGAGAGAGGCCACCAACCCTGTGATTTAAAACATTTCTCATATCACAAGACGTTCCTGAGTCAAGCTGTATGGCCTGGCCGTGCCCGAACTGAGTATACGAAATGTTCCAAGCTCACGTTTGCAAATTACAAAACATGTTCTGAAGGAGTGAAGATGTGATTCTTTTGGGAGAGAAAATGCATTTCTTCCAATTGAGGTTATGATTCTGTAGGATGTTGTTTATTTGGCAGACCAGACCGGACCGCTTCTCTACATAAATACGCTAACTGATGACTTCACAAAAAAGCAAGTCCACATAATTATACTGTGCATTATACAGGGCCTGTTTTGCTTAGATATTCAAAATTCAGTTTTGATGCAGCTTGCCAATTCAAGCATATTGTACTGCTACAGGAAAAGAGACTCTGAATAAGCAAGGTCATTGCAACATCCAAGTTAAAGACCATAACTTTAATGCTATTACTTAGTACAGCCATGAAACTACCTCATTTGGTAGTAATCATGTCATTATCTACATAGCACAGCTGATTGGTTGCTGAATGAATAACGGTAGTGTTGCTATTAGCAGTCTGCAGCTAATTTCAGAATCCATCCACCTTCCCCAGCTCCACCTGTATAGATCTGCTACGGGGAATAATTCATGTATGTTACTAAGGCAGAAGCAGCAACAGCAAGTCTTAAATACTCACAGCAATGTCTGTGACAGTGTCCTAACCTGTTGCGATGTGATAAGATTTCAGCAACAAATAATTTGTCTGTCCACACTCAATGTGATGCAACTGCAAGATGAGTCAAAATCTATCAAAACCCACAGCCAATCCCGCAGTTAAGTTGCATCCCACAAATCTCCATCAACTGCAAGATGCTATCATATCAATATGGGACAACATTTCTAAAGAATGCTTTTAGCACCTTGTTGAATCAATGCCACATAGAATTAAGGCAGCAAAGGGGTCAAACACAGTAGTAGTATGGTTATGGTGTTCCTAATAATCCTTTAGGTGAGTGTATTTGTTGTTTTGTTCTCTTTGTACAGTATTCCCACTGCTGTATTGTATGGTATTGTCTGGTATTTTGCCGTAGTGTATTGGATTGTTATGTTTTTTGGAAATTGTTGCATTACTCTAATTGCAACCTGAGTAATGTGGAGCGCTGAGGATGTTTAATTGTATCATCTGCTCCATGAACCTCATTTATTGAATTCAGTTTTTTTCTGCTCTTTTGGGTTTCTTTTGTGTACATTTAACATTTGAATTATTTCCTGTCAATTAAATTAATAAATTGCATTTGGGAATAAGTTGTTTTTAAAGTTTTTAGTAAACTAGTTTAAAGTAAACTTAAAGTAACTATAACCCTTTTACCTCAGTATTAGTTTTAAAGTGACATTTGTTGCAAATGCATATTAACCAGAATACTTTGCATGCTTTTAATGCATAGTAATGTAAACAACCAATATTTGTAATGTAATTCAGTACTTTTTCCTTTTTAAATAATCTTACATATTACACAATGATCTTTTCTTTTCTCTTTTTTTTCAGCTGAAATGACCAAATGAGACTCAGTCAGACCCATTTTTTATTTATTTATTTATTTATTTATTTTTTTCTGAGGAGAAGTAAACTGAGAAGATGGACAGCTGCAAAGACAAATATTTGCAATGGTTTTGACCCTAAATCAAACATTTTATCAAGAATTTGTTGTTTTTTTAAACACTTTCTTATAAAAACCCATAGCCCAGTATGAACATAGTCTCAAAATCTTAATAATTCACAAGTTTTAACAGGTTGTCAATTCCGCAAGATACTCGTAGATATTTGTAATACTTGTACATAATCCTGCGGCTTTTACTAGGAGTGCTGTCATTGGCTACTGCCTCGATCCCTGTACATATTTATCGCAATATTTGTAAATGAGTTGTGCCCGCTTCTTGGAAAGTAGTCTGTCTCACACACTGTCAGAAAGTTTATATTAATCGCATTTTATTCATTAAAATTATTACAAATTGGACACTGTCCATGTTCCAATGATACATAATGTCTCTCCACACCTCATAACCTACCTCTGTTTGCAAGAGTGGAAAAGCTAATCTGAATTGTCACATGACATCAGATACTCCATTATTTTGCCATGATCAGATCAGGTTATACTGCTGTCCCGTACATCATGTTATTTTTTTTAATAAGTTCATATGATTATTGCTTGCTTAAAGACATACTTTTATTCATATAAATGCCTACATATCAGCGAACATATAACATAAAATGTATTTAACATTTAGTTATGCAACACTCTTTAGAGAAAAATATCCCACAGTTATGGATAAACTTCCAACATCATCATCAAGTGCTGTGCTGTGCTGTGCACATCGGGCAACAAGTGTCCTCCAACGTATTTGATCCGTGGCCAGGTTCTCCACATCTTCCCATGGGACACTGAACATTCTTCAGGTCTTCGTGAAATATCTGTCATCGTGAAATATCTGTCTCCGTGGTGTCCACTTCATCACTGTCCAAAGATAGTGTTGTTGCTTGGGCATGCATCAGTCTAATCAAATAAGGCATTGATCTTGTGAACTCGTTTTTGGATGGTAACCACACAAAGGAGTATTTTGTTTTTAAATGTGAATTAGAAGGAATACTAGTATTTAACAGCCCAAATATAAAATATTTAATGTCTTTTGGTGAGACGAGAAGTGCACTCTCGGGAGATATTATACTATATATATATATATATATATATATATATATACTATTTGAGTTCATCCATGGATAAATACATTGTTTTGTGAATATTTATTTGTGTAATACAATTTGTGGATGCATATTTTGTGGTGTCAATTCGGAGAACTGTCTGGTGTTTCCATTTTTTTGGAAATTGTTGCATTATATCGAATTGCAACCTGAGTAATGTGGAGCGCTGATGATGTTTAATTGTATCATCTGCTCCATGACCCTCATTTGTTGAATTCAGTTTTTTTTCTGCTCTTTTGGGTTTCTTTTGTGTACATTTAACATTTGAATTGTTTCCTGTCAATTAAATCAATAAATTGCATTTGGGAATAAGTTGTTTTTATTTTACAGTGTTATTAGACTATCGTTTTGTCCAATCTGCAACCAAACCTCCATTCATCAAAGTGGGTATGAGATGACAAACGGGTTGAAATTGTAAACTATATGTTGTGTGGATTGTGTGAATATTATGCATTTAATACAAGATCTGGCAACTGGTCAACATTAGACAAACATATTGGCCCGATTATTCCTAAAAGAGTTTGGGCCATGCAAATTACGGGAGTTATAACAAACTGGGAGGGGTCCCGGAGATAGGGCTAAAAAAAAATTGGAAAAACCCAGGAAACTCGAGAGTTGACGGGTATGTGTTGGCGACGGTAGTGAGCGGCGAGGAGGAGATCACCTCTCACCCTCCTAGCTCACTGACATTAAAAGTTTACAAGCAGAATTTGCTGACGTGTTCTCGCCCCTGCCTGGTCGAACAAACCTCATTCAGCACCACGTTGAGATGGCGCCAGGCGTGGTGGTGCGCTGCCGCCCATATCGTTTACCTGAACACACAAAAAAGGTAGTTCAGAATGAATTAGAGACAACGCTGGACCTGGGGGTAATAGAAGAGTCCAGCAGCAACTGGGCGAGGTTCCTAAAACCGACGGCTTGATCCGTTTCTGTTTGAACTTAAATATACAAACTTAAATATACAAGCTTGATAAAAATGATCATTTTAGAAGAAATTTTCAAATGGCACTTAGAGGCTTTTGCATCTGAACTCTTCATATATATAAATATAATTTCAGTGTTCATTTAAGTTCAGGAAATAAAAAACAAAAACGGTATTTGTTGTTTGTCTGCTGTGAAGGCAAAGACTCGGTGGTTGAGCAGTTAGCTTCAGTTGACTGGTCAGAGTTCATTCTACCTGCCAATTTCAGGCCAGACAAAACACCCTTTCAAACAGTCTGCTGCCAAAACAACTGTGAAATAGACTTGCGAAGAACTGTGAAGGTGTGTTGAAAACATCTAACCATCTTTGTCATTGAGGTTTCCTTAAAAGTTCAGAAATTGGCTTATTATAGCATCTGTTGCTATAGCAATAGTTTAGTAAGGTGCGATGTAGCAACCCTTTTAAGTGTGGGAGTAGCTTTTGCCTATTTCGGTTTGTCTTGTTTTTATGGTAGCATTATGTCCAAGATAAAACGGAACCGGGTAAAACATCTGAACAATGCAAGCTGCTTTGTATTTGAACGTGTCAATGGAAACCAGGTTGTGGGGCCATTGCACTATCCTGCTATGTTTTCTCTGTGAGATGTTCATGTAATTCCTTTAGAGCTGCATTATTTAGCTCTTTAGGCAAGGATGAATAGCTGTGTTTTCTTCCACACTAACTGGTCTGCTTAAAGCACTGAGGAGAGATTACAGTTTGAGAAATTACACATGGTTAAGTAGAGCACATAGGGAGATCTGAAATCTAAATCACTTTATTTAGAAGTATCTAATTAATAAAACATATCTGAAAATATGGTCAAAGGTAAGAGATTATGCAATTGGTATCACAAAATCAATCTTGATAAGGTGACCCTGAACTAAAGACTAACTAAACATACTTTGTGAGTATAGGATTAGAATCCTAAATGGATTTAGCTGCAGACATTGCTCAACCCTTAGGATGTATGAGATGCTGAGTGTGTGTGTGTGTGTGTGTGTGGGTTTGTTTATGTGACTTATGAGGATACAAGTTTGTATGACATGTGTATTACACTGGTATTACAACTTATTGGTGGTTTATGAGGACATTTCAAAAGTCCTCATAAATCAAATGGCTTAAAAAACAATGTTTTATTAAAAAAGAAAAAATGCAGCATGTCTCCTGTGATGGGTAGGTTTAGGTATTGAGTTAGTGTAGGGGATAGAATATATAGTTTGCACAGTATAAAAACTATTACGAATCTCCTAACCATAACCTACCAGTCTACTGACAGTGTACTACAGTCTACTAATAGTTTAATGAGAGTAAGTTGACATGTAGTTGAAAACTTACTTATAGTTGTTAGAATATCTAAAGTGTACTATTGAAATACCAGCCCATTCTCACCCCCAAGGCGTCACCTACTGTAACTGTATGTTCACCTAAGCATTTGACCATGCTTCAATATCTGACGCTTTAGGCGCCCTTTATCGCCAAAGCCCCGTTCACACTACACGCGACTTTGTCACTGCAGGTTGCCAGTGGCTGCGCTGGAGGGAGTTCGCCACTACTGGTTGCCTAGTAATGTTTGTGAGTGACATTCCAACTTGATCTCATGAGAATACGTATGTATTTGTACGTAAAGTGTCGTTCTATCATACGTATAAATAATTACGTTTTATATGCGCAGAAACGTATAATACAGACGTATTTACAGTATTAAAACATAAAATATTTACGTATTGACAGCACAAAAACGTCATTTATTTACGTATGAATAAATCTATCGACGTACACATTTGTACGTATGATGTATCACAATTTATTAATGTTAATATCGTAGCATTATGTTTTGACCCTATTGCATTCCACGGTCTTATTAATTAAGTTTTTAGTCGCATTTATTGATATAATACTCATAAATATTAACATTTTGCTCGTTTCGCCTGCATGGTGTTAAACAATACAATATAAAACCTTAAAAATACATTCTTTAACGTTACTCGTTTAACCGTTTTGTAATAGTTTATTTACCTTGAGACACATTAAGCATTTTCTCCTATAAAAAACACAACAAAATTCACAAAAGACATACATTTTATTAGGTTGATGTAATCCAAATCTTTAGAATCCATAGTTGTATGCAAGAAACAACTCCTAATTCAGCCTCTTATCCTGTCGTGATCTTCGTCTGAATCAAATTCAAAAAATGCGCCCTTGAGAAGCGATACGTCAAATTTTACGGCAGTGATATCAAACGTTCATTGGCTCTTCCCTGCTTTCGTCACACGATTGCGACATGAAGGACTGTGAGACGGTTGGTTAATCATTTGAAATGGAGAAGCGCTAACCGAAGCCGGATTAACATTTTCATTGATTATAATTTCATTTCTGCTCCGTACTTCATACAAAACTATTACGAAACTGCCAGAGAAGACTGCGACTGCAACGCTTCATCATGTGAACGGCTTTTGGTATCGGTTTTGACATTTTCGCAATAAATAAATTATTGTGATTATACTTGTTTGTTAGTTATGTTTTTCTTTATAATTGTAGTTTGTTATATGTTAGTTTTAAGGAATTGTTATGGGTAGGTTTAGGGGTAGGAGTAGGATTGGTGGCTCAAAATAGATTTTAATGCTAACGTTATATTGTTAATAAAACTGCCCTTTCCCAACACCGTTTTATCCTTTTTTATATTATGTATAAAATGGGTATGTTTAGGTTTGGGATTAGGGTTACGGGATCTTACATTTATCTATAAAATGGTAAAAGGGAAATTATACAGATATCTGTATGATATAGAATATACGTAAACAGTTTACGTTTTTTAGCTGTAAAAACGTAATAATGTTACGTTTAAATGTTGCAGATACGTCCATATTATACGTTTCAGCATCTATCAAAACATACTAAAAAGTACGTTTTCTATCTCTGCAAAAACGTAAAATACCTACGTATTAACAATGAGACCAGGCTGGACATTCACAGAAGTTACTCTATGTTAGACAAAAAAAATTGTTTTATTGCCGCTATAAACAAATATTTTGTAAGGAAAAGTCTAAATATAAATGGAATCAGTACATAAAATGCATAATATTAAAGATGAAAAGAGAAACAGTGAGTGCTCTTTGCCATCGCGGCTATTTAACTGCAGCAAACGGGCAAATACCGGTCTATCTGGGTTCCTGAAACCATTCAGTCACGGACAGTGAACACCACTGTATGTACACAGAGATATATCATACATTATAGGACAGTTTCTGACTGTTAAAATGAGCTTCTCGTTCAACTTGCCTCGGTCAGACTTAGCGTCAGTTAGATGACGCCGTAGGATCGCCTAAAGCGTCATATATTGAAGCATGGTCAAAGGTGACACCTTGGGGTGAGAATGTGTTGCATCCACATTGTTACCATATACGTACACTTTTCAAATAAAAATACAATACATTAAATAAACAAGCTAAAACTGGTATGCCAGTATTTTACAGCATAAAGAGGTTTCAACTTTAGCTGTAGTAGCACATCTGTGTGTGGCATAGCAGATATGTAATAGCTTCAGTCTACTCCCCTTGCTGTTTTGTAGAAAAAGGTAGACGGTGAAAACTTTTAAAGAGCAGGTGTTTCCTGCCAGGCAGAAAAAAAAATCAATTCTCTAACCATGCCTGTGTGAACAATATGGGCAATGCAGGCCGGTTTCTTGGATGTATAAAAGTAACAGACAGTCCTTCTCCACAATAAACTGACAGGCTAAAGCCATGCTCTCAAGTTATGATGTCCTTTCCATCATGAAACTGCAACACTGAAATGCTGCCCTGTAGCAGCATTACAACGTTTTCAGACCTCCCATGTTTTGCAAGCCTAATCTTGTGCTGATTTCCCTTTTGAAAAAGAAGTATATTTCAAGTTCATTTTATGTAGTATACTTAAGTAATGTTCAAGTATATTTTTAAGTATACATTATGTAGTAAGTATACTAATGTCACTATGTACTAGTAGTAAACTTGTAAGTGTACTATTTTAATACCGCAAATTAGCCCAATTTTAGTACATAAAAGTATATGTTTAAGTGTACTATAAGTGTAACAGTAAGTGCACAACTAGTTCATAATTATGTATCTCATGTGTACTGCAAGTGAATTTCTGGGTATACTAGTAGTTTACTTTTTTTACTGTAATACAAGTATACTTTGAATACTTAATTATACTTTTAAGTATTTCTGGATCAAAAGATTGAGTACAAGTACAGGACAAATATACTTGCTTTTCTCTCAGTATAAGTCAAGTGCACTTAAGTGTAATTTGAAGTATATTTCTGAGAAGTACAGGAAAATAAACTGAAAGTATACTTTCTTATTTTTAGTTTAAAAGAAGTATACTAATGGCACACTTGAATAAACTTCTTTTTCGTGAAGGGTTACTGTGTTCATTCTGCATTTTTATCACGTTGTGAAATAAACATTGCAATGTATAGTTGATTATTCCAACAGCAGGGGTGTGAGACTTTGTCATTGTAAAACTTATCATGCAACCTTGTATTGGAGTGGGAGTCTCACCTTCAAGCAAGATAGCTGAGCAGTATCGTGAAGTGCTGAATAATTTGATTCTGATTAGAATTTTTTTATATGCACAAACACAATTAGTGCTGAACTAGTTTGACATATGCAAGATTCTGCCCTGGGCGAAGCTTAGCATGGCAAATATTCAATCAAAGTCTGCTGTGCCAGAAACATAGCCTTGTGGGCAGCGATGCGACATACTGCGCGTCTGCACCTCGAGCGCCCTAAGTTCAAGCTCTGGCTCGTGGTCATTTCTCTGTCTTGTTTCTTTTTCTCCTCATTCATTGTTCTCTATATACTAGCCTATCAAAACAAATGTAATTGTGTGCAGTCTTGTGAAGGTAAGCATAGTGAGACGGTGACCTTGTGGTTTAAGAACTGGCAGGTAATCCAGGTCACATAAATTAAAGAATTATTAGTTTCCCAGCTCCTAAAAATGTACTAGACTCTACACACTCTCTCTCTTTCTCATTTCTTTGGCGCATCCCAGGGTGCCTTGTTTTATTGCAAGGCACCCTGGAATGCACCAAACAAACATCCCCTGTAATTAATGAACTGCAATTTGAACTTATTAAATAATATCTTCCACACTACCAGTCAAAAGTACACTTGACTGAATTTGTTTATCATTATCTTGGATCTATCTAACATTGGGTCTTAAGGCTTCTGCTTAAATGCTTGAAATTAGTTTTGTACAGAGATTGATTTACATTCACTATTATGCAATATACAGATGTTTTAGTTCAAAATGACTTAAATTGGTGTCAGTAGCATCATGTTCCACTGAGATAGATATAGACAGACAGACAGACAGACAGATAGATAGACTTTGTTGATTTATTTAAAAAATGTGGGGATAAAAATCAAACTTTTAGCGTAAACTACTGTTGACTGACATTAGTATAAGTCAATTTTAAAAGCAAATTTCAGCTAATTAGAAATCTCAAAATCAATTTCTGTGCCATTTTACTAACACTGACAAAACAGGCCTTAACAGACCTTGTCACCTTCTTCGTGTTTCCTTGTTATTGAATAGA
This sequence comes from Hybognathus amarus, assembly GCA_030378365.1. NCBI lineage: Eukaryota > Metazoa > Chordata > Actinopteri > Cypriniformes > Leuciscidae > Hybognathus > Hybognathus amarus. Next base: position 26,641 of record JAQIUQ010007668.1, read on the forward strand.
CAGATCAATGAAAGTAAAAAAAAAGAACTACAATCAGCATTACAAATAAAACAGAAACTTCTAGATCTAAAGATTTAAACTTGATTTGTCTGGGTTGGTCATTGCATTGCATTTAGACATGTTGGCTGTGGTCATTAACCTTCATTTTAGCATTTAAACTCATTTTTAGACCGTGTCTGACATGAAAGCTTTTCAGTTCCAGTTAATGACCTGTCACTCAAACTCAGCACTTCCCCCAATTTTTTCCCTTGCTCCATTACTGCTGAAGTCAAACCTGGCAGTGAAAGAGATGGGTGATATAACCTGACTTTATATTTACTCTGTTCTAGTCTGAATACAGTTGCCATCAGTGCTTATCTAAGAATTGACATCTTACACAGGAAGAGACCAACAGGAAGACATTTAAAATGGCCAGCCAATGTCTGCTTACTTTACAAAAAAAATAAAAAATAGCACATGATATGCTATATAGGATAAGAAAAATATGCTAGAGAGAATAAATGAAATCAATGAAAGCACAATAGTATACCTTAATATAAAATTGAGCTTAAGTATATCCTGTTTATGTGCTACCGTAACCCAATCACACCAAATGCGTCTTTATAGCACGCAAGTGTATTGTCGTGTAATATATACGCTAAAGTGAGTTTTTACGTGCATTTGATACGCATTGGTTGGTTAGGTTAAGTTTAGGTGTGGGGTGCGTGTGTATTAGTCGCTTGCTAGAATTAGTGGTGTGGGGTGCGTCTGTATTATACGCAAATTAACTGCGTATCAATTGCACGACAAAAACTGCGTCTCATATGCATGTAAAAACTTTTTTTTGCGTATATATTACACGACAATACACATGCGTGTTATAGAGACGCATTTACATGAGAACAGGCTGGCTACCAAGTGCCTGAAACAAAATTTAAGTATCAGGCTGATGCATCATGAACTTTTCTAATCTTATGAGAACAGATTTTAAACAATTGTTTAATTCTTCATGCAACATGACACATCTGTTTGGGGTCTTACAGACCTTAGGTGTATAATCAATATAATAATAATAAAATAGTCAAAGTGTTTCTAATTTGTACACTGTACAAATACAATCTTACTAATTATTATTAGATTTTTTTACTCTCTTAAAAGAAAAGGTTCTATATAGAACCTTAAAAGGTTATATCAGCGCTACGTATTTGGAACCCCTAAAAGGTTCTATACACTCTTAAAAAAGGGTTCCTCTGGATTCTATTTAGAACGCGTCCATATTTGGCCAATAGAACCTTTTTTCCAAAAAAAATAGCACCATTTTGGAGTTCCATATATGAAGCGGGGATGGAACCATTTCTGGTTCTAAATAGAACCATTTCTTCTAAGAGTGTAGACCAGAAAAAGAGTGTATTATAAAACTTGATTCTAAAGAGCTCATGGTAAAAACAGAAGGATAAAGAGGCCTAAACATCAGTCTGCTGCATTTTGATTAGGACACACACACACTTAGAATATGAAGGGTAAATATGTGTATGTGTGAATAAGTATTATTATTTTACATATGCAGGGGTCTCTGGAACCTCAAAGATTTAAAGTGAATTTCAACAGAAATGTCAGGTTTAATTCATTGCTTTCAGTACAAACATGTATTTATATGCAAATAAGTCTTATTCAAGTGCCTTATTCAGAAAAGTTAGCCTTGCTCATTGATTGTTATATTACCCCAGTGCCAAGCAGATAATGCTTATGTACATTTTTTATTGATAATGGCAACAGTATTTTATCAAATTATGGAAAATAAGCTACCGGGCATATACCAAACGGTGCAGCTCCCACCATCTACATTCATCATATTCTGCTCTTAGTAACCCAGTGCTCCTAAAATGACACAGCACTTATAAGATTTAAATATAAACTTGCACATTATGTGCCAGAAAATTGGCCCTACAGCAACAGCCATTCTCTTTTTATTGCGACACTATTCATTTTCACAAAACAACGAAAGCTGAGGAGAGTAAAATTTGCTGGCTGCAGGACCAATGTTCTCTGATAGACATTTTGACTAACTTTAAGAGCTGGTAGTTTAAGACTGTGGGAATGTGGTGTCACATAGCAGTTCCCATCTACCCTGTGTGAACATGGCCCTGTCACATCATTTCACTGAAATCACAGTACTTTCAGCTCAGCGCCGGTAACTTATGTAAGGCTAAATGAGGTCTTTCAGTTCTGTTCTTTCTCCAGTCGGTAAAAATAATTTGCTACATAAAATTGTACCTTAGTAGGCACCTCTGAGAGTACGGTATGTAGTCGGCTTATGAATCCTCCTAATTATACAGCTTTAGCTTCAGATATATGTGCAAAAGGGTAACTTTGTGAAAGCGTTAAAGGGCCGTCCTTGCTTCCAGATAGTTCCTTTATATACATTTAATTCGTTTTTATTTTCTGTCTCAGATTGTTTTAAAGGCTTTTCTTTGTGGGAACGCCACAGGTCACAAAAGGACTTCTGATTAGACTATCAGAGCCCTTTCAGTGACAGCTTTATCTTGTTGGCCTTTTTCTTGTGGTACTAGAGGAAAGCTTACATGTTTCCATTAAATGAACTGTTTAAATTAGCTTAATTTATGCTTCCTCTCATCTGCTAACAGAACAACTAAAGTCCACCAGTGACAGAACACGTTATCA
>JAQIUQ010007669.1:0-85000 GCA_030378365.1 Hybognathus amarus
CATCGATTGTTACGTATTGCTCTCGCTTATTGGTCGCATCAATGACTCTATCGGTCGGTGTTTGTTATTTTATTAGTGCATAGTTATTCTCGGTACAGAAAAAGATAATACAGAACATGTTGTATACATATTAATGTAAACATCGTTTGCGTGCCAAGAGCAGACACTTCTAACAATACAATACAGACAAGTTTTAATCAGCTTCTCACAGGAAAAAATCAAAGCCGATACACATTACCCTAAGATCAATAAAATAGATACGAAGTTAACCATAAATGTATTGGCAGGATTCCTGGAAGATTTGCTATACCACCGTCTGAAGAGGCAAATATCCAATCTTGCAGCAAATATATTGGCTTTCCCCTGCTTTTGATGAAGAGGGGAGCTACTGGATATCAGTTGTTATCATTTTGAGCCAACTAACGTTAGCTCACTAAAGTTGCGTAACTCCCCCACTTGTAGCAGAGAACCCTACTTGGTCGACTTATATTATTAAGTCTCAAGATGATAACTTTGCGCTGACAAATTGGTCCCTAAGACAGTGGCGACCGGAGACCATATTCCAACCACAGGATCTCCCCCAGAGCAACTTTAGTGGCCTCTTTGCCAGCAAGCTGGCCCACACTATGAGTCTTTGGTCAATTTTGAGTTGTGGGATTGAAACTAGAGGAGATCCAGACATAAACACCACTAACCCAAACCAGACGGGAGATCAGGGGTGAACTTATATATAGATATAGATAGATAGAGAGATAGAGAGAGAGAGAGAGAGAGAGAGAGAGAGAGCAGAGAGAGAGAGAGAGAGAGAGAGAGAGAGAGAGAGAGAGAGAGAGAGAGACAAAGAGAGAGAGAGAAGAGAGAGAGAGAGAGAGAGAGAGAAGAGAGAGAGAGAGAGAGAGAGAGCTGGAAAACGATCAGGCACGTCCCAACTCCAGTCGAGTGAGTTGCGTGTGCAGTAAACACCTCCGGGACGTCACCGAAGTAATGTAATATAACGTAATAATGTAATATATTCTTCCATGTTGGCATTTAATTATATTGATAGAATCTTAATAAATAATTTGAATGGTAATTAGATGACGCAGTGTCCACACATATTATGAAGTGTATTACTGAGACCTAGAGGTCTCCATTCTGGAGGATATATTAGGGGATACTATAACTAACACATTGTTTAGATTTGGCTGACATATCTTCATTTATCCTTGAGACTATAAAGATTTCAATGATTTTTGTTTTTGCTGACAAGAACTTCAGAAAAGTGTAATGACATCTGAGTAGTGAGATTTTATATTAGAGAGAGTGAACGTTTTGTAATAAAAAAAAATGAAAATGAGCCGAAGAATTTTATGGTATTTAAAAAAAATTAAAGTTTAGCCACCTGTGATCCTGAGTTCTGTGCTCACGTGAATGTCAATGATTCAAACACACATTTACATTGTCATATACAATCATAGAAGGTTGATATCTACCAGAGGCTCTGTAGTGACAGCAACATTTGGGCTTTTTTAATCGAAAACACTCTGACAGAAAAGTAACATCTATCCAAGTAGGATATAAGGACTCCATATGCGTGTGTGTGTGTGTGCGGTGTGTGTGTGTGCGCGTGTGTGCGCGTAGTGCAGCGCTGAGTGTAAAGTTGGGTGCGAGTCAGAGGGGGCAAGGGTCCTATCGTGTCGGTTCAGCTCCTTCTACTGACTTGACTGAATGACTCCGGATTTAAGGCCTGTATTTCACTAATCTGAGCTGAGTTACATAAAGAATGCACCAGATTCAACATTGCATTAGTAATAACTTATATATATATTTTCAAAATACATATTTTCACTGTAACCCAAAACAACATTTTGAGGCTAACGTGGTTTTAAAAACATTTCTGACCTTCAGGTGAAATATTCCATTCAGTCAGTTATAAGAACATTAAGAATTTCCTTGCTGAGAGTTCTAGAGGAAGACCATATACGGACAGGGCGGGGTTAAGGCAATGACCGAATGGACGACGACCACGAGCCAGAGTATAAAAGGGATCCTTGTTCCGTCTACTTCCGCTTCACTCACACAAGAGTGTCGACCATCACGAGCACTATAACCGTCATCCATCACCCTTTAAACTTCAATTTTAATCGTATTTAAGTTTTTCCGTTATAAGCGTAATTATGAGCTGACATTAGGAATCAAGCAAGCGACAGGGATGAGTTTCTTCGCACAGGCGCCATACGACGCTCGTGCCCTCGCTGAACACGCGCACCGAGGACGAGCTGGACGGATGCGCGGATGAGATGGACTCCACGTTAAAGCCGGTGAGGCCGGGGAAGTAACGGAACCAAAGGCCTCCAGCTCGACGGGCGTTTCGTATCCGCGTGCGACGGCTCTTCTCGTCCGCTCCGGACTCAGCTCGAGTCGTGTCCGCAGTACCGGACGTGATACCCGACAGCTTCTGCTGGACTTCTATCGACACACACGGGAATGTGTTCACCCAGCAGAAGACAGCGCGCTGCCGACAATGAGGCGTCGTCGTCGGGAGTATTCTCGGCAGCACAATCGCATACAAGGTAAGACGCGCTACATGCGTGCTCCCGGTACGGCTGTTGTACTTTAAGTCACGCGTGATGTCACAGGTTATACGTTAATTGTATGTATATCTGTATGCGGTGATTATTTGGCTTCTATTCAGTGTAGTTGTATTCTCTATTATTCGCATTGCTTTTGATACAAGTGATCAGAACGATTAATCTCATTCACATGGCTCGTAACGTTTAAAGAAAGCTTAGATTAACTCATCAGAGAATACAATCTCAAGATAGTATTACCATTTTGTTAAGTATGTCTAGATTTCAGAGTAAATAAGCTCACGTGGATTGTCAGTTTGTTGACGAATCATAGGCTATATAAGTTCACTTCTACCTGAAGCTTTGTGTCGTTTTCTGATAGCTGATATGTAAGTTGTCACAGTCTCTATTTTATTTCGTTTTATCGTGCTGTATGATCTATAGTTGCAGCTGAGCGCGAGTGTTCCTGAACTTCCTGTTTGTCGGTGGGTTTTTCTCGGGGTTGCTTTATCATCTGGCAAAACCGCGTGCCCGCTGCGATCGGAACCTGCCGAGTTCCGCTTATCTTCAGCTGGGGCGCGTGCGCGCGCGTGTGGTGGGGGAGGAGGGTTTCACAAACACGCGACATTTATCACAATCGCCCTCATAGTAACGTGCATTATATAACGTGCAGTCGGCACGTTAAACCAGATTCTGGTCATGTGCCTTCAGTCAAAAAGGGGGCGGGGGCCAACGAAAATCGTCAGATCATATGGTTATCATAAATAGTCTCTGATCCTGATGCAAACGCATCTATTATGATTGCAAATTATGTGACAAACTATCGTTAGGAATGAAATTATGACATTGTGGGTAGTAGGTTACATTCCACTTTAGGTAATGTGTTCTGATTACTTTTTAAAACTTTCTTTCATTTTTTTTTAAATTAGATTATTTATGATTTGATTTATATTTGTGTACCATTTTTATTTATTTCAAACAAGAAAGCTAAGGAAAGAATGTGTCCTTTATCACTTATCAGCGTCATGCAATAGTGCAATAAACATTATGATTACACCAGAACTGCATGAGTGGAGATTCAAGCGCGAGTCATGGTCAGCGAGCGATCTGGGTTCAAGTAGTGTGTGTGTGTGTATATGAGCTACTTGGTTCAGAGTGTGTGTGTGTGTGTGTGTGTATATGAGCTGATCTGGGTTTAGAGTGTGTAAATGAGCTGATCTGGGTTCAGTAGTGTGTGTAAATGAGCTGATCTGGGTTCAGTAGTGTGTGTATATGAGCTGATCTGGGTTCAGTAGTGTGTGAAATGAGCTGATCTGGGTTCAGAGTGTGTGAACTCAGCTGATCTGGGTTTAGTAGTGTGCGCAAATGAGCTGATCTGGGTTCAGGAGTGTGTGTAAATGAGCTGATCTGGGTTCAGTAGTGTGTGTATATGAGCTGATCTGGGTTCAGTAGTGGTGTGTAACGAGCTGATCTGGAGCTTCAGGCGCGTGTGCATACTGAGCTGATCTGGGTTCAGTAGTGCGCGCAAACGAGCTGACCCGGGTTCAGTAGTGTGAAATGAGCTGATCTGGGTTCAGTAGCTGACGCTGCTCTCTCCTCAGGCATGTCGCAGCGCCTGCACAAGGCAGTCACTAGTACGTAGCTCGCTGGGGTTCAGAGTGCGCATCGACGCATCTGGGTTCAGCGAGCGCGCACATCTGGGTTCAGACTACTGCACGTACAGTCGCACAGGACTTTGGTTGGCCAATTCTCGTTTGGCATCACGAGCCTGGAGGTGCGCGTCCAACGGGGCCGCATCGGCTGTGTGCCGGCCCAAGGCGTTGCCAGGTATCGCCGAGGAGTGCGCGGAGGCCGCGGCGCAGGCCAGATCCTCCTCATACCTGATTCTCAGAACAGCGCCACTGGATGCGGAAGGACAACAACGGCTGGGCTGAGCTCAGTGCTGCTGTCGACCACTGGCAGACACGTCTCGCCTTCAGTTACTGTTCGCGAATAGGCGTCCGACAAGCGCTCGCCTCTCACATGCCACATGCTCCTCACGCAGCGAAACACGTCGAATTTGGAGCAGAGAGAGACTGAGACAACTGCAGCCAGAGCGTCTCGATCGCCCCCCCCGGTGGCCTGCTCCAGTATAGCTCAAACTCCGCCTCCACTCAGTTACTGAATTGCACATGAGACCAACTGACTAAACGACTAAATTACACTGCGCAAATATCTTTTTTCTAAGGTGGTTTCCATGGGATTTGGCCTGTCGCATCAGCCCTCAGGTGATGGAAGTCCAGGTGCTCCCGGCGACCAACGAAACATGAACTTTAAAATAAGCTTGTCGTTTAGTTACTGCGCTACGCTATTAAAGCTGGCGTAACGTCACTGATTGACAGCTGTGATTGACAGGTTCTGTCACCGAAGATTCCTGGAAGTCTGTTGGTGTTTCGGAGACCGAGGACACCATTGGCGTCATTTTAACGAGCCTCGAGTCCGTACTGCGATTCGACAGACATCAGCGTATCGCCGGAGCAGAGACCGACGGGGATGGGACCGGCTTAGACTTTAGAGATGAAACGCTCACACTTTACACTCTGTGTCCTTTGGTTTGCAAATGTAAGCTATAAATACTGTTTGCTGAGCTTTAGCCAGCTCAAAGCCGCTTCGTGAACTGATCGTCCTTTCTCCCTTGCCTTCTGTCCTTATGCAGCACCAAACAAACATTCCAAATCCACCTGGCATCAGTAGAAATCCCGGAGACTTCTGTATGATAATACTTTGCACACTATCCTGTGGCACACACACACTTCCTGTAATCTCAGCACGGTTGAGGATGAGCAGTGAGCCGCAGGTACCGGCTGAGAGGAACACCGTAAATGACAACGGCCTGTTTCCTTCTGCATAATTCAGCTCCGTTCTGGTGTCTATCTCACACACTCTTGCTCTCTCAGAACTGGTGTGTGTGTGTGTGTCATATCTCAGGACTTGTGTGTGCTCATGTGTGTTCTCTCTTTCTCGTTCTCTCTCTCTCTCTCCAGGAAGGGTTTGTGCAGTTCTCAGGAGGACGTGGAGTTCGCGGATGCGCGTGCGCTGATGGCGGGGTCGTCCGGCTGCGGCGGGGGATCGGCGGGTCTGGCGTGGGCACCGGTAGTTGGTCTGCGGGGCAAGCTGCGCCGCCGCACACTGACTCCCACACAGTGCTGTCGTCAGGAGTGAACCTCCGGCTGGACAGTCCGGCTCAGCCTGCTCGGCGCCTGCTCACGCCACGTCGACTTGGCTCTTCGAGAGCCACACGATATGAATCGATCTATACAGAGTTCAGATCTATTTCTCATAATAAAACAAATGCTGAAAAGGGCTTTCCTGGGTGTGTGCATCATGCGATTATGAACGGCAGGGCTCTCATGCCGTGTGTGCTTCCCCGAGGAACCAGCTCTGCAGCACCAAGGGTTCGAGAGGGTAAGCTGAGCCGATCTGAAGTCGGATCCGGTTTCATAGCTTTGTTCTGTTCTCTGAGTGTGCAGAACGCTTTCGCTTTGTTGTGCGGAGTGACTTACGAGACCCTGTCACTCATCATTAAATTATAGATACACAGAGTGTTGAACACACTCTATTCAGCTCTCATTTTCTACAGTGCTCTGAGAAAGCATTATACACAAAAGAACGGTCAATGACGCAGACTTTAGACATGAGCCGGTACCGCATCCCTGAAGCTTCACGGTCGAGTCTCGGCCTGAGTTCGTAACTCTGAGAGTGTTTCCTGCTGCTCCTGATCGCACAACTTCTAAAGAGTAACGTTTAAAAAATAAGTTTCCTTCAAGATTCAGTGGATTATCAGTTATGCCTATATCCGAAGAATTAAGACGTTTCTATTGACAATATTTATTTCAGTAAACATGGATGTTCCACAGTGTTCTCGATTTACAACTCACAACTGATTACAACTCCAAACACTCGTTTCAGACTTATATTAAATCTAAAAAATGCTATTTTTGCGTGGCAATCCACACACATCACACTATACTACACACATGGGGACAGATGTAAAACACTGTGGCTTTTGCTTCCAGTGTGCATTAGATGGAGTGCACACACACACACACGCACGCACCAATGCGTTGTGTACTGCGATGAGCACAAGATGAATTTCACATTTATTGAACCGAAACAGAATCTATACTGAAAAGAAGTACATCTTTCAAACAAAATTTGACTCTTAAATCATAAAAACGCGTGTGTGTGTTGCATCCTGGTGCAGCACTAACCACACACAGCAGCAAGCGCGACATTTATCATCTCTGGTGTGTGTGTGTGTGTGTGTGTGTGTGTGTGTGTGTGTGTGTGGTTTGTCATCTGGTTCAGTGGTTCTAGATGACATTTCTCTGTGAGTGCAATTACAAATATAGAACAACACATGCGTCTGATGTGTTGCTTCCAGCATCTCTGGTTAACAGCCTATGACACTAACACACACACACACACACACACACACACACACACAACAGCAGCTCTGCACAACATTACATCTCGCATTTAAGATCTGCAAGATGCAAGCTGTTTCGGAAACGAAACCTAGTCCGTTCCGCAAATATAATATAAGCAAGTAGCAAGCGTTTCATCTGTAAAGTAAACAGCACTGCTTGTGAGTGTGCTCGTGCGTGTGTTTCAAGTCACCTTCCTTCGATATAGCACTTTATACAATACAGAGTGAATTCGAAAGCTCCACAGTGAGAACAGGAGTAATAAAAGCTTTTAAAGCCTCTCTGTACGCAACAACGCTGTCTTTTTCCATGAAATACGAGAAGCCTCGAGTCTAGTTTTCTTCCAGCTACGCTCCATGCTTTCTGGCTGTTCCCCGAAGCGCGCGCGCGTGCGTTAGTCAGATAGACTTCAGTAATTTCCTCTGAGTACGTACAGCAACAGCAAGCCTCATAAGAGAGAATCTCTCCCTGGTTTGAACTTCAGATCAAACGGATGAAAACAGGAAGAGTCTATGATGAGCGCCCTTCCCCGTCAGCTCGGCTCTATATACAACCTGTTTTTGCTCTCGCAGTATCTTTATTTGCTCCTGTAGTTTGTTTAGTTTTACCTGTCAGTAAATGTATCCGCTGGGAAATATTTTAATGAGATCATCTTTTAAATGAAGAAACAAGTCATTCATGTTTCACAAACTTCTGCTGACGCCATTAGAGGTGAAATAATAGAAATGGCGCATAATTCCCTCGCCGATTAATCATCGAAAATATGCACTCATTTGCATACATAATGAGAACATTGGATAAATTCTCGTTTGATTTTGTCAAGTTTTGGATTCCTGTGGATCATAAATCAACACTATATTTTCATCAGAGTTTTAGAGTGAAATGTATAAATCATGCGAATGACAACAACCTTCAGAATACAATATGAGTAGCTGGAATGTTTGGTGTTTGTAAAGTGGTTGTGACTCAACCTCACTGACCTTACAGACTGGAACCTACAGTTTAAGTGCAATGAAACAGAAACTTGAATGTGTGTGTGTGTGCGTGTGTGCTGGTCTGAAGAGGACGTGGTTTTGAGCTGATCTGTGTATTCTGCTCCCCACACACACACACATACACACACATATACACTGAACCCTTCTGTTAACTGTGCTCGGAATTTCAGCCATTACATGAGAAACTCCAGCTGTCTGCACACACACACACACACACACACACACACAGGGTTTCATGGGTAATGAATGAGGTGAACGTGAAGTTTCCAAAAGCCTGCTGTCTTTGAGCGTCAGAGCCACAGATCGCACTCCATGCCTTCACGTCCGGCTGACAGCTGATTGGCTGCCACATATTCGGCCTTGCCTTAGCAACAGGAACTTTAATGGCAACAAACAAAGTTTCCCCAGAAGTCGGCTGACAGAGGGCGCGGCTGCGCGTTTGCGTGAGCGTTTGTGCTTGAGTGAGCGCGTGTGTAAGTTTGTGTGTGTGTGAGAGTTCATGTGAGTGTCGTCTGAGTGCGTTCGTGTGTGTGTGCATTGTGGTGCGTGTGTCCGAGTGTGTGTGTGTGAGTTTGAGTGTGTGCGTTTGTGTGAGTTTGTTTGTAGCCAGTTTGTGGTGTGTCCTTATGTGCAAGAAAGTTTGCATGTGTGTGTTTTGAGCAAGTGACTGAGTAAAAGTATGAGTGTGTGTGTGTGTGTGTGTGTGTGCGCGCGTGTGTGTGTGCGCGTGCGCGCGCGCGCGTGTGCGTGCGTGTGTTGCAGTTAAAGGTTTTCAAAAACGCTCTGGATTCTGTTGTTCCTAGTTCTGCTTCCTCTTGAACACAACAGAGGAAATGTCCGGTGTTTTTGGTTCCATATGGTTAAACTGAAATCTATTCAGCACATCTGTGTCAGCTGCAATAAGAGAGAAAGATGTATGAACTCTGAACTGGAAATTAAAATTGCTCTCGCCTTGTAGATGATTTGAGACAAGTTAAAAGCACTAAAAATATTAACTAGAAATAAACAAAAACTAAAATAAATAAATATCAAAATGTATTTTTAAATGACAAAACACATAATGGTACTCAAACTAAAATTAACATAAAAACTAAAGATAATTAAAAACTGTAAGAAATGAGAATAAAGCTGAAACGCCAGTGGTTTGAGGCAGGAAGTGACATCATGAGCTGCGACTGATGACATCAGCATGAGCACGAGGTAACCGAAGCTGACGCGTCCGACATCATGCGATTCCTCAATACAGACAAATGCAGAACCGCTGAGATGGAAATGTGGAAAACCGCACAAAAAAATGTCATATTTTGGTCGAAAATACGATTTAGGATAAGAATGGACTTTTTGTGTGTCTTCACTGCAAGTGCCAAAACATCCACCAAGTTTCATTCCATTCTGATGAAGTAAAAAAGTAACATTTATTGGTTAAAAACGTCCAATCAGCACGCTAGATCGGTTGACATTTGCACCATTATAAAATTAAATGTCGACTTAACATTCGTATAACCAAGAAAAAACTTTTTAAAATATTTTGAATGTTCAGAAATAACATTTTCACAACATAACATTCATCAACGTGGTTAAAATGTGACTAGCCGTGGAACAAGCAATGTTCAAATGGTAAAAATGTTTTACTATTACAACTGTTACAACTGTGTGACCTTAATCTGCAGTTCCAACACATCTAAATGGTACATCAAAATATAAAACAACATTAAATTTAGGCATTTCCCTGAATCAGGACGGATGAGGAGAAAGCACCAGTGTTTCCACGTTTAACCGTAGCTAGCGCTGGGCTTCACCGCCGGGTGTTTGGGGACTTCCACTCCTCAGAACACATCCCAGAAACTCCCTACTGTTATCTTCTCTAATTCATCTTCTCTTGACATCTTTGTCTGAGCCCACACCCATCCGTCACATCCCATAAACACAACCTGCTGCCATGGCAACGCTATGACTGATGTCAGACATGACACGGGCGTCTGCCATAGACCATCATAGGCCCTTGCTCTTCACTCAGGAACATCTGAGTTTATGTTTCCATAGCAATAACAATTTCGCCTGTTTGCAGATGATCGTGTGTCAGTTATTTTAGCACCATTGTGATACTATTTTTAGTAATATTTTAAATTAATCTGATGTGCATGCTACACCGTGTAAATTCATGGTAGAAACGTGCTTAAAAATCCGGTGGTAGAAAACAGTGTGCTAAATCACGTTGGTGGCGTGCTAAACATGTTAGTTACAGGCTGACGATGCGTTAGAACATGTCAGCATTGTGCTAATTCATGTTAGAAAATACAAAAATGGCGACACACATCCCAAACACCCAAATTGGAATGCTCAGGCTGCAGGACAACTGAGCGAGATAAAACAAAAGAAGCGTAGACACCGGCACTGAACAGATCACCGCTTGAGAGGAGCGTAAGGCCTTGTTTCCAACTCTCAGGCTCTTCATCAAGCACAACACCAAGTGGCAGTTTCCAACTCTAAACAGACACAGGTGATCACCTTCATTGGCCACACACACAAAATTCACACTGTTATAAACATGCCTAAAGGGACACCGCTGAATCACCTTAGCAACATGCTAACAATGTGTTAATCGGATGTAGCATGATGTGTAGGATTTTGCTGTAATGTCACGCGTGAGCAACACTGATTGGCCCCTCTTGCCATGGTCCATATAAAGCTTTCATAACTTACATAAAGCATCTGTTTTTTTACCCATTTGTGATTGGCCAGGGATAAACCTGCACAGACTGGGTCTAGGTCAACTCATTTGGAGTATCGCCCGTTATGCCAGCGCACTATTTGCTTTAGAGATGCAGTTGGTGATGCATTCAACATTAAATATGACTTTCATGAGAGATGACCTAGAATTATGTGTGGTATGTTGAATATGGATGCAGACTATGAGGTAGTGTTGAAGTCTTCGTCTGAGACAGTTGAGGGTGTGTGTGCGAGTGACAAAGCTGAAAGAATGTGCGTGGCGCGTGACGGGTGTCTGCGTAGCGACGCGATTCAGGAGATCTGCGATGCCTGCGTCTTTGAATTTATCAGTTTTAGTCTCATGAGTGTTGCGACAGTGATCTCCAGTGCTAGAACGCGTTCAGAACGGAAGATCATCAGAGACACAGTTCAGCATCAGTGGCTCTGCAGCAGCCCTGCGCGAACCTGAGAGGGATAGGCGAGGGTCTAAAAGGTTAAGGTGCGGACCGCAACAAGTCGAAACTCTGAGCCAATGAATCTGTCTTGTTGTGAAATGCTGGCAGACTGATTAGCAGGGTGAATATCTCCTGAGTCAGGTCGAGAGCCGGCATGCGGTGGTTTTCAGCGCTTCGGCATGTAACCAGTAATGCAGATCCACACATATCCATCTTCACAGATGAGAACAGTACCGAACAGAGCCCTAGCTACAACTCGCGAGTAGGAAATGTGCTACTCATGAAATATTGCAGTGTTTATTCGGCAATATTACTGTATCGCTGTATATGCATTATTGTGCACACATAATCTTAAAATTCCTCTTGCAGCATCTCTCTCATAATCTGGCTATAATCTCGTCATCTACACAAGATCAGCCAATAAACGACACGATTCAAAATCAAGCGCCGCCTACAGGGAGTAGTGAAGAAAAGAGTTATGAGCGCGACTTACCTGGCAACTTAAAAAAAGCACTTTTAACGGATAAATTTACTTTATTAATTATCTTTAAATTAACAAAATCATGTGTTTAACTGCTTCTGCAGATGTTTTCTTAATATGATTATTCCTGTATTTGAGGTTCTGTTGAACCGAGACCATGATAGTCTCAGGCATGTTTGTTGCTGCCATCTTATGGAGCTCAAATGCTTGTTCAAGTGAGATTTATGACTAACTTCTTGTTAGTCTCGAAGCAGGAAGAACATAATTTCTAAAGAATGCAAAGAATGTAGTTTGCTTCCGTGAACAGATATGAGGAACCTCTACAACTGAAAAGCAGTTAAAAATGAATAAATAAATGCACAAGGGGAATGACTACACTATCAAACGGCCTTTTTTAGTTTTCCCCGTCATTACTGGACACACTGGCGTTGTTCTGGAAAGAATCACGTGGCTTTTGTATGCAAGTCATTATGAGTCATGTAATGTAACAGGATCAGTGTCGTGTCGTATCCAAAGTCCACGTAAGGATACTTGAATGCACTTTCGGTTAGTGGTTAACCAATAACTTTGAAAATATAAATTATTAACACGATTAAAATTGACGTTTTTTGTGTTTTACTTCCTCCAGGCCACTGTGTGTCAGTGTCGAGCTGCGAATGCTCGTGAACACCGGAAGTGAGGTTTCTCCGCTTTCGTTGTGTTGTGATTCTCAGCGTTTTTGTTGTAGCACTGAACATTTTCTTGTATAAACGTGATTTTGTAGCAAATTTTATATTAATATCATATTCAGCCGTTATAGCGAAGCGCTTTGTGCGCGTGTTTACACCCGGGCAGGAGAAAGGCGTCTTCTACTGGAGCGTGTAATCACACTGAGAGTTAAAGAGAGGATATAACAGTGAGGATTGTAGAGTTGAGGAGAATATAACCGTGAGTATAATAGAGTTGAAGAGTATATCCGTGAGTATAATAGAGTGGACCAGGGGTGCAGGATGAGTTTAGCCCACAGCCGAGAGCAGCGCTGCACCGCGGGGAACCGCATGTCCAAACTCCTGGACGCCGAAGAGGAGGACGAGATCTACAAGACCACCTATGGGGATTGAACGACGTGAGTCGCGTTATAGACTGTGTGTGTGTGTGTGTGTGTGTGTGTGTGTGTGTGTGTGTGTGTGTGTGTGAGTGAGTGTGTGTGTGTGAGTGTGAGTGAGAGAGAGAGAGAGAGAGAGAGAGAGAGAGAGAGAGAGAGAGAGAGTGTGTGTGTGTGTGTGTGTGTGAGAGAGAGAGAGCTAGAGAGACGGAGAGAGAGAGCTAGAGAGATAGAGTGTGAGTGTGTGTGTGAGAGGGGGAGAGAGTGTGTGTGTGTGAGAGAGAGAGATAGAGTGTGTGTGCGTGCGAGAGTGTGTATATTTGTATATTCGTTTGTGTAGTGTACATATATTATTTCAATATAAATGCACAATAACCATGACGGGTGTGTGTGATGAGAACATTTTTAGATCAGTAAGATTTTTTATGTTTTTTAAAATGAGCCTCTTCTGTCACTGAGGCTGCAATTATTTGATAAAAAAATATTTCAGCAATTACAATTTAAAACAGCGGTTTTCTATGTGAATATACAGTACGTGTAAGTGTAATTTATTCCTGTGATCAAAGCTGAATTATCATCATTACTCCAGTCTTCAGTGTCACATGATCCTACAGAAATTATTATAATATGATGCTCAAGAAACATTTATGATTATTATCCATGTTGAAAACAGTTTTTTACATTTTTATTTCAGGATTCTTTGATGAATAGAAAGTTCAAAAGAACAGAATTGATCTGAAATGGAAAGCTTTTGTAACATTAATCACTGACCATTCAAAAGTTTGGGGTCAGTAAGAATTTTATTTTATTTTTGGGGAAAGAAATTAGAAAATAATTTTATTCATCAAGGATGAGTTAAATTGATCAAAAGTTACAGTAAAGACATTTATAATGTTAGAAAAGATTATATTTTAAATAAATGCTGTTCTTTTGAACTTTCTATTCATCATAGAATTTTTGGGTAGTAAATGAATGTTTTCAACATTGAAAATAATAATTTATGTTTTTTGAGCATAAAATCAGCATATTAGAATGATTTCTGAAGGATCATGTGACACTGAAAACTGATGTGTAATCAGCAACAGTAATGATGTTGAAAATTCAGCTTTCAAATTATATTTTAAAATATATTAAAATAGAAAACAGTCATTTTAAATTGTCATAATATTTCACAATATTACTGTTTGTCTTTTTTTTATCAAATAAATCAGCCTTGGTGAGCAGAAGAGACTTCATTTAAAAACATAAAAAATCTTACTGATCTAAAACTTTTGACCTGGTAGTGTATACTCTCTCACTGTAAGTTCACCATAGCCATGATGTGTGTGTGTGTGTGGGAGCAGGAGTCGGGGGACGAATGAGTACAGGTGATCTACTCTAACACTGAGGACGAGGTGGACAGTGATTTCGACATCGATGAAGGAGACGAACCCGACAGCGACCGAGGCAGGGACGACACTCCGCGCCGGAAGAGCCGAGTTCGGCTCACTGCAAAGCCTACAAGGTCAGACATCACACACACACACACACACACACACACACACACACACACACACACACACACACACACACACACACACACACACACACACACACATGCTCAGATCACAGGTGTCAGTATGGTTGGGTATTATTTGAATCTTACTGATTATTGATTCATAGTTTCAATTCAAATAAGTTTAAAAACAACCTTTGACATCATTCACATTTAGTCTTATTGCAGAACATGTGACAGTGTCTGAATATCATGAGCAGATGATCAGCTGAAGAACACTTACTACACGCAGCGTTTGCCTGAGGTTTAAACACAACTAGCCGAACTAACACACACTTCAAGCGTTATTAAAGACAAGCTAAACACTCAGGAATCACAATGAATAAAACATTAGCAATCGCAGCAAATAGACACAACTGAACAAAGATACGATTGAAATAAACCGTGATTTAAGATTTTCAGGAACAGAAACTGTAATCAAATGTAAAATAACAGCAGTTTATTAATGAAATATATTACAAATATAGTAACAAAAGTTATTCAGTCGAGAACAGGTGGATTTTCTGTCTTGTTTGTTGATTAGCGTTACTATAGAGACGGCAGGAATATTAGTGCTGTCCCTTTAAGAGCTGCCTCATAACACATGTGTTCGATTGTCTTGGCATGAACACTTTATACTCATATTGAGATTCTCAGAGGAATCTAATCGACACGTCTGCTCACTAGTGTGTGTGTGTGTGTTTCAGGAGCCTTTGTAAGGTCTCGAGAGCCCAAAAGTCAAGCGAGTGACTGAAGAACTAAAGACTGAACGACCCAAAGCTGGAGCGACGCATCATCCAAGAGCTGCAGGAGTTCGGGAGAGTGAGTAAAACATGGACCGGAAGAGTCTCTTTGGATTTAAATATGCAAATGCTGAAGGGTCTGTGATTGGCTCATTGCTGGCAGTGATTATTATGGGCTGGTGGCCGGTCTTCTGACCCTGACTGATGGATGGTAGTTTCTGAGACTAGCATGTAACGCTTCCGGTGCCGTGTGTTCCAGTGCCAAGTTCGGTGCGGCAAGTTCGACGCAGCGAACACACACGCAAGACCGAACGAGCGGGCTGCAGGAGCGCCCAGCAGGAGGCGCCGCGGAAGAGGGAGGGGCGAGCGATCGGTGCTGACGCAGGACGAGCAGCCAAGCGGAGGCTGAAGCTCACCGCGGAGACCGAACCTGCGCTCGCTGGGTAACAGCACACTTCAGCAGAGTATCACAACACACACCTCACATCACTGAGGATCGCGACACACACCTCGCATCATGAGAGGATCAGAGCACACACCTCGCGTCGCTTAGTAGGATCACAACTCTCACCTCTCATCGCTGTGTGTGATCTCTGTCTGTGCAGTGTGTAGTGTGTGTGTGTCTCTCTCTCTCTGTGTGTGTGTGTCGCTGTGCTGTGTGTGTGTGCTCAGAGACTACGAGCGGCTGGAAAAGGCTGATAATGAAGAAGCAGGTCCATAAGAAGAGGCGGTTCCAGGGCCGACGACGCCATCACAGCTCGCTGCTGATGCCGCTGACGCCCGACACACGCCTGAAGGAGGAGAATTGTGGGATGTAGAGGGTAAACACACACGCCGGGGATGGGGAGATTAGAGCTAGATGTGTTTTGGTGTAAACTCAATGTACTGGAGTTTAGAGAGAGAGAGAGCGAGAGAGAGAGAGAGAGAGAGAGAGAGAGATAGAGAGAGATAATCTAATTCTTTAGCCGTCGATAGACATTGTTTAGATGCATGTGTATATTTAAGAAATGTGTTATTCATATATACAATTTTTATATCTCCATATAATAGATTATGCATTTACATATTCAGATTATTTATGTGCAAATAATTCTTAAATAGATGGCATGCATGATGCATTTTTATATATACAAAATAATTATACACAGCACACACACACATATATTAATGGAAGACACAGTTTTATTTTGTGGATGTGCATTTAATCGCAATTTAATCTTTGCATACTTAGCCCTATATATATATATATATATATATATATATATATATATATATCAAGTATTAAATAAATGAGTAGCTAAATAAACAAGTACTTTGCTGAAATTAACCATTATTAACCGACTTACAACACTTTGCTTCTGTCGAAATGCTGCATCATTAGGGTTAAGATTATTAATATATCATAGCTTTTATAAATATTTTGAATTAACTGTTATTTTTATATTTTCATTTTTATACTAATTTGTATGCTGCTTTCGTTATTTTAATTTGTTTATAAATATCTTAAATAGATTTATTTCAGCTGGCTGTGAACGTAAAATTGTCTTCATCTAGCACTTTATTTAATATCAGCTTCATGTGAATGAGCAATGTTTTAATCAAATGCATAAACTTTTATGAATATATTGCAATATTAGAGTGCCTTTAACACCTGTCCTGTCTCTGTGATAGGCTGACCACACTACCCCACCCTTTCTCGCTCCTTGCGCAGGGGTTGCGGGAGGTTTATTGCACTTACATCACCTTCTCAGTGACGATAATGTGCTGTCTTTGCCTTCTGAGTTCGGGGCCCTTGTGGCCATTTTTGCAGAGTTAGGGTGTGTCCACTTACCCATAAATTGTTGTGTAACTTGGACCTGTGATTTAGATTTGTAATGGCCAGTTGCCAGCAAGCGTCGTTGCGAGGCTGAGGATAAGCACATCCAACCCTTGGGTTGGAGCTTTGGCCTATTTTTTTATATAATCTGCCAGCCGCGCGGCGAGCATAGCCGGTCACCAAGCGGGCTTTGCACACTTGTCTGCCACTTAGCCTATCCCACTCGAGTTTGAGGATTTATTTTTTAGACATTTTTATGAGTGTTATAATTCACGCCCAAGATTGCCTGGTCTTCAAGCTGATTCACTCGCTTCATGATCTGAGGACTGTCACCACAGCGTGGCTTTGCACCCTGCTCTCACTTTCTGAGGTCTTGTTTTTAATTGGCATATCCCTGCCTCTTTGTGATATTCCCCTGTTGTTTTAAGTATTTGTCATTTTTGAAATGTTCTTCAAGTCGGAATCATTAGTTTTCCTTCTTGCAGAGGACTTCTTTTACATTAGTTTATTTTTCTTGCCATTAACTAACTTTTGCATTAGCAAACTCTAATGACTGCTCACAGAACTGTTATGGATGTAGAATATGATCATTTTTCTCAGATTAAGGCATTAATATGTGCTTACAAATAGTTGATACGTACACCACTACCATGAGAAGTGAGTTTATAGTGAGAAATTAACAAGGTTGCCAAATTTATATTTTTATTTCAACAACTCATTTTTTTGCAGGCGATTGTAGAAAATGCAAATTGTTTGTGATATTTTCATCTAAAAATAAATCACACAATAATTTCCAGCTAGCTAAGTCCGTTCCTTTGTTGTACAAAGTGGGGTTGCATGGTTTACACTACACTTTGTTCTTCTTCTTAATTACATCAGAACAAATCCTTGCAAATTGCTGGCTTGCGTTTGTGATTCTTAACTATTACGGTGTGGTTACAGAGTATTATTGACAATAGTGGCCAGCGTCTCTGAAACTGAAATCACAGTTAGATTGCTGGACTTCAGACACCTAAGGATAACTTAAAGACAGGAATAACAGACAGCTCATAAAGATTAGCACTAATAACTTTCAAAAGGAAAAGAATATTTGAAACTAATAAAACACACTTTATTATTAAAATCAGTTAATTGTTTTACCTTTAACTAGCGCTGTTGTGGTTGAAGAAGATCAGTGCAACATTAAAAATACAGAAGCTGATGATTTCACTGTACACAAATGGCTACACAAATTCACCGTTGCTCAAGTTCTTTTTGCCAAGATTGATGGTATTTGGAAGTCACGCTAAAATGCAGAAACAAAATCTTGATCAAAAAATCCCAAAACATGCTAAACACAAAGGTTGGCAATCAACTAAATTCATCTTGTTTAACGTTTCCACAGAAGAAACTCATCACGTGCGTCCAAATTGCCGGCATAATTGTCATATTTGCAATGAGTTGGCGTTTGCCAGGCCCAGAGTCTCCTTCAGTCATGGGTCAGGTGGCCTAGACGTCAGGTTGTCACAGCAGCTTGCCCTGTTGGTTTGAACAGGTGTGACAGGTCCTGGGTCGAATCGCAACATTGTGGCGCGCCAATTGGTTCAGGACTTGGTCAGGTGTCCGCATTATCCCACACTCAAATTGACAGTTTGTCAGTAGCTCATTATGAATTTGGCCCCATCGAAATTGTGAATTTAAATTGGACGGAGACAGACGGATTTCAGTCCATTTAAATACAATAATTCACCTTTTCCAGTACTTACCTCCCCAGTTTCTTTGCTTTTGCGTTCACTTAATTAGTAGGGGGCGCCATTATCTCCTATAAGAGTTCAGAAACCTGACAAGCAGAAATGAGTTTGAATAAACAACATTGCTGTAATTGCACTTGTAAATTAAATGTTGACAACCAAACAGCATATTAATCCAAAAATGTTACTGAGCTAATGTTTTAATAAACAAAAATGTTTGATTTGAGTGACTCCATTCAATCTGGATGCTTTTTGCTTAAAATGTTGCTTTTACTAAACATACCACATTTTAATTGATAGAAACAGACGACATGAAGCTAGACTATTTTCCTTATCTTAATTTTTTTTGGAATAGTTAATCATTATTAATTTCACCTATATAAAAAAATGTTTGTACTAAATTCACACTGAAATGTACAACAAAATGTAGTATGTTGTTTGATTAACATTAATGAGAATCGATTAGAATACTGTATCACTATCCTCTTATTTTTGGATCTGGTTTTCAGGCAATTTAATATTTGAAAATTTAGTACGTGCTTGTCGAGATGCTTCCTGTTCAATCACCCTTCTCAAAGAGGATGAAAATAGAAATTGGACCGAAATAAATGCAATAAGAGTAATTGTGTAAGCTAAACAATGTTCATGTGTTCATTAGCTCATTGGCCCTGCTCACTGTCGTCAACGTCAACATTTGAGATGACCAATCAAATTGTATATTGGGCTCTATTTTCACATAGCTGAAGTTGCGAATTTCAGGGAGGTACGAATTGACTTCAGTTTACGGTCAGGCGAGTAAAGGCAGGAGCTAACAACATTTCACATTGAATACAATTTAACTTTGCAAATGTCAAATTGAACGACAAATAATAACAAAACTTATAAACTTTATAGTCGATTTGAACTGTAATAGGCCTAGCACCGTAATCAGCATGATATTGAGCATTACAATTTTTGTGCTTTCATCATGTTAGGCACCAGATTAATAATTCGTTACTTTGTTATGTAGGTAATGCTTTTATTGTTTTATCCACTGTGAAACAGGTAATTTGGCCCGTCGTATTATGTGTACTATATAAATAAAATAATTAATTTATTAATATAATATTATTGTACTTCAGTAAATTAAAAATCTCAGCATGAGGCAGAGCAGATGAGTAGACTGAGAGAAGAGGGTGAGAGAGGCAGGTGTCGACACATACTCACTGCCCTTGTGAATTTTTTTTTTAGCCTTGAAATGAAACAAATATTAGAGGAAAAAATAACCCCAAATGGAAGTGACCACGGATTCCAAAGCAGCTGTATCCTTTGAACCTCACGGTGTCAAATACTGACATCAGGAGGTGAGACATTTGTGCTTGATAATTTTTCATGTTTTATCAAACCAAACTTGGGTATCAAGGAAACGTTCAATTTGTAGTTGTGTTCCCAAAAATGTTTATATATGTCAGAAGATATTTACATTCATTTCACATGAATATTACACTATTATTTTCACAGCCTCTGGAGCGTCTAGACCTGTTTACAGCTCGATTTAATATTTGTCTTACTTCGTATTTGCAATTTAATAAAAAACATATAATGCAATGTGAGCCAATAGCTGCATTATGTTCAATATGTTAAAATTTAATAAACTAAATACGTTAAATAATTGCAACATTTACCAAGTATTAACATCCCATCAAGACACGCAACTTTGCTTGCTGCTGTTCTTTAAATACTCAAGTTGGTTAAATTTGTCGGATCTGATTGGCTGTCAGTGTTTATCGTTCATCTTTGAGATAATCGCTCGAAAGTGATTACTGCTGTTGTTATTGTTATAGTTGTGATGTGATCTCTGCTTATTGTATGTAGTTCGCTACGCCGTGTAAACAGAACACTAGAAAAGAGGCTCTTTGTAGATTTTCAAACACGCAAATAATATCCTCATCCTTTAGGCTTGCTCACTCAGAACATTTTAATATGACGGTATCAGCAGCACAATCAGATGCATCCCGCATTAAAGAGTTGCTAGGCGTCCTGTGCCGCTAGGCGTCTACAGTTGTCTGGTGTGAAATGGACTGACGCACACGCATAACTTTAAAGACGTCAGCATATCACTACAGCAGAGCATAGTGAGGTCTGAAGAGCATGACCATAATTCAGGACGCTAATCACGCAAACATTATCATTAATGTGAAAGCTGCACCTCCTGTCCGTCATGCAGCTTCTTTTAACCTTCGCCAACTAGCTGTCGGGAACGGGCGATCTTGATCCCACATCCCTTGGGGCTCGGCGCGGTTCCGAGCAGATCGTGGCTGCTGTTGATGAACGTCAGCCATGGATCTGCTGGCCATGTGACTGAGAATCTTCTTCTGGGGCCTTCATGGCCATGTCCTTGGAGCTGGGAACGCCATCACACCAGGTAGCAGGAGGGGACGCAGACATGGTAGTGTGCGTTTATGGTGTTGGGCAGTCGAGGAGCGTGTGGTCGGCGTCCCTGTGAAGCTGCGTTCCGTGTGTAACTGAGAGAAACGGTGTGATCGGACTTCTGCTTTTATCTCTTGCACAGACTTAATGCTGGAATTTTAGGTCAGAGGTTAGTTCTTATTGTTCAGAGCATTGGTGTGACTGCAACACAACGAGACCTGAAGCATCACCTCTACAAATTCACAGCACACACACACACACATGAGGCAGAGAATCACACCATATCTCTGGATCCGTTCTTCACACAGGCAATGAGTTTAAAAACAGAAATCTTCCACCGTTGTGTCTTTTTTAGAACAAGGGTTACAACTAAGGCCTTTATGGCCCAAGAGAACGCTGGGGGGTTGGGAAACCGGGGAATAAAGAAATGCTAAGAAAAAAGATGTAACTAACTAAATAGAATACGGATTAAAATTGATTAAATAAATAAATCAATACATTTTATTAAAATAAAAAAAATTATTAACACAAATAATAGTAAATATGAAATAAATTAACACATATATATATACCCCACCTTTACCACTATTTGCTGGATTATCTGAGATACCTGTGGGTTCATATGTTGCTGGTTTAAAAGGGGACATGTGTGCATTTTGCAGATAAACATTGAACTTTGCCTATTGCGGTCTAAGAGTGTGATTGCTTTAATGCAGTCAGTAAAAATATAATTGAAAAATTAAGTTGGCCCGTGGAACACTTAGCAGTAGCAGATAGGGCTGGCAAAAGTAGCAGACAAATTAAGTTTGTACTACCATATATGTTTTTATCACTAATTACAGATACACTTTTAATATTTGAGAATAATTTCCAATTATTACCACTTTATTAAGTCACCACCACTACTAGAATATTAAAGGGTTAGTTCACAAAAATGAAAATTAAGTCATTAATTACTCACTCTTATGTGCTTCAATTTTCTTTTTATCTTCCAACATAATAAATATATTTTTTATTAAATCTGAGAGTGGATCACTCCATAGAGGCTGTGGAGTGGCCTTTGGACGAACATTAAGAAACGTTTACGTGTGACACTGCTCACCATAAGTTCATCATATTTGTGTAAAAAACTCATAAATCATTCCAACTATCATTACTCTTACATGTTGTTGAGAACTGGAGTAGGACCGTCTTTCAACTACTTCTTGTTATTGGCTGTTACTAATTACTTGACCTAATTGATACACGCGCGCATGGAGCCCTTATCATCATCTTATAATCAGTGGTTGGACAACCGAAGTTGCTCATATACTCACACATACCATATATTATCATTTAATCGCACTATATATACTTTGATTCGCTGTTTGAATGTATAGTGAAATTTTGATCATTATACCCTATATATCTCCACTTAATTGCATAATGTATTTTGAAAATAGCGTACAATTGACTACACCATCATGCATCTGCCGGATTCAATAAGTTATAATCATAGTAATCCATTATACAAATTGGTGATAAATGACTTAGTTTTTAAATTTGGCAGAATTACCAATATACGTACGTATTTTATTTTTCGCAAAAATCATTAGCCCCTAGATACTCCACACTGACATATGATGCAATTAATTGCTGTTTACATAATCCATATTTTAGTATATTTAAAGCTGGCTTAATGTTTATTAAACCTGGCTTGATGCTGATATCGACGTTTAAATTGGCAACTATGGTGACTGTTCTTTTTGTCATTCCTTCTTTCGCGCTATGAAACAAACTAAGTTTTTGGCTCGATCACATATCAGTAATACAGAAATCAGTTATATGCAATCATAACAAAATAACCTTTGAAGTCACACTTTCCGGGGGGTCGACATCATAACCTCATTTATGAATAAGTTATTTTCTGAAAAATAACATCAAAAACCTTTGACTGTAATTAATCAATTAAAAAGATTGTTGCAGTACATGCCAACAAAATTATTGAGTGGTTATAAACAAAGTTAATGAGATTTCATGGCCAATTGAAAAAATATTTTTCTGATAAAAAAAATTCATCAAGTGTAAATGCAAAAGTAAAAATAAATAATGTTATTAAAATAAATAAATTGTTATTCATAACAAACATGTGATCACCTTGTGAATTTTCTTATAGAGAATAAAACATTACAGTGTTTCAGAAATTACAGGTGGAACATGGGATCATAACAAATAATGCCTTCACTTCTGATCAAACCATAAGTCACCTGCTCTATCTTGGCCTACTTTAATAAATATGCATGTTTTCTTTACAAAAGATAAGCACTCTGTTGTTGAAAACCATCATTCAAATACATGAGACAGCTGCGCTCACTTTTGGTGTGGTGCACGGCGCACTTAGGTATTTGCGTGCTCATTGCCGAAAATATGGGTTATTCTCTTTCAATACAGAGTGCGCTTTACCCTCTGGAATCTGCCAGGAAAAATATCAGTTGTTGGCACATATAGACGCACTGTCACGTTCTTCAGATAATCTCCTTTTTTGCCGCAGGGGAGGCCGTCGTTCCAATTTGTCTTTGCCGCTCCGTGCCACGCTGTTGCCTTTGTGATCTTTGGGATTTGCAAGCAGCAAGCACGCGGCCTCTATTTGAGTTTGTTCAGTTTAACATCCTCATCAAGGACAATCCTTCGTGGATGCAGCACATTGAGCTGGATTTGTATTTCCAAGTTGCTCATTTTACAGCCTCAATACCTCCCGCGCCCAGCTGCTTACTCAAAGACGTTTAGCTATCATAGGATGACATCAGCGATGCTTTTCCGCATGCTAACATTTTTGCAATTGTTCAAATGGGGAATTGTAAAGTTTTCAATTATGGCGCGATTGAGTGGCTTTGGAGGTTTGAGTTGTCGATATGTACAGTGGCACGCCTTCAGCAAGGTCTCCATCATAGTATCATTTATGAGCTGGAACACTGTGTAATTTTTTGGTTTTATTCCCAACTGATCTGCACAGCCTGTATACCTTGAGTGCGAGTTTTTCGGCAACCACAACATCCAGGCTGTTTGCTGGCTAAAATATTGTCCACAGTGCTGAGCTGTGCCGTTGCCATACAGCCAAACCAGACCACTGTTCATCATAACTTTTGTCCATATCTTACATCATCACCCAACATGCACTCTGGAATTTTTATTCAATTTTTCATGTTGAAACATTCTCACTTTCTGAGATGCAGATGCTGAGTGGGTACCTGCGCCCTGGGAGTGCAACACTACCTTCAGAGTAGTTTAACCCATCATGTGGCTAAGCACTGCCACAGGCTTACATTCATATATCAGTGGTGAAACTGATGCAGGATGTCGCAAGCCAGTAGCTCATGAATGCGCGCCACAGTGTTGTAGATTTCAGGAGACAGTATTGTTGTTGGAGTTGTGTAGTTGTGGTCCATAAACTTCATCAGACTCTAAGTTCTCCACTATATAGAAGGCTGGCTCATCTGAAGCCGACTGAACCATCACCTCGTCGTTTTGCTTTGGCCCTGCTCCAGGCAGTTGTTTGGCTTTTCTCAAAAATCCATGTCATAAATCTGAACTGATCCTTGGTGGCTTAATTTTTTTGGCCTCTGGTCACTCAGTAATCTGGAGTAGCTCTTTGGCCCCGCCAAATGTCCAATGAGATTTGTTGTGTCAAATGACTTTACCAACGAAGATCAAACTGCAAACACCCTTTCTCTGAAAATTTGGGAAAATATTGCTGATGAATTTTGCGCATTCTTTGTTTAATGTAAATTGTAATTGCCTAAGTTACTTAGACTGCGCTTTTGCCCTTTGGCTCAAGACTTAGCACAGTTGCTCACTATGCATAATGATTCATTGGCGAACTGTCATTTTATAATAATATAATGAGAAATGTCCCCCCCCCACATTTCAAAATCTAAGTTCTTATCCAATGTAGGATTTCGTTTTGTATTGCCTGCCTGCTTGCCAATTTTGGAGTCTCTGAATTAATCCATTCTGCATCTTTTAACATAATGAAATTTTTTAAAGTTGCTTTGGTATCCAGTAAATTTGGATTGACACATTATTGTCATTTACTTGCGGTTACTTGGAAATATTATGTAATATTTCTTTTAATTTATATTTCTGTAGGTCTTAAATTTAATTTAGAAGGGGATTAAAAGCTCAAATTTAGCAGCCCCACCTGTAGCTACCTAAATTTTGTTACAAAATTGCATTGAGATTGCGGGTCATTTTTTCAGAATACTAAACCAAAGACATGTGCTTGTTTCAATTGTTGTCGGCTGTCTTTTGAAAACATCTCTTTGTTGAATTGAAGCTTTCATAATTGTCATCTCATGTGCTCATCTCTGCCCTTGCCTTTGTGTAATCATCTCCTGTGGGGCCACATCTTCAAATGCTTAAGTTACTCATGTTGAAGCTTGTGGTGAATACTTGTCCACCTGGCATATGAGACATGTTGTGGTTTAGGGTCTTTAAGGACCGTGATACATAGGCTAGTTGCACTTGCGGTTGCTCTTTATTTTTGCCAAACAGTGGTTGCTTGTGATATAGCACACTTCTGATCTTGCCACAGCAACCATTGTTTAGAGGGTAATCGAGACATCGGCAGCTAGTTACCACATGCATACCATATCGTTTAAGAAAATGGTATCGGTATTGGCAGACAACATACCAACGCGAGACATCGGCATGCGCGGGGCTCCCAAACCAGTATCGGAATTGGGAATACGCCCCAGGGTCACGCATATCTTGTCTAGTCAAGTGTCTGAATCTAAAGCAGGATGGTGAACAATGCCGCTCTCATCAATGAGAATGGGCAGAAACTAGACTCATCCCCCCCTGTAAGCAAATTGAACAGATACCATATTGACATCAGTATTGAGTCCAAATCAGATTGAGAACATTTATCTGAGGGTTTCCGCATACCATTATTGTGGACAGCCAGCCGATAATTAATTCATTAACCATGCATTTTGCAATTTTCAATTTTTGGGTATTTTATTGTAGCAGCGCTCTCTTCCTGTTAGAGCACGATAGCCATGCCCTGTTGGAGGAATTCACTGTGTTTATTCTTTTAGATTTCGGAAGTTGTAGTTATAAACTTGAAATTTCATTGCCAATTTACTAACTTTCGTCAGATCAGTCATTCCAAAAATCATATTGATCCTTGGTAGTTTAATATTATAGAGCCACCACACTAGACATTACTGATAAGAGAATCAACGTTAGTGCTAAGCAGTTGCGTTATTTTTTCAACATTTAATGGAAGGGTATGAGGTGTTTTTCTCACTTATTTTGCTCGAGGTTTCATTATGGCATTTCTTTGAGGTTTAGAGCCACATTTCCTGGTCTTTGGTCTTTTATGAATTTAATAAATAATCTGTTTTTTATCTGTCCAAATATACCTTCGGCGATTTAAATTCGGATATTTACTGAGTAATTATTTTTCAGCCAACTTTACTTCTACTCACTATTCATATTACCTCCTGTAGGCTATACTTTCTACTCTTACATTTTAAAGTCCCCCTTTGATCATTTTGATCTATTTATATATTTTGCAGTGGATTTAAATTAATTATTATGCCAGCCAAACTATAAGCTGCTGTCGCACTTCATTTCAGCAGAGTTGGATACCGGTTGTGGGTCTGGCAGCTTGCTGGTATTGGACTTTCCCCCGGCGAGTCGGCGGCGTTCCCCCTTTTGCCAGCTTACAGTTACAAATCATAAGCAACTCAAATGTTTGTATTTAATTATTAGCTTGTCCAGGCTATTGTTGTTTGTCAGTTCACCTCACCTCCTGATTGAGACATTTTCCTTTGTACTTTATTTATATTCGTTTAGTTTTGTAATAGCGGTCAACTTGCCACGTTCTCACATCTGTCTGCTGGCTCGCCGTTGCGTAGCAGGATACTCAGTTCATATTTTCAGTTTTCCCTCCTGTCAGTCCCATAGAGGCTATGCTGTCGGAAGAGATGTTCACTTTCCAGTCTTTTGTTTTTTACCTGGATCTCACATGAAATACAAACAGTTTTGCGTATGAATGTATATTGTTTTATATTATAGGCATTAATAACAAAAATATTATCTGAAAAATAAAAGTTCCATATTGTTTGTCTTTAACTCTGTGGCTATATTATACACTAATTAACTACTATCATAATATTATCTAATGTAAAAGTTTCTGGGAGGGAGGGGACCCCACTAGCTTACTGACGTCATAACTCCAGTCTTATTTAGTCAGTATTTAGTTGTTGGCCACTATTTAGCCATTTGAATGTAGAAATACTTAGAGGAAATTGAGCTTATTTTTCTCAAAACCCTGTAGGTTAATAAAATGACACAAGAACATGCTTAACATGGATTTTCATTCACTCTAAATAGCCTGCCGTTACTTTTGGTGTTGTTTCCTGCTTGAGATGGAAACCATCCACACAATTTGTTGCCATTCCAGATAAGAGGACTCCATGTTGGATAAGTATAAACAACATATCATTCGTACACCAAGAGTGTTATTGCATTGTATTTGTTGCATTGCATTATTGCGTAAAACCGTCTATAATATATTTATATGGTTGCACATGGTTGCGTTGGCTCTACCAACATATCCCTGAAATCCTAGTCAGTGCCATTATCAGCAATCAAAAATAACAAATTTATAAAATAGCCAATCAGAAAATAAGATTCCGGGTAAACAACAACCAAAAAAATAAATAAATTGTACACGAAATTTATCACCTGTGCCTTTCAAAATGAGAGCTGCTATAAAAATTCAGCATAGCATATATAAGGATCAATTACAGGAGGCACCAATCAGGATTATGAGTCATTTTATTTCGATTAATTATTTGATGAATCATTTATCGACACTGACGTATACAGAACACAGGGTTTTTTGCTATAGGCTTACACTAATTGTCTAGCTGCTCTACAAGATACTGAGTTAAGTGTGTACATTTATATTTCAATGAAGGTTATTGGCATAAATATGACAATACATATAGCCCCCCCTGCACACTCACCCGGTAATCAATATCAGATTACCACGCAATAGAATCTAATTTCTGTGGGAAACACTGTATTCCAGTTTCATCTGGCTAAAATTCCGTTTGCAATTGAGTTCAGATTTAGCATAATTCTGTAAAGTTAACCAATATTGTGTGATGATCACTGTGGGTTCGCGTCTGTTGATTCTGAAGATTGTGTATTGGCTCATTCTTCATTTATGGTCCAGAGAAGGCCAGACTAACATGCCTGTGTGCCACATTAGACTTTAAATCAACTCAATAATCACTGCAGATGACAAGTGAAAGATTATGCGCTCGTAGTGTCCCATTTACATTGCTTCCATGCAGCCGGTACCTAATCATTTGTTGCTTTCTATGCTAAAGTTGTGGTAATGGTGCTCGAACCAGTTGACCACTATTTTGCCTTTTGTTTGTTTTTCGGGGTACCTACACACGGAAGGGGTTCTGCAAATATTGTGAGATCATGCAGAAATCGGCGGGATATTCATTTGTTTTTGTGTGGGCATTAGACATAATATTGAAATATTAATCCACCGTTATTTGTTTATCTAAATGTAGTTTTAGAGTTTCAATTGAAGTAGTTTTTTACTGCGGTTTTATTGACTATTTATGATCATTTGACTGAGATTGGTTTTCAATCAATTGAATTTGCTTTTTGCGTTCCCCCGCCAAAACAGCTCTTCGGGCTATTATCTGTTTGCCGCTGATCGACATCTCTGTAGTTAAACATACATAGTTTGTCTTGTATAAACCTAAATATGCCGCCCTTTGGTTCTTTTTATGAATCATAATTCTCCTAAAACCCAACTTCCGGCATAAGGTTATTGCCGAAGTTTATTTGACCTAATTCGACATTTGACTGACTGAATTGTTTCTTTATGTTATTAAACTTCACTGTACATCTGTTCACTACTACTTTTATAAATGCTATTATTGATAACTGAAATGCAACAAAAGATATTTGTCATTTTTTAAATCGACTT
Organism: Hybognathus amarus; assembly: GCA_030378365.1. Lineage (NCBI taxonomy): Eukaryota > Metazoa > Chordata > Actinopteri > Cypriniformes > Leuciscidae > Hybognathus > Hybognathus amarus. The sequence continues at coordinate 28,977 of JAQIUQ010007669.1, forward strand.
ACAAATATACCCTGTTGTTTATTTGCAACATTTGTAGTTATACTAGATGCACATTACATATTGTCTGAATATGTTTAACAATTTTTACATCAAACTTTGAAAAAAGCAGGGTTTGTGTTTTGTTATAAATATACTTTGCCATACACTAGTGAACTTGTACTCACTATGCTGCCGCCCTAACCACATTTGTGTGCTATAATGTTTAAATGTATTGAAATCTTGGAAAAGAAGTAAGAGTGGTGTTTTATAATATTTTGGTTATTATTGCCTAAAATGTAACTTGGAGTTGGTCAGCTAGTGCTCAAGAAATTTGTTGCCGTTCCATTAGTAGGATCATTCTTGGCAGTTTGGCGTTTTGTCGGCGGCTACTCGGTATTGAGAGTTAGTGCCAGCTTGCTTCTCAGTGACAAACACGCGCCCAGAAACAAGAACGAGATTGCCAGTTGTTTATATGTTTGCCTTTTGCGTCGAACATTGTTTTTTCAGCAAACACTAATTGGCCATCAAGTAAAAGGGCTGAAAAATTCAAGCTGATCATGGTACTTGGGACTGGTTTGGACTTACCATTACCTCAGTGGAAAGATAGTGTCACCATGAATTGATGATGTGCAAATTATGATGCTAATGACCCTTGTTTATCACATGATGCTCCTGATGTTTATTGCCTAATTGGTTTAGTTTTATTTTGTTTAATATAAAGAAACTAGTAACTATATACAGTATATTGACCATTATCTTTATTGCAATTTACATTCTTTAAATATATCATTTAGGGATAAAAAGACAATGATTAAAGCACCTATTTGATATAAATAAAACTTGGTAGACACTTTAAATGTTACTAAAAGCTATTAAAAATAAATAAATGAATCAAACTCTTATTAAACACGTTTATCATCACAAGGGAAATGAACTAAGTAAAGAAACAAATGGACCTTCAATTAAAATAGAACAACATCATTATCTTATGCCCCAGTTTGTAATGCTATCCTTCTTCAGATTATACGCAGCTCACTAGTTCATCCTTTGACAGATTTTATCTTTATGAGGGGTTCAGCTGAAGTCAACACAACCTTCATCTGTTACACCACAATCGACTAACCTTAACTCTTCAGTCTCATTCAGGAAACACTATAATAAATTAGATAATATATATAATTTCTCCTCAAAGATTCTATATGTTGTCATTAAATATATTGCCATTTTGTTACTATGCAAAACTGTTTATTTTGGATATATTATTTTTTTATATCATTCATTATCACCACAGAAAACAGACAAAGCTTAAGACTTTTATAAGATCTTACCCCTCAAGTATTTCCAGTTTAAGTGAGGTCCTGCAGTAGATCAGAAAGCTGCTCGACTCTGAGTCTCTTAGTTCATTCCATGACAGATCCAGTCTCTCTACAGGTTGAGTTATTGTGGTGTTACAAGATGGAGGTTGTGCTTTGCTCTGAATTCAGCTCTCTGATCAAACCCCTCACACCTGAGAGAACTGGATCTGTCATGGAATGAACTAAGAGACTCAGGAGTATCAAGCAGCTTTCTGATCTACTGCAGGACCCTCACTTTAAACTGGAAATACGGGGTAAGATTTTATAAAAGTCTTAACTTTTGTCTGTTTTTCTGTCATGTGGTGAATAATGAATGATATAAAAAATAATATATACGATAAACAGTTTACCATCAAGTAACAAAAATGGCAATATAAATATTAATGACAACTGCTTTCAGTATACAGAATCTTTTGAGGAGAAATTCATATGCTGTTCTCTTTCATTTATTATAGTGTTTCCTGAATGGAGAGACTGAAAGAGTGTCATTGTTCTCTACAGGTTGAATAATTGTGGTGTCACAGCTGAAGGTTGTGCTGCTCTGACTTCAGCTCTGAGATCAAACCCCTCACACCTGAGAGAACTGAATCTGTCAAAGAATGAACTAATAGACTCAGGGAGTCAAGCTGCTCTCTGATCTGAAAGAAGGATCCACATTACAAACTGTTGAGAACGCTCGAGATGCAGTGATGATGACTACTAAACTGTTCTTCTTTTAATTGAAGGTTCATTTTGTTTCTTCTTAGTTCACTTTCCTTTTGTGATGGTGAATTACACTCTATATAAACATGTTTAATAAGAGTTTGATTCATTTATTTATTTTTAATAGCTTTTAGTAACATTTAAATATCTTCAAGTTTCTTATATCAAATAATTAAATTTTTTGCTTTAATCATTGTCTTTTCATCCCTAAATGATATATTTTGAGAGAACGTAAATTGCAATAGAAGATAATGGTCAATATACTGTTATATTACTAGTTTCTTTATCTTAAACAAAATAAAACTGAACCAATGACATAGGCAATGACATAGGACAGTCATGTAGGATTATAAACAAGGGTCATTAGCATCATCATTTAGCATCATCATTCATGGTGACTTATGCCTCGTTTCCACTGAGGGGTACGGTACGGTACAGTACAGTACGGGTCGGGTACACCATGATCAGGCTTGCGTTTCCACCGCCAACAGTACCCTTACTTGATAGGCGTGGTGTTTGCTGGAAAGAAGCGATCGACGTCATTTTCGCGCGAAGAAAGCGACATAGTAAACAACAATGGATGACAGACAGCACAGCAGATCTTGTTCTTGCTTCTCAGCATGTTTGTCACTAGAAACAAGCGCTGGCATTAGGCGTTTCTCAATACCAAGTAGCCATCGCAAAGTCCGACTCAGGAGAATGATCCCTGCTAATGGAACAGCGCGTTCTTGAACGCGCCACTCAGCTCGCTCTGGCTCTGCGACTCCGGTTATCTCTGTATGTACATTTTAGGCAATAATAAAACGAAATATGTTATAAAACACCACTCTGCTTCTTTTCGATTTCATTTCAATACATTTTAAACATTATAAAGCACACAAATGTGGTTCAGGCAACGCATAGCCTATTGATTATATTCACTGCATGTATGTAACGTTATATTTATAACAAAACTAAATATAAAACACAACCCTGCCTCTTTTCGTTTAAATGTAAAAATATTAAACATATTCCAGGCAATATGTAATGTATTGCATATCGTATTGGTACAAATGTTGCAATAAACAACAGATTATCTTGTAATACAATTTAAAAAATGACAAAATTATCTCTTTTTGTTGCATTTCAGTTTTATCAATAATAGCCATTATAAAAGTATAAGTAAAAGGTACAAACAGATATACAGTAAAGCTTAAATAACATAAAGAAACAATTCAGTCAGTCAAATATACAAATTCAGCGCTCAAAGATATGAAACTTCACGTAGCCTTCTGCCAAAGCTATTGGCCAGGGAACGAATTATAGATTCACGAGACCAAAGATCACCTGTTAGGTTTATACAAGACAAACTATATCTCATGTTTAACCACTACAGAGACGTCCGAGTCAGCGGCAAACATCAGGAGCGACTAGCCGCGGAAAGGCTGTTCCAGGTGGGGGACACGAGCGCGAGCGTCCGGTGATCGCTCTGAAATGGATCTCAGTCAAATTGATCATAAATCTATAAATAAACCACAGATTTGAGCTTTAAAAAACTACTTTCGCGCCTGGAAAACTCTTAAAACTACATTTCGTGACACAATAACAGTTGGAATTATATTTCAACTGTCCTGCTTCTAATGCCCCTTTAACAACGTCGAGTGACGACTACTTGTCCACCAATCACCGTTCTGCAGTGAGTCTCAGCGCCACCTTTTAGGACCCTTTCACTGTGCTAGGTACCCCAGAGCAGGAAGGGTACCCCAAATGGTGTGGTCAATCGGTACGGTTCGGCACACATCCACAACTTTTGACAGTGGGAAACGCAAATAAAATGCGATACAATTCGACCGAAGCCGTGCTCAGTGGAAACGAGGCATTAGATGCTAAACTCAAACAGCTTTAACAATCATGTATCGCAACAGCATATTATACCCTTCCACTGTTGTCATCTCAGTAGTTTATTTGAGTTGATTTAAAGTTGTTAATGCAATAATGTCGCACACATTTGTCTTACAGGTTTTAGATGTTAGTCTGGCCTTCTCTCGGGCTCAGCTGATGGAGAATAAAGCCAATACACACACAATCTTCAGAATCAACAGACACAAACCCACAGTGATCATCACACGTGTTGGTTTAACTTTACAGAATTATCTAAATCTTCGTTCAAAGTCAAACAAGGAAACCTTTGACCAGATGGAACTGGATACAGTGTCTCCCACAGAATTAGATTCTATTCGTGGTGGTGTGGTGTTTTGGTACCGGGGGTTGGGGGCTTATATGTGCCACAGGGGCCTATATGTATTGGAAGCATGTTATCAATAACCTTCATTGGAATATAAATGTACATAAGCTTAACTGCAGTAATCTGTGAGGGCACTGGCAAGAAAATTAGTGTACCCAGGCCTTATATCAAAAACCCTTGTATGGTTCTTGTCTATATACTCTAAACATTAGTGCTGTCAAATTGAATGATTCATCAAAGTGATTAATCAAAAAATAAAAATAACTCATAATCCTGATTGATACCTTCCTGATTGATACCTTCCTGGTATGTACTATGCTGAATTTTATAGCAGGGCTCTCAATTTTTGAAAGGCAGCAGGAGTGAGAGAATCACGTGAACAATTTCAGGATATATAATTTTATTTATTTATTTATTTGGTTGTTGCATTAAATCTTACCCGGATACAATAATACTATTTTCTGATTGGCTATTTTATAGCAATTTTCTTCTTTTTTTGATTGGCTGATAAGTGGCAGGCTGGACTGCAGAACTCCAGGGGATACACGCTTGATTCCGGCCGGTTCCAGTGAGAGCGGCGCGGCCAGAGACATTTTCGGTGCTGTGGCATATTAAATATATTATAAACAGTTTTTACACGAGATAAATACAAAAGACCGAAACGAGTGACTGTGACGATCAATGCGTGACACTTCTTGCAGGTGTGATTCACCGTGTACAAACCGGAATAGTATAAGTTTATACTTATCCAAACACAATCAAATGCACTCTTATCTGGATGGCGCCGATTTATCTGGATAGTTTTTTTTTATTACGATGTCAAGCAGAAATGAAAACAAGCTGAAAAGCCATAACAGCAGGCTATTTATTAAGTACTCTCCAACTGAAAAACATTTTGTTTCTAGGTGTTAACATGTTCTTGTGTCATTTTTCTAATGTTACAGGGCGTTTCTTGAGAAAAATAAGCTCAAAGTTGCATTTCTGAGTATTTCTACATTCAAATGGCTGTGAATCAGTAGCAGACGCTAAAATGCTGACTAAAATAGACTGGAGTTGTGACGTAGTAACTCCACTGGGTGGGGCCAGAAGCTCATACTCCCCTCCCTCCCAGAAACTTTTTACACTGTAGATAATGTATAATATTCTGTAATAGTAGTTAATTCATGTATAATATATAATAAAACACACCACAGATGCAAAATATAGAAAAGAGACGGACAGGGACAACAGGGAACTTTTATTTTTCAGATAATGTTTTATTTTGTTATTTAATGCCTATAAATATAAAACAATATACATTCAGACGCAGTCAATAATACGAAACTAATGTTGTATTTCATGCGAGATACCAGCGGTCAAGTGACAAAAGAACGACTCATACCCGAAGACTCGAGAGATGAACTAATCATTTCTCTTTCCGGTACTGACAGCATAGCCTCTATGGGACTGACAGGAAGAACGAAGACTCGGACGCGGCCGAACCCGAAGACTCGAAATATGAACTAATCATTACTCTTACCGGTCCTGCTATATCACACACGACACGGCCCAGCAGACAGATCAGAGTCAGACACTGACGAGTTGACAGCTAACGTATCGAGACACGAGAGGAGGAGAAACAAACCTGATAAATATGAAGTTGCAAAGGAAAGAATGTCTCGGATCAGGAGGTGAGGTGAACTAACAGAATCAGACAGCAATAGCCTGAACTTAAGACTCAACAACTAATAAATTAATACAACATTTGAGTTGCTTATAATTTGTAAGTGTAAGCTAGCGGGAGAGACAGAGCTCTCAGCAACGGGGAGGGGGAGGGTCGTCTCCGTGCCAACGGCTCCGCCCACAACCCAGAGGTGAATTGCTAATGAGCTACTGCCGCTCTGCTGAAGTGAAGTGCCATAAAACGGCACAGGTTTTGTGATTTTGGCTAAAAATGGCATAATCATAATTTAAAGACCACTGGGAATGTTTATAAAATAGATACAAAATATGATCGGAGGGGGACTTTAAATGTAAGGAGTAGAAAGTATAGCCTACAGATAATTGCGTGAATAGCCTATGTGAGTAGAAGTACAAAGTCGGCTGAAAAATAATTACTCCAGTAAAGTATACGTTAGATCGCCCAAAACGTGTATTTGGACAGAATACGAGACAGAATTATTTATTAAATTCATAAAAGACCAAATACAGGAATGCTGGCTTCTAAACCTCAAAGAAATGCCATAATCACGACCTCGGAGCAGAAACAAGTGAGAAAACACCTCACATGTGCCCTTGCCATTAATGCTTGGATAACACGCTTAGGCCTAACGTTACGTACTCTTTATCAGTAATAATAATGTCTAGTGTGGTGGCTCTGTGATATATTTAAACCTACCAACGTCCGTTGCCATGATTTTTGGAATGACTGATCGCGAGAGGTTTTAGTAAATTGCGCAAATCTGTGGTGGAAAGGCGACAGCATTTAACAGCAGACTAACTTTTTAGAGTTATAGTGTTCATTATACTGACCATTTAGACTCCGGATTGATTCTGGAGGAATGAGCACCAGCAACAATCCGTCCTCCAACGCATGACCATGTTTTGATTATATGCGTGCTCTATTCGTATCCTGTCAGTTTGTGAGAGTGGGAGGAGGGAAGGAGCGCACAGCTCTACAATAAAATACAAAATCCTGAAAATCAATGCATGGCGGTCAGCGTTGATATTGTGGCTGGCTGCCACAAATTAATGAATGTATGGGAAACCCTGGGATAAATATTCTCTGAATGTAGAGATTTCGAAATCCGACTTTCCTCGCATTCTCTGTAATGCCTCAATCATAATCATATACTGTTCGTTCATTGACCAGGGGAGAGAAATGAGCGAGACTGAGTCTGGTTTCTGCCCAGGTTTTCTTCGCCATTCTGTCATTGATGGAGTTTGCCATTGTCGCCATTGGCTTGCTTCGTCTGGGACATTAAGTTCAACAATTGCCTGCATTGACACTAGAGTTGTCCGATTTCGAGATGAGTTTCGGAAATGCCACACATACCAATAAATATTCTGGCATCGGTATTGGCGAGTACTTCTACCTGCGTACCGACCGATACCATTTTCTTAAACAATATCAAATTATGCATGCTAGCTTGAACACTGCAAATCGGGAGATTAATTTCTCGCTGCTTAGCAATGGTTGCTTGTGGGCAGACAGGAAGTCGTGCTATTGCCACAAGCAACCACTGTTTAGCGAAGCAGCGAGAGAAACGCACGCGTGCGCTAGCAGTATGTCCGCTGTTCGGCAGTATTTCAGACTGGACCAACCAGTCAATAAAACCGCAACATGTCTCATATGCCGGGTGGAACAAGTATTAGCAACTTCAACATGAGTAACTTAAGCATTTAAGAATGTGTCACCCCGCAGAACATGATTACACAAAGGCAAGGGCAGAGATGAGCCACATGAGAATCAACAATCTCTAAAGCTTCATTCAAACGAAGAGAAATGTTTTCAAAAGACAGCCAACAAGCAATAAATATCCGACAACATGTACTGAGTTTATTATCTGGATGACCAGCCGCTGTCACAACTGAAATGCCGTTTATTTAACAAAATTGTTTTAGGGTGGCTACAGGTGGCTACTTAAATTTAAGACTTTTAATACCCCTTCTCAAATTAAATTTAAGACCAAACTTACGACAGAAATATAAATTAAAAGTGAAAATATACAGTAATATTTCCAAGTAAAAATTGCAAGTAAAATGACAATAATCAATTGTCAATTGCGAATTTCTTCAGCAGCTGAAGAATACCGGCCATTTTAAAAAATTGAATTATGTGTTTAAAAGTTGCAGAATGGATTAATTGGGAGACTCCAAAATTGGCAGAGACAGGCAGGCAATGCAAAACAAAATCCTACATTGGGAAATAGAAAACTTAGATTTTGAAATGTGGGGGGGACATGTCGTATATACTATAAAATGACATTCGCCAATGATCATTATGCATCATGAACGCTGTGCTCAGGAGAAAGTTCTCCCTCTTTTTATTCGGGCGGGGGAGATACCGAGCACGAAAGAGGCATTGCCCAGTCCTCAGCACCCTATCGGATGGCGACATTAAACAAAGACTGCGATCGTGTGGCAATATTTTACCGTTTCAGAGAAAGATCAGCGTTTTGCAGTTGCACACGTGTTCCGTTGAAATTTCAAGAGGGGTGGCCGTGAGAAAGTCATTTAACACAACAAATCTCATTGGACATTTGAGAAGCAGGCACGAGGCGGTGTACGCGATTACCTGCAAGCTGACCAAAAACGGAAAAATTAAGCCACCAGAAAGCGCAAACCCCCGGTAAGTACTCAGACTTCAATTGACATGGCGTTTGAGAAAGCCGAAACAGCTGCCTCCAGACAGCGCCAAAGCGAAACAAATTACAAACAAGGTGATGGAGTCCATCGCTTCAGATGACCAGCCTTTCTCTGTAGTGGAGGACGTCGGTTTTCAGAGTCTGATGAAGTTTATGGAGCCACGCTGACGCTGCTCGAGCCGGCGTCACTTTGCTCAGGTGTCTGTCTCCCTGAAATCTACAACACTGGTGGCCACGCACATTCATGAGCTACTGGCTTGCGACATCGCTGCAAAATCAGTTTCACCACTGATATATGAAGTTCAGTATGTAAGCCCTGTGAGCATGTCTTAGCCTCACGCACAGTGCGTATTGATAAGGACTTAAACCGTGTGAAGGTAAGTGTCTGGCTCCCAGGAGTTCCGGACAATACCCATCTTGCCAGCATTCTCCGCCTATTCGGAGGCATTTGAGAAGATGATTCAGAGCACATGGAAAATCGATAAAACCAGAGTGCATGCTGTCGCTGAGAGATAATGCTAAGACATGACGAAAGCTATGATGGACAGTGGTCTGGCTGAGTTTGGCTGTATGGCGCACACACTTCAGCTGGCAATTCATGACGGTGTTTTTAGCCAGCGCAGCCTCGACGGATGTTGTGGCTATTTGCCAGAAAATCGTCGGCCACTTTAAACACTGCTCCCTCGCCTATTCACGTCTCCAGGCTGTGCAGATCCAGTTGGGAATGAAACCAAAAAGGTTACAGCAAAATATTCTCCACTCGCTGGAATAGTACTTTTTATATGATGGAGACCTTGCTGGAACAAAAGCGTGCACCTTGCTACATATACCGCAGACTACGACCTCCCGGCCACTCTCAATGCGCACCAGTGGCAATTAATTGAAAACTTTATAACACTCCTCTCCCCATTCTGAACAATTGACGGAGAGATGTTAGCTCATCAGAAGCATCAGCTGCAGATGTCATCCCTCTGTGATAGCACTGAGAGCGTCTTTCTCGAGTAAGCAGGCTGACACAGACTACGACGTTAAAAGACACATTATTAATGAGGCTGTAAATAAACGCTTCAATCAAATCCAGTACGATCCCATGTACTGCATTGCCACCTATTTGGATCCCACATAAGGATTGCTACTGCTTGATGAGGATGTTAAACAAAGCGTTCGAGAAATACTTGAGGCACACCTGTTGCCTGCTGCCGGTGCGGAGGATGGGACGCGCGAAGGAGAGCGCACATCACACAGAAGCGCAAGAGGCAGCGATCCGACAGAGCAGGGCCCTCCCTGCACGATGTTTTTGAGGAGATTCTGGAAGAACATGGACTAGAGAGGACAAGTACCTCATATATCCCAACAACTGGGTATTTTTCTGGCAGAGACCACTATTCCCAGAGGTGGAGAGCGCACTCCTGCTATCGGAGAAATAACCACCTGCGCTTTCCAGAACTCGCACAAATGGCACTGCAAATACCTTTCAGTGCCGCCGATGCACCAGCACCCGAGAGTGAGCGGTTATTCAGCTCTGTGTCTCATGTCTTGAATGTAAAGGAGAAGAATAGAGCTTTCCTGTGACAAGGCAGAGATGCTTGTGTTTTAGGAAGAACATGCACCCCTCGTTAAGAAGTAGGCCAGAGATAGAGCAGTGTCATTTATGTCATTTTGATCAGAAGTGGAGGTACTGTTTTGTTTTCGTGAGATTGCCCCATGTTGCCAGCACTGTGCAGCTTTCTGAATAAACACTGTAATGTTTTATTCTCTATGAGAAATTCACAAGGTGAAAAGATAGCCCTATTTATGTTTGGATTTGTGAATAACAATTTATTTATTTTAATAACATTTATTTATTTCACTTGTTTTTGCATTTACACTTGATGAATTTTTTTTTATCAGAAAAATATTTCTCATTGTGGCCATGAAAAATAATCTCATTGAGTAAGTTTTTGTTTATCAGCTCTAAAACCACTCAAATGATTTTGTTGGGCAATGTACTGCAACAATCTTTTCATTGATTAGTTAGCAGTCAAAGGTTTTTGAATGTTATTTTTCAGAAAATAACTTGTCATGAATAAGGTTATAATGTCAACCAGAAAGTGACATTAAAGGTTGTTTTTGTTTCATAAATTGGTCTGATTGAATTTGTGCTCATTCTAGGATAGTGTGATCAAGAGCCGAAAGACTTAGTTTGTTTCCATAGCACAAAAGAAGGAATAAATAACAAAGAAAAAATATCGAGCATCGGCCAAGATTGTTACGTTAAACATCGGTATCGAGCATCGGCCCCGAGAACTTCCCAGTCGGTGCATGCCCTTAACACCCACTTTCGGACACTGACTCGATCGTCATTTTTCGGCGGTTGATTACATCATCTGTCAGCTAGTGTCCGAGCCCCGGCTCTGGGCTAAATAGATTTTCAAAATAAATACATTACATTATATTGAGCTTATTTCTCCAAAATTTAAAAACTAAGTCATTTCTGGGCCCGTTTCTGTTATAATGCGCTACTCCACACATGATTATAACTTATTTTTACGATCAGCGCAATGCATGATGGTGTGTAGGGCTTAGGTTAGTGACCATCGGTTTGTACACTACTTTTCAAAATGCATTCTGGGATAGATTGAGTGGATTATATAGGGTATAATAATCGTCACTATACATTCGGACAGCACTACAAAATGGCGAGCTCACTATATAGTGAGTAATGGGTGAGTATATAGTATATATGAGTATATAAACGCTTAGGAGATGTACCGCCACCTACCGCATAAGATGATGAACGCGCTCCGGCTATATCAGCGCATCAGCTCTATACGGTAGGTGGCGGTAATACTCCTAAGTGGTGAGCAGCCGGTAACAAGAAGTAGTTGAGGAAGAACGTCCTCATCTCAGTTCTCGCGCATGCGCCCATAAGGAAGTAATGGAATAGTCGAATAAAGTCGTTATTTATGGGGTTTTTTCACACAAAAAGTAGTATCGTCGCTTGATAAACTTATAATTGAGCCGCTGTAGGCACATGGAATATTTAAACATTTTCTTTAATGTCTTTATGGGCACCTCAAGAGCCAGTCCCTTAGGCAGTCTATGGAGGCAGTGATCCAGCTCTCAGATTTAATCAAAAATATCTTTATTTGTGTTCCGAAGATGAACAAAGGTCTTACGGGGTTGGAACAGCATGAGGGTGAGTAATTAATGACTTCATTTTCATTTTTGGGTGAACTAACCCTTTAACTTGTTTCCATGTTCTAGTAGTGGTGGTGACTTTAACATTACAATAAACAAAGTTATTAATTAATTAGAAATTATTCAAATATTAAAATATATACTGTAATTAGTGATAAAAACATCTATCATGGTCACTACAAACTTAATTTTTCAAATTCTGCATATCCTTCCAGCAATAACTCTTGCTCCGCTGCGTTGAGAAACTGATCACACTCTTAGACCACGGTGAGCAGCCAATAACAGCGTTCAATGTTTCTACTATCGATACATGTCCCCTTTTAAACCAGCGCATGAACCCACAGTTATCACTCAATCCAGCGATAATAATCAAAACCCGCAGGACTGTTCAGAGAACGGGCCCTGTATATATATATATATATATATTTCATTATTTATTTCATATTTACATAAAATTGTATTTGTGTTAATAATTTTTTTTATTTTAATAAAATGTATTGATTTATTTATTTAAATCAATTTATTTTAATCCGTATTCTATTTATTTAGTTACATCTTTTTTTTTCTTAGCATTTCTTTACACTGTTTTCCTCCAGAGTTTCCCCGGAGCCCCAGCACTCTCTTGCGGCCCCTGAGGGCCCTTAGTTTGTAACCCTTGTTCTAAAAGAGACACAACGGGTGAAAGATTTCTGTTTTAAACTCATTGCTGCTGTGAAGAAACAGATATCAGAGAGATATGGTGTGATTTCTCTCTGCCTCATGTGTGTGTGTGTGTGCTTGTGAAGTTTAGAGGTGATGCTTCAGGTTAGTTTGTGTTCTTGCAGTCACACTTTCAATGCTCTGAACGATAAGAAACGTCTCTCAAGAATCTAAAACTCAGCATTAAGTGTGTGAGAGAGACAGAAAGCAGAAGTGACATATCTCCTCCGATCACACAGTTTCCTCTCACAGTTACACAGCGGAAGACGCCACTTCCTCACACAGACACGACACACACACACACTCCTCCGACTGCCCGACGCAGGTAAACACACACTGCATGTCTGCGTCCCTCCGTCCTCTGGTGCGGGATGGAGGCGTTCAGCTCCAAGGACATGGCCATGAAGGCCCAGAAGAAGATCCTCAGTCACATGGCCAGCAAGTCCATGGCTCAGATGTTCATCGACGACAACAGCAGCGAGGTTCTGGACGAGCTGTACCGCGTCTCCAAAGAGCACTCGGGGAGCCGCGCGAGGCCCAGAAGGTGGTGAAGAACATGATCAAGATCGCCGTGAAGGTGGGAGTCCTGTTCCGACACGAGAAGTTCAGCGCGGATGAGCTGAGTCTGGCGAAGGACTTCAGGAAAGAAGCTGCATCACGGAGCCATGACGGCCATCAGCTTCCAGGAGGTGCAGCTTTCACATATTCATAATGTTTGCGTGATTATCCCTGAATTATGGTCCATTAGTGCTCTTAAGTCGAGCCTCACTAGTGCTACTACTGCTAGTGATGTGCTGAAACCTCTTAAAGTTATGCGTGTGCGTCGTCATTTCACACTCATACAGGAAGCGACTGCTTAGAACACCCTAGCAACCACACAGAACACCCTAGCAACTCTTTAATGCAGGATGCATTCTGATTGGCTGTCAATATTTTTATCATTCATCTCAGAGTTAGAATGTTTCTGAGTAAACGGGCCTTTAAGAATGAGGAATATTATTTTGCCATGTTTGAAAATCTCAACAAAGTCAAAAATGAGCCTCTTTTCTAGTGTTCTGTTTACACCAAGAGCGATAACTGTAACAATAAAGCAGACTTACATACATAGCAGAGATCACATCACAACTATAACGATAACAACACAGAGTAATCACTTTCAGAGCGATTATATTCAAAGATGAACGATAAAAACACTGACAGCCAATCAGAATCCGACAGACTTTAACGAGCTTGAGCTATTTAAAGAGACAGCAGCGCAAGCTAATAATAAACAATTACGTGTCTTGATGGGGATGTTAATATTGTACTTGGTGTGAATGATTTGCAATTAATTTTAACATATTTATTTATTGAATTTTAACATATTGAACACAATTAATGCAGCATTGTTTGGCTCACATTGCATTATATATGTTTTTGTCGATCGGATCGAAAGTAGAACGACGTTAAATAGAGCTGTAAACAGGTCTAAACACTTCCAGAGGCTGTGGGAAATGTGTGAAATCATGTTGTAAATACTCATGTGGACGAATGCGTTCGAACAGCCACTAAACACTGTCTTCTCTCCACCTACTGACCTGATACATAAACATTTTGGGAAGCACGCTCAGCAAGATTGGATATAAACTTTGTCCCCTTGATACCCAAGTTTGGTTTGACGATGAAAAAACGTATCAAGCACAATGTTCTCACCTTTCCCTGATGTCCAGTGTTGGATTTACACCGTGAGGTTCGGGATACAGCTATTTCGACTGGTGACGTCACTCTCCATTTGGGGGTTACTTTTTTTCCTCTAATATATTTGCATTTCAAGGCTAAAAAAAAAGAATGAAAAATGCTTTAAACCCATGTTCAGCGGGCAGTAGATTATGTGTCAACACCTGCTCTCTCCATCACCCTTTCTTTCTCTCAGTCTCCTCATCTTGCCCAGTCTCTTCCCTCCTAATGCTGAGATTTTTTTAATTTACTGAAGGCTACAAATTGTATATTAATAAATTAATTATTTTTATTTATATAGTACACATAATACAACAGACGTTGCCCACGGTGCTTCACATACAGGAAAAATAAAACAATATAAAACAATTTACCTACAGTAACAAAGTTAATGAATTATTAATCTAGTGCCTAACATGATGAAAACGGAGTCATGATGTCATGTTGCGTCATGCTCGTTACATACTAGGCCTATTTACAGTTCAAAATGGCGAAATTAGACTAAAGTTTATAAGTTTGCCTTATTATTTTTGTCATTCGTTTAACATTTGCGACCTTAAAACTGTCAAATATGAAATGTTTAGTTTAGCTACTTACCTTTACTCGCATTTGACCGTAAACTAAAGCGTCGAGTCTCTCCTGAAATTCGCGCTCAGCGTCTGTGAAAATAGAGCCCGCCTACTTTGATTTGATTGGTCATCTCAAATATTCTGACATTGACGAGCAGTGACAGACCAATGAGGCTCAGATGAACACACACACACACACACACACACACACACGTGAACACGAATTTGTTTAGCTTACACAATTACTACTTATTGCATTTTATTTCAGTACCCCCCAAACTATTATTTTCATCCTCTTTAGAAGGGTCCAATGCTTGAACAGAAGCATTATTGTCGAGTTTTCTCGCAAGCACATTATTAAACTAGATCTAGAATTGTGAAAACATCAGATCCGGATACGCGTCATGTGCGTCGGGTCTTAAAGTGACAGTGTTCTAATAAACCTGCTGTCTGTCATTAATGTTAATCAAACAACATACTACAAATCTTTGTTGCTTCTACATTTCAGTGTGAAATTATACAAAAACATTTTTTTATATAGGTGAAATTAATAATGATTAACTATTTCCCCGAAAAAAAAATTTAATAACGAAAATGATTCTAGCTTCATGCATTCTGTTTCTATCAACACTTGAATGTGGGTATGTTTCATAAAAAAGCAACATTTTAAGCAAAAAGCATCCAGATTCGATGGAGTCGCTCGAGTCCAACACCTCAAAGCTTCAGTCGTTTCCTCTTCATGAATTCAACATTTCACTCAGTAACATTTTGATTAATATGCTGTTTGATTATCGCGTTTTAATGTACAAGTGCTGTCAGCAATGCTTCTATCGCTCGTTTCTGCTTGTTCAGGTTTCTGAACTCTCTCAGGAGATCTGTAAATAGCGCCCCCTACAGTATAACAGTGGAAACACGGAAAGCCGGGAAAAATGTTGGGGAAAGAGTTAATTACTGAAAAAGGTGCGATTCCTGTATTTAATGGACTGAAAGCACTTGTCAAACCATGAGTGTGTGCGTCTCGTTGCTCCGTCAGGTGGAGTTCACGTTCGAGTAAGAGCGTCATGATGGAGCTGCTGACGGACTGTCGGGATTTAATGCTGAAGCTGGTGGAGAGACACCTGACGTCCAAGTCTCTGGACCGCATCCGGCACGTGTTCAACCATTACGCGGACCCGGACCTGCTCACACACCTGTACGACCCGCAGGGACGCTGTGGAGCAACCTGGGCAAGCATCTGCAGCGGCCTGAACCGCATGGATCGAGGAGGGGAAGCTCTGAGCGCTGGGCGGAGACACGCTCACGTCCGATTGGCTGATCCGCATTATCCCGGGGCAAAGAGCAATTTAAAGGGACAGTACGCACATAAATGACTTTCTTCTGTGGAACGTTAAAGAACGCTTTCAGTTTGGATCCCAACTTTTGTGTTTCACACAAAGACATAGATCTTTTAAGAATAAAAAAATCACTTTTTTAATACAAGATTTTGTTTCTGCATTTTAACATGACTTCCGTCCATCGATCTTTGCAACTAAAACCAAAGAGAACTTGAGCAACACTGGATTTGTGTACAGTTGTATGTACCAGTGAAATCATCCACTTCTGTTTCTCTTTTAATGTTGCACTGATTTTTCTTCAACCACAACAGTATTAGTTAAAAGCCGAGCGGATCTGACTGAAGTTTAATAATAAAGTGTTGTTTTATTTAGTTTCAAATATTCTTCTTTTGAAAGCTTATTAGTGCTGAGATCTTTTTTATGAGCTGTTCTGTTCCTCCTGTACTTTAACTTCTGCTTAAGATGTCTGAAGTCCAGCAGATCTGACTGTGATTTCAGTTTCAGAAACACTGCGCCACTCCTTCAACAATACTCTGTAACCACACCGTATAGTTTAAGAATCACAAACATTAAGAACGCACAATTTGCGGGGTTTGTTTTCTGATGTAGATTACATTTAGAGAAGGACGAGTGCACTAGTGTAAGCCATGTTTGCAACCCATTTCACTTGTGTGTTGTACAAGCAAAATGCCAAACAAGACTTACATTTAGCTGGAAATTCTATTGTGTGAATTTATTTTATAATGAATTTCACAAACAATTTGTGCATTTTTACTACAATCACACTGCAAAAAAAATGACTTGTTTGAAATAAAAAAATATAAAAATTTGGCAACACTTGTTAAGGGACCAATTCTCACTATAAACTCACTTCTCATCATCATGCATATTACTAACATATCGGCTGTTTATTAGCACATATTAATGCCTTAATCTGGATGATCATATTCTACATCCCAGTAATCTAAACATAACTACCCTAACAGTTCATGAGCAGTCATTAGGAGTTTACTGATGCAAAAGTCATAGTTAATAGCGAGAAGTGAACCCTAATCTAAAGAGAAGGAAATTCCTCTGAGAAGGAAAACTAATGATTACGACTTGAAGAAACATTTCAAAATTACGCGAGTTTGTGCTTAAAACAACAGAAATGTGCCAGCGAGGTCAGAAATATCCAATTAGTTAATTTTTCTTGACTCCATTGGCAGTTTTCTATTTATTCTTAAGCACAGTCAATTTTGATAGATTTTCACCAAGACTTAATATCTATAAAGAAAGTAAATAGTGTTAAAGAATCTTGATTTTCAGATGTTTAGATATTTGTTTTGGAAAAAATACAAAAGTAAAAAATTTTTTTTTGCAGTGCATATTTAGATCACAAAATAAATAGAGGTAAACACTATTTATTCTCTGCTTTTATTGCATTTTTTTAAACACCTAAAAAATACAAAAAACAAGACCTCAGAAAGTAAGAGCAGTGTGAGCCAGCGCTGGTGACAGTCCTCGAGATCATGAAGCGAGTGAATCACTCGAGCAGCGAATCTTTGCAGCGCTGGATGTGATTCAGCTGAAGTCTCTAGCACTCGTCACGAGTGTGGCGAATCGTCCTCGAGCTCCGAGTCAGAGCACCGATCCACTAGGTGGCGGCGACGGGCTGTTTGGCGACGGCTTTGGGCCGCCCGCTCTTGCTCGCCGCGCCGGGGAATCGCTGACGTCACTGGATCCGCCGAAGCTCCCGGAGGCGTTGGGGAAGCCGTGCGCCGCGATGTACTTCTGTACGCCCTCGCGGACGATGCGGAAGGCTCTGGCGTCGGCGTACGGGATGTCGGTCACGGGGTCGCGGTACAGCGCGGGATTATGGGTAACGGGACACACCTCTTGAACGGGCTGTGGCGGGATGGAGGCGAGCCGACTCGGGGAAGGCGGAGCTAAACGCATCGTCGTCACTGAAGGTGATGTAAGTGCGTGAGCACAGAGACCCCGCCCCCTGCGGCGGAGGACGAGGAAGTGGGCGTGGCCTGGGGCGTGTCCTGGTCCAGCCTATCACAGGAGAGAGCAGAAGCAGTGCTGTTAAAGACAGTTCTAATATTGCGTAAATAAAACTATGCATTTATTAAAACATTGTTCATTCACATAAAGCTGATATTAAATAAAATATTAGATGAAGACCGTTACATTCACAGCTAACTGAAATAAATCTATTTAGATATTTATAAACAAATTAAAATAACAAAAGCACATACAATTAGTATAAAAATGAAAATATAAAAATAACAGTTAATTCAAAATATTTATAAAAGCTATGATATATTAATAATACTAACCCTAAATGATGCAGTATTTCGCAAAGCGAGTGTTTCTAATCGTTAATAATGGTTAATTTAAGCGTACTTGTTTATTTAGCTACTCATTTATTTAATACTTGATATATATATATATATATATATATATATATATATATATATATATATATTAGGGCTGTGCAAAGATTAATTGCGATTAATCACATCCAAAATAAAACTTTGTCTTTCCATAATATATGTGTGTGCTGTGTATAATTATTTTTGTATATATAAATACATGCATGCATGCATATATTTAAGAATTATTTGCACGTTAATACTGAATATATAAATACATAATCTATTATATAGAAATATAAAAATTGTATATATGAATAACACATTTTCTTAAATATACACATGCATCTAAACAATGTCTATCGCGCTGAAAGATTGTCTAATCTCTCTCTCTCTCTCTCTCTCTCTCTCTCTCTCTCTCTCTCTATGTTAAACTCCAGTACATTAGTTTACACCAAAACACATCTAGCTCTAATCTCCCCATCCCCCAGTGTGTGTGTTTACCCCTCTACATCCACGTTCCCCTCCTTCAGGTGTGTGTCGGGCGTCAGCGGCATCAGCAGCGAGTGATGGCGGATCGTCGGCCCTCGAAACCGCCTCTTCTTATGAACCTGCTTCTTCTTATCAGCCTCCAGCCTGCTCGTAGTTCTCTGAGGAGCACACACACACACACACAAACACACACACAGAGAGAGAGAGAGAGAGAGAGACACACACACACACACACAGAGCAGAGAGACACACACACAGAGATGAGAGAGAGAGAGACACACACACAGTTATACTCTGCTCTGAGCATGTGTGTGATCCTCTCAGTGATGTGAGGTGTGTGTTGTGATACTCTGCTGAAGTGTGTGTGTGTGTGTTACCCAGCGAGCGCAGGTTGATCTCCGCGGTGAGCTTAGCCTCCGCTAGCAGCTCGTCCTGCGTCAGCACGCGATCGCTCGCCCCTTCCTCTTCCGCGGCGCCTCCTGCTGGCGCTCCTGCAGCCGCTCGTTGGTCTTGCGTGTGTGTTCGCTCCGTCGAACTTGCGCACCGAACTTGGCACTGGAACACAGCGGCACCGGAAGCGTTACATGCTAGTCTCAGAAACTACCATCCATCAGTCAGGGTCAGAAGACCGGCCACCAGCCCATAATAATCACTGCAGCAATGAGCCAATCACAGACCCTTCAGCATTTGCATATTTAAATCCAAAGAGACTCTTCCGGTCCATGTTTTACTCACTCTCCCCGAACTCCTGCAGCTCTTGGATGATGCGTCGCTCCACTTTGGGTCGTTCAGTCTTTAGTTCTTCAGTCACTCGCTTGACTTTGGGCTTCGAGACCTTCAAAGGCTCCTGAAACACACACACACACACTAGTGAGCAGACGTGTCAATTGATTCCTCTGAGAATCTCAATATGAGTATAAAGTGTTCATGCCGAGACAATCGAACACGTGTGTTATGAGGCAGCTCTTAAAGGGACAGCACTAATATTCCTGCCGTCTCTATAGTAACGCTAATCAACAAACAAGACAGAAAATCCACCTGTTCTCGACTGAATAACTTTTGTTACTATATTTGTAATATATTTCATTAATAAACTGCTTTTATTTTACATTTGATTACAGTTTCTGTTCCTGAAAATCTTAAATCACGGTTTATTTCAATCGTATCTCTGTTCAGTTGCGTCTATTTGCTGCGATTGCTAATGTTTATATTCATTGTGTTTAGTGTTAGCTTGTCTTTAATAACGCTTTAAGTGTGTGTTAGTTCAGCTAGTTGTGTTTAAACCTCAGACAAACGCTGCGATGTAAGTGTTCTTCAGCTGATCATCTGCTCATGATATTCAGACACTGTCACATGTTCTGCAATAAGACTAAATGTGAATGATGTCAAAGGTTGTTTTTAAACTTATTTGAATTGAAACTATGAATCAATAATCAGTAAGATTCAAATAATACCCAACCCATACTGCACACCTGTGATCTGAGCATGTGTGTGTGTGTGTGTGTGTGTGTGTGTGTGTGTGTGTGTGTGTGTGTGTGTGTGTGTGTGTGTGTGTGTGTATGTCTGACCTTGTAGGCTTTAGTGACGACTCGGCTCTTCGGCGCGGAGTGTCGTCCTGCCTGGTCGCTGTCGAGGTTAACGCCTCCTTCATCAGATGTCGAAATCACTGTCCACCTCGCCCTCAGTGTTAGAGTGATCCCCCTGTACTCATCGTCCCCCGACTCCTGCTCCACACACACACACACACATCATGGTTATGGTGAATTTACATTGAGAGAGTATACACTACAGGTCAAAAGTTTTAGATCAGTAAGATTTTTTATGTTTTTAAATGAAGTCTCTTCTGCTCACCAAGGCTGATTTATTTGATAAAAAAAAGACAAACAGTAATATTGTGAAATATATATGACAGCTTAAAATGACTGTTTTCTATTTTAATATATTTTAAAATATAATTTGAAAGGTAATTTTTCAACATCATTACTGTTGCTGATTACACATCAGTTTTCAGTGTCACATGATCCTTCAGAAATCATTCTAATATGCTGATTTTATGCTACAAAAACACAAATTATTATTTTCAATGTTGAAAACATTCGTGTACCATTTTTTCCCCAAAATTCTATGATGAATAGAAAGTTCAAAGAACAGCATTTATTTAAAATATAAATCTTTTCTAACATTATAAATGTCTTTACTGTAACTTTTGATCAATTTAACTCATCCTTGATGAATAAAATTATTTTCTAATTTCTTTCCCCAAAAATAAAAAATATCTTACTGACCCCAAACTTTTGAATGGTCAGTGATTAATGTTACAAAAGCTTTCCATTTCTGATCAATTCAGATCAAAGAACTTTATATTCATCAAAGAATCCTGAAATAAAAATGTAAAAAACTGTTTTCAACATGGATAATAATCATAAATGTTTCTTGAGCATCATATTATAATAATTTCTGTAGGATCATGTGACACTGAAGACTGGAGTAATGATGATAATTCAGCTTTGATCACAGGAATAAATTACACTTCACTATTATATATTCACATAGAGAACCGCTGTTTTAAATTGTAATTGCTAAATATTTTTTTATCAAATAATTGCAGCCTCGGTGAGCAGAAGAGGTTCATTTTAAAAAACATAAAAAATCTTACTGATCTAAAAATGTTCTCTCATACACACACCCGTCATGGTTATTGTGCATTTATATTGAAATAATATATGTACACTACACAAACGAATATACAAATATACACACTCTCGCACGCACACACACTCTATCTCTCTCTCTCACACACACACACTCTCTCTCCTCTCACACACACACACTCACACTCTATCTCTCTAGCTCTCTCTCTCCGTCTCTCTAGCTCTCTCTCTCTCACACACACACACACACACACACTCTCTCTCTCTCTCTCTCTCTCTCTCTCTCTCTCTCTCTCTCTCTCTCTCTCTCTCTCTCTCTCTCTCTCTCTCTCTCTCTCTCACTCACACACACACACACACACACACACACACACACACACACAGTCTATAACGCGACTCACGTCGTTGAATCCCCATAGGTGGTCTTGTAGAACTCGTCCTCCTCTTCGGCGTCCAGGAGTTTGGACATGCGGTTCCCCGCGGTGCAGCGCTGCTCTCGGCTGTGGGCTAAACTCATCCTGCACCCCTAATCCACTCTGATTATACTCACGGATATACTCTTCAACTCTATTATACTCACGGTTATATTCTCCTCAACTCTACAATCCTCACTGTTATATCCTCTCTTTAACTCTCAGTGTGATTACACGCTCCAGTAGAAGACGCCTTTCTCCTGCCCGGGTGTAAACACGCGCACAAAGCGCTTCGCTATAACGGCTGAATATGATATTAATATAAAATTAGCTACAAAATCACGTTTATACAAGAAAATGTTCAGCGCTACAACAAAAACGCTGAGAATCACAACACAAAAGCGGAGAAACCTCACTTCCGGTGTTCACGAGCATTCGCAGCTCGACACTGACACACAGTGGCCTGGAGGAAGTAAAACACAAAAAACGTCAATTTTAATCGTGTTAATAATTTATATTTTCAAAGTTATTGGTTAACCACTAACCGAAAGTGCATTCAAGTATCCTTACGTGGACTTTGGATACGACACGACACTGATCCTGTTACATTACATGACTCATAATGACTTGCATACAAAAGCCACGTGATTCTTTCCAGAACAACGCCAGTGTGTCCAGTAATGACGGGGAAAACTAAAAAAGGCCGTTTGATAGTGTAGTCATTCCCCTTGTGCATTTATTTATTCATTTTTAACTGCTTTTCAGTTGTAGAGGTTCCTCATATCTGTTCACGGAAGCAAACTACATTCTTTGCATTCTTTAGAAATTATGTTCTTCCTGCTTCGAGACTAACAAGAAGTTAGTCATAAATCTAAAATATGAACAAGCATTTGAGCTCCATAAGATGGCAGCAAACAAACATGCCTGAGCTATCATGAGTCTCGGTTCAACAGAACCTCAAATACAGGAATACATCATATTAAGAAAACATCTGAAGCAGTTAAACACATGATTTTATTAATTTAATAATTAATAAAGTAAATTTATCCATTAAAAGTGCTTTTTTTAAGTTGCAGGTCAGTCACTCATAACTCTTTTCTTCACTACTCCCTGTAGGGCGGGGCTTGATTCTGATGGTGCTGGTTTGCTATTGGCTGATCTTGTGTGAGTGACAGATTATAGCCAGATTATAGAAGAGATGCTGCAAGAGGAATTTAAGATTATGTATACACAATAATGATGTGCAGCGATACATAATATACAATAAACACTGCAATATTTCATGGTGACGTTCCTCTAGCGAGTGTTGCTAGGGCTCTGTTGGCTCTGTTGTCTTCTGTGTAGATGAAATGTGTGCGATCTGCATTGTGGTCGTGCCGAAGCACTGAAACCACTGCATTCCTGCGCCTGACTCAGGAGATATTCACCTGCTAATCAGTCTGCCAGCATTTCACAATAAGACAATTGAGTTTCGACTTGTTACAGTCACACCTTTAACCTTTGACCCTCGCCTATCCCTCTCAGGTCGCGCAGGGATGCTGCAGAGCCACTGATGCTAAACTGTGTCTCTGATGATCTTCCGTCTGAACGCTTTCTCACGCTGGAGATCGCTGTCGCAACACTTGCATCGAGATAAAACTGATAAATTCAAAGACGCACATCGCAATCTTTGAATCTTATCTCACACACACACAGACACACACACACACACATTCTTTCACTTTGTCACTCACACACACACCCTCAACTGTCTCAGACAAAGACTTAAACACACCTCAATCTCATACCATATTCAACATACCACACATATTTTCTAGGTCTCTCTTCATGAAAGTCATATTTAATGTTGAATGCAAATCAACGGACTGCATCTCTAAAGCAAATCATGCGCTGGTATAACAGGCGCTCAAATCGAGTTTGACCTTTGACCCGTCTGTGCAGGTTTATCCCTGGCCAATCACAAATGGGTAAAAAAACAAATGCTTTATGTAGTTATGAAACTTATATGGACCAACGGGCCAATCATGTTGCTAGCATGACTTAGCACGATCCTACCATAATACTAACATGGATTAACACATTGTTAGCATGTTGCTAAGATGATTTAGCAGATATTGCTAGCATGTTTATAACATGAATTTTGGTGTGTGGCCAATGAAGGTGATCACCTGTGTCTGTTTAAAGTCGACTCACACTGATGTTGTGCTTGATGAAGACCTGAGGGTCAGAAACAAGGCCTTACACTCCTCTAGAGCAGTAATCTTCAGTGTGCGGATCTCACACTTCTTTGTTTTATATCACTCAGTTGTCCTGCACCTGAGCCCAATTTGGGTGTTTGGGATGTGTGCACCATTTTTGTATTTTCTAACATGAATTAGCACAATGCTAACATGTTCTAACACATCGTCAGCCTGTTTTTAACATGTTTTAGCATGTTGCTAACATGATTTAGCACACTGTTTTCTACCACGTTTAACACGTTTCTACCATGAATTTACACGGTGCTAGCATGTTTCACATCAAATTAATTTAAAATATTACTAAAAATAGTATCACAATGATACTAAAATAACTGACACACGTCATACTGCAAACAGCGATTGTTATTGCTATGGAAACATAAATTCAGATGTTCCTGAGTGAAACGCCTATGATGAGTTATGCAGACGCCCGTGTCATGTCTGACATCAGTCATAGCGTTGCCATGGCAGCAGGTTGTGTTTATGGGATGTGACGATGGGTGTGGGCTCAACAAAGATATCAAGAGAAGATGAATTAGAGAAGATAACGTGGGGAGTTCTGGGATGTGTTCTGAGGAGTGGAAGTCCCCAAACACCCGGCGGTGAAGCCCAGCGCTAGCTACGGTTAAACGTGGAAACACTGGTGCTTTCTCCTCATCCGTCCTGATTCAGGGAAATGCCTAAATTTAATGTTGTTTTATATTTTGATGTACCATTTAGATGTGTTGGAACTGCAGATTAAGGTCACACAGTTGTAACAGTTGTAATAGTAAAACATTTTTACCATTTGAACATTGCTTGTTCCACGGCTAGTCACATTTTAACCACGTTGATGAATGTTATGTTGTGAAAATGTTATTTCTGAACATTCAAAATATTTTTAAAAAGTTTTTTCTTGGTTATACGAATGTTAAGTCGACATTTAATTTTATAATGGTGCAAATGTCAACCGTCTGGTGCTGATTGGACGTTTTTAACCAATAAATGTTACTTTTTTACTTCATCAGAATGGAATGAAACTTGGTGGATGTTTTGGCACTTGCAGTGAAGACACACAAAAAGTCCATTCTTATCCTAAATCGTATTTCGACCAAAATATGACATTTTTTTGTGCGGTTTTCCACATTTCCATCTCAGCGGTTCTGCATTTGTCTGTATTGAGGAATCGCATGATGTCGGACGCGTCAGCTTCGGATTCCTTCGTGTCTCATGCTGATGTCATCAGTCACGCTCATGATGTCACTTCCTGCCTCAAACCACTGGCGTTTCAGCTTTATTCTCATTTTCTTACAGTTTTTAATTATCTTTAGTTTTTATGTTAATTTTAGTTTAAGTACCATTATGTGTTTTGTCATTTAAAAATACATTTTGATATTTATTTATTTTAGTTTTTGTTTATTTCTAGTTAATATTTTTAGTGCTTTAACTTATTTCAAATTTATCTCCAAGGCAACAATTTTAATTTAAGTTCAAGTTCAATTAACACTTTTTCTCTTTTATTGCAGCTAACACAGATGTCTGAATAGATTTCAGTTTCACCGTATGAACCAAAAACACCAGACATTTCCTCTGTTGTGTTCAGAAGCAGAACTGGGACAGAATCAGGAGCGTTTTGAACCTTTTAACTGCAACACACCCACACACACACACACACACACACACACACACACACACACACACACACACACACACACACACACACACACACACACACACACACACACTCATACTTTTACTCAGTAACTTGCTCAAAACACACACATGCAAACTTTCTTACACATGCAGACACACTCAAACTCACTCAAACAAACTCACACAAACACACACACTCAAACTCACACACACACTCAAATACACTCACACAAACACACACACACAAACTCACTCAAACACACTCACATGAACTCTCACACACACACAAACTTACACACACTCACTCAAGCACAAACATTCACACAAACACACACACCCTCTGTCAGCTGACTTCTGGGAAACTTTGTTTTTGTTGCCATTTAAAGTTCCTGTTGCTAAGGCAAGGCAGAATAGTGGCAGCCAATCAGCTGTCAGCAGGAAGTGAAGGCATGAGTGCGATCTGTGGCTCTGACGCTCGACAGCAGCTTTGGAAACTTCACGTCACCTCATTCATTACCCATGAAACCCTGTGTGTGTGTGTGTGTGGTGTGTGTCCAGACAGCTGGAGTTTCTCATGTAATGGCTGAAATTCCAAGCACCAGTTTAACAGAAGGGTTAGTGTGTGTGTGTGTGTGTGTGTGTGTGTGTGGGAGGCAGAAATACACAGATCAGCTCAAAACACGTCCTCTTTCAGACCAGACACACCACACACCACACCACACACACATTCAAGTTTCTGTTTCATTGCACTTAAACTGTAGGTTCCAGTCTGTAAGGTCAGTGAGTTTGAGTCAGAAACCACTTTACAAACACCAAACATTCCAGCTTTACTATCTATATTCTGAGGGTTGTTGTCATTCGCATGATTTATACATTTCACTCCTAAAACTTGATGAAAATATAGTGTTGATTTATGATCCACAGGGAAATCCAAAACTTGACAAAATCAAACGAGAATTTATCCAATGTTCTCATTATGTATGCAAATGAGTGCATATTTTCGATGATTAATCAGCGAGGGAATTATGGCCATTTCTATTATTTCACCTCTAATGGCGTCAGCAGAAGTTTGTGAAACATGAATGACTTGTTTCTTCATTTAAAAGCTGTTCTCATTTGAATATTTCCCAGCGGATACATTTACTGACAGGTAAAACTAAACAAACTACAGGAGCAAATAAAGATCTGCGAGAGCAAACAGGTTATATAAGCTGAGCTGACGGGGGAAGGGCGCTCATGATCAACTACTTCCTGTTTTCATCCGTTTGATCTGAAGTTCAACCAGGAGAGAGAGATTCTCTATATGAGGTTTGCTGTTGCTGTCCGTACTCGAGGAAATACTGGAGTCTATCTGATAAACACACACACACACTTAAGAGAACAGCCAGAAACATGGAGCGTAGCTGGAAGAAAACTAAACTAGAGGTTTCTCTGGTATTTCATGGAAAGACAGAATTATTGCGTACAGAGAGGCTTTAAAAGCTTTTATTCTCCTGTTCTCACTGTGAAGCTTCAAACACTCTGTATTGTATAAAGTGCTGTATTGAAGGTGACTTGAAACACACACACAAACACACTCACATACGAGTGTGTTTCTTTACTCAGATGACGCTTCTATTTGCTTTTATATTATATTTGGGGAACAAACTAGGTTTCGTTTCCGACAGCTTGCATCTTGCAGATCTTTAAAATGCGAGTGTAATGTTGTGCAGAGCTGCTGTTGTGTGTGTGTGTGTCTTCATCTCATATGCTGTTAACCAGAGATGCTGAAAGCAACACATCAGACGCAGTGTTGTTCTATATTTGCTGACTTGCACTCACAGAGAAATCATCAAACTCACTGAACCAGATGACAAACCACACACACACACACACACAGAGATGATAAATGTCACACTTCTGCTGTGTGTGGTTAGTGCTGCACCAGAATCAACACACACACACATTTTTATGATTTAATCAAATTTTGTTTGAAAATTTATTTCTTTTCAGTATTGATTCTGTTCGGTTCAATAAATGTGAAATTCATGTTGTGCTCATCCAGTATACAGCGCATTAGTGCATGTGTGTGTGTGTGTGTGACACTCCCATCTAATGCACACTGAAGCAAAAGCCACGAGTGTTTTACATCTGTCCCATCTGTGTGTAGTCTGGTGTGTGTGTGTGGAGTTGCCACACAAAAATAGCATTTTTAGATTTAATATAGTCTTGAACGAGTGTTTGGAGTTGTAATAGTTGTGAGTTAATAGAGAACACTGTGGAACATCCATGTTTACTGAAATAAATATTGTCAATCGAAACGTCTTAAATTCTTGGAATATTAGGCATAACTGATGATCCACTGAATCTTGGGAGGAAACATTTTTAACATTACTCTTTAGAAGTTGTGCAATCAGAGCACAGGAAACACTCTCTCAGAGTTACGAACTCAGGCCGAGACTCGCCGTGAAGCTTCAGGGATCCGGATTTACCGACTCGTATCTAAAGTCTGCATCATTGACCGTTCTTTTGTGTAATGCTTCTAGAGCACTGTAGAAATAAAGCTGAATAGAGTATGTTCAACACTATATCTATTATAATTTAATGATGAGTGACAGGATTTGGTCAGTCACTCCCACAACAGAAACGAAAGCGTTCTCACACTCAGAGAACAGAAGCTATGAAACCGGATCCGCTCGGATCGGCTCATCTCTACCCCTCGACCCTGGTGCTGCAGAGCTGGTTCCTGGGGAAGCACACACGCATAAAGCCCTGCCGTTCATAATCACATGATGCACACACCAAAAGTTCTTTCAGCATTTGTTTTATTATAAAAAATAAATCTGAACTCTATAATCGGTCATATCTGGCTCTCGAAGAGCCCAGTCGCGTGGCGTGCAGCAGGCGCCGGCACTGAGCCCGGACTGTAGCCGGAGGTTCACTCCTAACGACACACTGGTGCGAGTCAGTGTCCGCGGGGCGGCACAGCTTGCCCCGCAGCGACTCCGTCCTCACCGCATCAGCAATCGCCAGACCCGCGTCGATCCCCGCGGCAGCCGAACGACCGCCATCAGCGCACCGCGCACTCGCGACTCCACGTCCTCCTCGCGGAAGAACTGCACAAACCCTTCCTGGAGAGAGAGAGAACGAGAAAGAGAGAGAACACACATGAGCACACACAAGTCCTGAGATATGACACACACACACACACCAGTTCTGAGAGAGCAAGAGTGTGTGAGATCACACCAGAACGGAGCTGAATTATGCAGAAGGAAACAGGCCGTTGTCATTTACGGTGTTCCTCTCAGCTGGACCCTGCGGCTCACTGCTCATCCTCAACCGTGTGAGATTACAGGAAGTGTGTGTGTGCCACAGGATAGTGTGTTAAAGTGTGTGCCAGAAGTCCCGGATCTACTAATCCAGGTGGATTTTCGAAGTGTTTATTTGGTGCTGTAAACGAGCGAGAGGGAAGAGACGATCAGTTCACGAGTGGCTTTAACTTAGAGCCACAAAACAGTATTTATAGCTTACATTTATTAAAAACCAAAGACCAAATTTAAAGTGGAGCGTTTCATCTCTAAAGTAAGCCGGTCCATCCCGTCGGTCTCTGCTCCGCGATACGCTGATGTCTGTTGATCGCAGTACGGACTAGAGGCTCGTTAAATAACGCAATAATCTCCTCAGTCTCCAAAACACCAACAGACTTTCAGGATCTTCGGTGACAGAACCTGTCAATCACAGCTGTCAATCATGACGTTACGCCACTTTTATAGCGTCACGTAACTAACAAACGACAAGCTTATTTTAAAGTTTATATTTCGTTAGTCAACGGACACCTGAACTTCCATCACCTGACTAATGCGACAGCAATCCATGGAAACCACCTTAGAAAAAAAGATATTTGCAGTGTAATTTAATCGTTTAAGTTGGTCTCATGTGCGTTGAGTAACTGGTGGAGGCGGAGTTTGAGCTATACTGGGAGCGGCCACCGGGGGCGATCGAGACGCTCTGGCTGCAGTTGTCAGTCTCTCTCTGCTCCGCGCGTGTGTTTCACTGCATGAGAACATGTGGCATGTGAGAGGCGGGGCTTGTCAGACCTAGCGACAGTAACTGAAGGGGGCGTGTCTACGAGTGGTCGACAGACGCAGCACTAGACTCACCCAGCCGTTGTTGTTCCGCATCCAGTGGTGCTGTTCTGAGATCAGGTATGAGGAGATCTGCTGCGCCACGGCCTCCACACACTCCTCGCGCTGGCACTCCTTGAGGCGGGAACACACCACGGCCCGAACGCCACCAGGCTCGTGATGCGGCCCCAGTTCGTGCTGCCGTCCGCTGAACATGCTCTTCGCTATCGTGCCGATGACGTCCAGCGAGTCCGTCTCAAACTCCTTGTGGAGGCGCTGCAACATGCCTGAGGAGAGAGAGCAGCGTCAGCTACTGAACCCAGATCAGCTCATACACACACTACTGAACCCAGATCAGCTCATATACACACACTACTGAACCCAGATCAGCTCATTTACACACACTACTGAACCTAGATCAGCTCATATACACACACTACTGAACCCAGATCAGCTCATTTACACACACTACTGAACCCAGATCAGCTCATTTACACACACTACTGAACCCAGATCAGCTCATATACACACACACACACACACTACTGAACCCACAATCAGCTCATACACACACACTACTGAACCCAGATCAGCTCATATACACACACACACACTACTGAACCCAGATCACTACTGACCATGACTCACACTTGAATCTCCACTCATGCAGTTCTGGTGTAATATAATGTTTATTGCACTATTGCATGACGCTGATAAGTGATAAAGGACACATTCTTTCCCTTAGCTTTCTTGTTTGAAATAAATAAAAATGGTACACAAATATAAATCAAATCATAAATAATCTAATTTAAAAAAAAATGAAAGAAAGTTTTAAAAAGTAATCAGAACACATTACCTAAAGTGGAATGTAACCTACTACCCACAATGTCATAATTTCATTCCTAACAATAGTTTGTCACATAATTTGCAATCAGTAATAGATACGTTTGCATCAGATCAGAGACTATTTATGATAACCATATGATATACAATTTCGTGGCCCCGCCCCCTTTTGACTGAAGGCACATAACCAGATCTGGTTTAACGTGCCGACTACACGTTATATAATGCACATTTCTATAGAAATTGGTAAAATGTCAGTGTTTGTGAAACCCTCCTCCCCCACCACACACACACACACACACCCCAGCTGAAGATAAGCGGAACTCGGCAGTTCCGAGAATCGCAGGCGGGCGCGCGGTTTGCCCAGATAAAGCTACCGAGAAAAACCCCACCGACAAACAGGAAGTTCAGGAACACTTTATTTGCGCTCACTCAACTATAAATAAGTACACAAAATAAAACGAAATAAAATAGAGACTGTGACAACTTACATCACTATCAGAAACGACACAAACTTCATAGAAGTAAACTTATAGCCTATAATTAGTCAACAAACTGACATCACGTGACTTATTTACTCTGAAATCAGACATCTTAACAAAATGGTAATACTTATTTGATATTGTATTCTACTGATGAGTTGATCTAAGCTTTCTTTAAACGTTCAAGCTACTATAAATAAGACTGTATACATAAAACTGACAACTTATATCAGAAGCAATGCAAATAAATAGAGATACAACTACACTGAATAGAAGCCAAATAATCACCGCTTACATATATACATACAATTAACATATAAACTGTGACATCACGTGACTTAAAGTACAACAGCCGTACCGGGAGCGCGCATGCGCGCGTCTTACCTTTGTATGCGATCTGGTGCTTCCCGAGAATCTCCCCGACGACGCGCCTCATTGTCGGCAGCGCGCTGTTGTGCTTCTGCTCGGGTGAACACATTCCCGTGTGTGTGCGATAGAAGTCCAGCAGGAGCTGTCGAGTATCACGGTCCAGTTCTGCGGACACGAGCTCGGCTGAGTCCGGAGTGGACGGGAGAGAGCCGTCGCACGCGGATACGAAACGCCCGTCGAGCTGGAGGCCTTTGATTCCGTTACTTCCCGGCCTCACCGGCTTTAACGTGGAGTCCATCTCATCCGCGCACCCGTCCAGCTCGTCCTCGGTGCGCGTGTTCAGCGAGGGCACGAGCGTCGTATGCGCGCCCTGTGTGAAGAAACTCATCCCCGTCGCTCGCTTGATTCCTAATGTCAGAGTCATAATTACGCTTATAAACAGAAAAACTTAAATACGATTAAAATTGAAGTTTAAAGGGTGATGGATGACGGTTATAGTGCTCGTGATGGTCGACACTCTTGTGTGAGTGAAGCGGAAGTAGACGGAACAAGGATGCCTTTTATACTCTGCGTCATGACGTATTCCGTTCAGTCATTTCCTTAACCCCGCCCTATCCATATATGGTCTTCCTCTAGAACTTCCTAGGAAATTCTTAATGTTCTTATAACTGACTGAATGGAATATTTCACCTGAAGGTCAGAAATGTTTTAAAACCACGTATTCGAAATGTTGTTGGGTTACAGTGAAAATATATATTTTGAAAATATATATATAAGTTATTATTAATGCAATGTTGATTCTGGTGAATTCTTTATGTAACTTCAGCTCAGATTAGTGAAATACAGGCCTAATGCAAAGTAATTCAGTCAAGTCATGGAGGAGCTGAACCGACACGAGCGACCCTTTGCCCTCTGACTCACACCAACTTTACACTCAACACTACGGTCAACACCACACACACACACACACACACACACACACACACACACACACACACCGTGTATGGAGTCCTTATATCCTACTGAATAGATATTACTTTCTGTCAAGTGTTTTCAATTAAAAAAAGCCCAATGTTGCTGTCACTACAGAGACCTCTGGTGGATATCAGCCTTCTATGATTATATATGACAATGTAAATGTATGTTTGAATTATTGATATTCACGTGAGCACAGAACTCAGAACACAGGCTAAACTTTAATTTTTTTTAAATACCATAAAATTCTTCACTCATTTTCATTTTTTTTATTACAAAACATTTCACTCTCTCTAATATAAAACTCACTCTCAGATGTCATTACACTTTCTGAAGTTCTTTGTTCAGCTAAAACAAAAATCATTGAAATCTTTATAGTTGTTTCTCAAGGATAAATGAAGATATGTCTCAGCCAAATCTAAACAATGTGTTAGTTATGGCTATCATATTTAATATATCCTCCAGAATGGAGACTCTGGGTCTCAGTCATACACTTTCGTCAGGTCATATAAAACAACACACACATATTCATAAGGATATGTATCGACACTGCATTCATCTAATTACCATCGTATTTCTAAGATTCTATCAATATAATTAAATGCCAACATGAAGAATATATTACATTATTACATTATATTACATTACTTCGGTGACGTCCGGAGGTGTATGAACACACGTTACTCATCGACTGGACTGGTTTGGGACGTGCCCTGAGTTTCGTCAGCTTCTCTCTCTCTCTCTCTCTCTCTCTCTCTCTCTCTCTCTCTCTCTCTCTCTCTCTCTCTCTCTCTCTCTGTCTCTCTCTCTCTCTCTCTCTCTCTCTCTCTCTCTCTCTCTCTCTCTCTCTCTCTCTCTCTGTCTCTCTCTCTCTCTCTCTCTCTCTCTCTCTCTCTCTCTCTCTCTCTCTCTCTCTCTCTCTCTCTCTCTCTCAGCCCAGCCCTGAGTGAATCTCCCATTTGGTTTGGGTTAGGTTAAAATGCATCTTTAGTGTCTGGATCTCCTCTAGAGGTTTAGATCCCACAACTACCCGAGATTAAACACTGACGACTCGCCTCAGTGTGTGTGTGTGTTTCTCCGGCCAGTTTGCTGGCGAGGGCGCTGGGTTTCCTCTGAGGAAGATCCTGTGGTTTGGGAATATGGTCTCCGGTCACCAGCTTGTCTTCAGGACCGGTTGTCAGCACGAGTTTGCTCATCTTGACTTTCATCAAGTTATAATCGCCCGAGTCAGAGTTCTTCTGCTACAAGATGAGAGATTTACACGCTTTATTTAGATCATAGTGAGCTAACGTTAGTTCACTCAAAAATGATAACGACCCTTGATTCCTCCACTCACTCCTCTTCATCAGAAAGCCAGAACCGATGTGTTTTGTCCAAGATTTGGATATTTTGCCTCTTCAGACAGTATTGGTTTATCGATCTTTTCCAGGGAATCCTGCAAATACACATTTTATAGACATTTCATTATACTTATTTTTATTTGATATTTTACAGTTAATATCGCTTTAAAATTACAATATTTTCCTGTGAAGCTGATTTGAAACTATCTGTATTGTATTGTTTAAAAGTGCTATACTCTTGATACACGCAAACAATGTTTACATTTGACAAGCGGAGAATATGTATACAACATGTTCTGTATTATCTCTTTTTTCTGTACCGAATTGTAACTATGCACTAATAAAATAACAAACACCGACCAATAGGAGTCCATCTATGTGACTGATCGACCAATCAGAGCGAGGATATGCTCGCAGAGTGGGCGTGACCTCGGCGAAGGGCCATTAAATCGCGATTACTTTTTCTTTTAATTCGTGTTTTAACAACAGTAAATACCCGTTAAAGTCGCGGGTCGTTTTTAAACGACGGTCTGTGTGTGTTTGTGTCGCTTCATTGATGATCGCAGTGGCGGTACCTCCTTCTCTTCGGTCCCCGCTGCAGGAGTCCGGGCCCGGGTTCAGTGACATGACGATTCCCTGCGGCAGAAACACTGGAAATATAACCAGTCTTAAGTCAATAACTAATATTAATAAACTAATAATGTTAGTCAAAGTCAAAGAGCAGCAGGCGCTGCTTCTTCTACTTCTTCTTCTGTTGTTTACATGGCGGCTGCCAAACCATCCAAAAGCTGCATGAGCGCCACTGCTGGATCGGAGGATGAAGCGCTACTGGGTGGAGTCTACGTATGAACTGCTTGAAATTGCTAAACTGATTCATTTTCAGTGAATAATAAAAAAAAGATCCAGGAAATTAAAAAGTAAATTGATAATTTAAAACAAACTAAAAAATTGAACAGCCCCTTACTTCCGGTTCTGGCGCTGGGGTTCTGAAACTGGTGTGCAGCACAGACTGTAATGTGATTGGCTGAGCAGCAGGAGGCGCCAGTGTGAAGCTCGAGAAAACACGAGGACCCTGACAACAGATCAGACGGACACGTGACTGGAAACGTCGAATCAGCGCGTCTGCATTCAGACTCATATTAATCTCATGATGTGAACATGAATGATGAGGGACCACACGAGTGTGATCTCTTTTCTTATGTGAATTATGAATGAGATTTGCACATATAAATGAATATTTACAGCTTATGATATGATCGTTGGATAAGTATGATGAATAAAGCACTGCAAACAAATAGTTTTGAGATAACTTTAATGCTTTCTTACAGAAATTGCTAAACTGATTCATTTTCAGTGAATAATTAAAAAAAAACATCCAGGAAATTAAAAAGTAAATTGATAATTTAAAACAAACCAAAAAAATTGAACAGTAAGAATAGTAAATAGAAATATTTAAACTGACGCACTTCTCAAATTCTAGTACATTTCCAATAGCGTCTTTAGAACACAATAAAAATTGACAATTAAAACCCTGATATTTCTAAAAAGATCAGCATATTAATATTTGCAATAAAACAAATGATACAAAGAGATAAATTCAGATGTAAAATTAATAAAAATGACAGAATTAAAGAATTTGAAACGATTATGTATGGTAATAAACAGCAGTGCATGAGGATACATATTGCTCTGAGTTAATTGCATATATATATATATATATATATATATATATATATATATATATATATATATATATATATATATATATATATATATATATATGCGTAAATGCATAAATATGGGATTTTTACATTCTGCATCAACAATATCAACATTCATAAAACACATGCAACCGTTACCAACATTCATGCAGATCTAAGATGCAGCGCTTTCATTATCACTGAATAAATGCTGGTGTTCCTCTAGGATTAACTGAACATGAATGACCCTAATTAATCTTCTCATTAGAGCCGGTGACATCATCACTCATGCACATGCGCTCATGCAGATCAGCGAGAGCTTTTCAAAAGAGTTGCAGCTCGTCCTCATCTCACACACTTCATCCTCAACACACACAAACACACACACAGATCTAGAATGCCAAGAGTTCTGCAGCAAGAATTGAAATAACGAAAATACGTTGAAAACATTCTTTCACTACTTTAATTGATAATAATCAACCATTTGAATGGATTATGAGTCCATTAAAATAAGAAAAAAATATTTGCTAAAATAATAGATTTAAGTAGTTTTTTAGCGTTTTGTTTAAATTACAATTAGTCATTTCTCAGGAAAAGGAGACTTCAGAAGCAATTTAGCATCTCCAGTAAATGTTTCTTGATTTAAAGGATTAGTTCCCCTCAGAATTAAAGTCTCCAGATAATCTACTCTCACGCACGTCATCCAAGATGTTCATCTCTTTCTTTCTTCAGTCAAAAAGAAATGAAGGTTTTTGAGGAAAACAGTTTCAGTGCAGCTTCAAACCAGCGGACATTGTATACAAGAATTCACATTTAAATACTTATAACCACTAATGCTGGTCTTGCACGTCCATCGACTTCACTCATTACGTGATCAGGGTGAAAGGTCAAGCGTGTCCTGGTTCAGAAATTTTGTGTAGAGCGAAAAACTCTAATTTTCTCCTCCTTTTATTTTTATTTATTTTTTGTAAAGGGCGTTTGCACATTGGCTTTGTAAACACTAGATCTGTTCTTACGCTTACGTCCCACTTGACCTTTCATTCTGATCATGTAATGTGTGTCGCATCACAGCGAGAAGCAAGACCAGCATTAGTGGTTAAAGTATGTAAATGTGTATTTTGTTGTAAATGTCTAGATCATACTCTTATTCCTCGGCTGGATCGTGTCGAGACTTTGAAGCTGCACTGAAACTCACATCTGACCTTCGACCTGTTGAAGTCACTATATGGAGAAACCCTGGAGTGGAATTCTTTTCAACTGGAGAAAAAAAATATTGGATGTCTTGGATAGGTGGGGCCGAGTAAATTATCAGGAAATTTTAATTTTGAAGTGAACTCCTCCTATAACCCTCTGGTGCTCTTCACGTGTCAGTCAAAAAGGGTCAAAATGAAGTGCAAAAAGCTATAAAAAGTGACCTTACGTTTTTTACATTTGTTGTTATGAAAAATCTGCAAATATACTATTTAATATTTTTATATGAAATATATATTTTCAAAATCATGTTTTACTCTAAAACTGTGAGAAAATCGAAGCCACAAATCAAAACAAGCTGTGTTAAAAAAGAGCTTTCAGAGTTTGTTTGGCTGCAGTACCAAACGCTTCCACTAGATGAGATTCGCTCTCCCATTCTTGATTTTTGCGTTGATTTTGTGTGTTCATACAGCAAATGCCAAAACCTTTACCAAGTTTTGTACCATTCCGATAAAGAAAAAAAAATTGAATGTGAAATTTTTCGGACAAAATTGAGCGAAGAGCGCCAGAGGGAATGTTGGGATATTTGTTCTGGAAAAGAGAGAAACCACAGGACATTCACACGGGGAGCTTCATGCACTGCGGATCTGTTGGGTTAGTAGCACCTGGAACAGGCTCAGATCAGCTTCATGGTGAACTCGGCTCGTTTCCACGTCGGTTCAACCGGTTCTGTTTGACGATGCGGAGCTGCGCGGGACGAAGTCCGATGGTCGCCGTGTGTTTGATCTGCCCTTTGCTCTGACTCCAGAAGAACATGAACACGAAGCACACGGCGACCGAGCTCAGGAACGACAGGAACCCCATAGTCACCGCGATCACTAGCGTCTTCACGTCGAACGGGAACGGCTGCGACCCGTTAACCGGCACTTGTCCAGACGTGAAGCTCCAGCCCTCCAGAAAGAACGGACCTGAACGGTTTCGAGTGGACGCCGGAAACCCGCGCACCCGCAGGCTAACAGAGACGCTATCGTTCCCCGCCGCGTTGGACGCAATGCACAGGTAGTATCCGCTATCCTGCACCTGGGCGTAACGCACCTCAAGCGTCCCGTTGGGAAGCACGCGGACCCTCCCCGAACCGGTGAGAACGGAGCGCTTCGGGTTCACCCAGGTGATCGCCGGCGCCGGGTCTCCGTCCGCTGCGCAGAAGAACAAAACCGTGTGGCCTTCGTCCGTACGAACGTCTTGCGGCTTACGGGTCAGAATGCGAGCTTGCCGGCACGTGAACAACCGGGGAACCTCGGCCTCGGAGAAGTCGTGGAGCATCCGGCCTTGCACTTGCACAGGTGAGCCACAGGTGGGCGAACGCTCGAAGCTAATCCCGCGAGCGTCGGCGCATCAACCAGAGAAGTCGGCGATCGCACGCTCAGCGGGTTACCGTCCAACCGGAGCACCTCTAAAGTCCCGTCTGAGTGGAACGCCGACGACTCCAGCGTCGCTAATCGGGTTCCCAGACACGTTTAGGAGCCGGAAGCCCGCTGAGGTTACGGAAAGCGCCCGGTTCGATACGCAACAATCCGGTGCCGACTAAATGCAGCTCTTGAAGGCGTAGCAAATCCCCGAGGAGATTCGGAAGAATAATAGTGATTGGATTGTAGGACAAATCCAGGTATCGCAGGTACACGAGGTGGTGAAGCGGGGAATACGGAACGGCGCTCAGGTTGCAATGGCTAAGCGTTAGCGAGGAAAGATTAAGTCCGATGAGGCTGTTAGCAGCTAGCGAGTCTGAACCACGGGCAGTGTGATACGTGTAGCTCCCGAAGGCGGATTAGCGCTACGGAAGGAGTGATTGGGAAGCGAGGTGATTCCCAGTCTGCAGAGACGGAGCTGAAGGAGACCGGTTAGCGGCGACAGGGCCTCGAGCCGGCACCGCCGTCAAAGTTGCACCGGTCCAGATTCAGCTCCTGGAGATTAGCCAGTCCGCCGAAGGCCCGGTTCGAGATAAACACCAGGTCGTTCTCGCCAGCCTCGAGTTTCTGTAGCGACGGCATCTCTCGGAACATATCGTCGAGAAACACTAAAATCTCGTTCTCGCTAATGTCTAGAACCTGAACGTTGGCAAGCCCGGAGAACGCTCCGACTGGGATGATCTTGAGCCGGTTGCGAGCGAGTCTCAGCGCGAGGAGGTTCTGCAAGCCGGCAAAGGCTTCGGCCTCGAATCGCCGTGTAGCATGTCTCGCTGAGGTCGAGCTCGCGTAGCAGCGTGAGCCCAGAGAACTGGCGCCGCGTCACCGTCCTCAGCTGGTTCCCGGACAGGTCGAGCGTCTGGGTGTCGTCGGGAAGGCCGTCGGGAACAGACGGTGAGTTGTCTGGATGAGCAGTTCACGATGGGAGTTTCGGGACACAGTCGCAGCGCTGGGAACACGGGCCTAGTAAAGCCACGCCCACTACCCACTGGAGCACCACCCACCAGTGCAGCCTCCTCCAATCAGCAGCCACACACATCTGGAGACCCGCCTACAGGGAACACAGAGCCACATCAGAGCAACGTTTGCCCGACAGAAGCTGCTAATAGAAGACCTAAACATCGTACAAGGGCACCACTGCTCTACTAACAACTTACACAACAACATGTCACACAATTGACAAATGCATTTTATATATAATAATAAACGCTGTTCTTTTGAACTTTCTATTCATCAAAAAATCCTGAAAAACAGCTTGCACAACTGATTTCATCACTGATAATAATCATAACTGTGTCTTGATCATCAGATCCTCATATTAGAGAGATTTCTGGAGGATCATGTGACACTGAAGACTGGAGTAATGATGATAAATTCAGCTTTGATCACAGGAATAAATTACACTTTACTGTATATTCACATAGAGAACAGATCATTTACACTATATAGTAATATTTCACAATATATATATATATTTTGTATTTTTATTTTTTTTAAATGCAGCCTTGGTGAGCAGAAGAGATCTTTTAAAAACATAAAAAATCTTACTGATCCAAAACTTTTAACTGGTAGTGTGTGTGTGTGTGTGTGTAGATGTGAGGGGAAACACTGACCAGCTGGACGAGGGGCGGCTCCTTCTCATTACCAACAGCAGAAGAGTCTCTCTCGCCCTCTCACAGCCTGCAGAGAGAGAGAGAGAGAGTTAAAGGAGTTGTCGGACGCCCATTTTCCACAAGTTGGTGTGAGTCTTTAGGGTCTTCATGTAAAGTGTGTAATATACTTTGGTTAAAATTCCTCAATGGTTGTGTAAAACAACACACTCTTTACCTCCTCAAACACAGCTCTGCTCACAGCGGTGCATGTGTGTAAGTGTGTGTGTGCGTGCGTGACTGTGTGTGTGTGTGTATATAAGTCTCTGTATGATTGTCCAGGACTCCAAGCGTCATGTTTGCATAACCAAATGTTGGCAGTGTTTAATGTATCAAAGCCGCAACAAAACAAGGAGCTGCCAGAGACACAGCATGCATCTCTCTCTGTGTGTGTGTGTGTGTGTGTGAGAGAGGGGTGTGTGTTTGTTGCAGGTGGAGCGGAGAGAGGAGTGTGTGTGTGTGTGTGTGTGATGTAGGTGGAGCTTCAGTCAGACCGAGTGTGTCCTCACTCATAATATTTCATTAATTACAGCACATCACTGTCTCTCAATCCTTCAGAAATCATTCAAATATGCAGATTTGCTGCTCAACAAACATTTATGATTATTATCAATGTTGGAAACTAGTATAGAAGTATAAGATCATCTCAAAAGCACTTGAGCATGAGTGGTTTAATTCACAGATTCTGTGTGTGTCTGTGTGAATGAGCTGGTGTGTGTGTGTGTGTAATCTGGTCATCAGATGGCCTGTAATGATGGTCACTCATCCTCTATTTGTTTACATCAGCGCGTCTGTTTCAGTCCATTAAGCATCTTTAAAAGTGTGGAGGTTTAAACTTCATGCCCTTAAAGAGCATCCAGATGTGCGCACGCACACACACAGACTTGTCATCCAGATGTGCGCGCGCACACACACACTCACACACAGCCATTCACACTCATCAATACTCCTACTGTACATGATGGGTCCGCGTTAAACCCAATGACTATGGAAAGACAAAAGGTTCAAAAACAAGTCAATTTTTTGTCCGTCTGCATAGCAAGTCACTGTGGATGAAAGCATCTGTTAAATACATTACAACACGTAAACTATGAGTATTTTATGCAAATTTTACGCGTTATTTTACGCATATTTTATGTGTTTCATGTTTAAACATGTTAAAACCATGTTAGAATTTGCATGTTTTTGACCACTCTGGCCTTCCATAAATGTCAAACTTTCCCATGCAAACGTGTTTCTGATAGTAATGCACTGACAGATGCTTTAATCCACAGTGACTGGCATTGCGAACAAAAGTTTTTATTTTATGGGAATCAAATCCATATTTGTTCATAATGCGTAATTTTTTAGCCGTGTCGCTCTCTCT
Organism: Hybognathus amarus; assembly: GCA_030378365.1. Lineage (NCBI taxonomy): Eukaryota > Metazoa > Chordata > Actinopteri > Cypriniformes > Leuciscidae > Hybognathus > Hybognathus amarus. Next base: position 70,350 of record JAQIUQ010007669.1, read on the forward strand.
GCTTCAGAGGTCAGAGGTCACTCAATCCTCACCTAAGCACATGACCTCTGACAGGTGAGGCGCTGCACTTATATATAAACGTCTACATAATGTCATAATATGTTACATAATATGGTAAAAAAAATTAAATGGGAGTATTATGAGCTCATTTGTCATTAAATTAAGTTTAAAGTCAACAATGCAAAAACGAGAAAATATTCTTCTTTTTCTCAAACTTCTTTGTGTTCGTGACCCTCAGGAGCGACACACACACTCCAGCTTACATCACACACACATTCTGTTTATTAATATAGTGTTTATTCTCACCTGATGCCAGGCGTCTGTCCTTCAAAGTCCAGAAGCGCGAACTCCACCATCATCATCACATCACGTGCACGCGCACAGGTGCTTTTACCTCAGACTCGATCAAACTGCGCGGATCGTCGCGAACTTCACTTGCTTCACTCTTCGGGAACGGGAGAAACAGATCCCGGTAAATTCCCTCAGGTAGTTTCTGTCGCGTTCATGTGCGCGTCCGCCACTCAACTCAACGGCATCAGATCGAAACAGTCACGAGCGCCGCGGGAGCGCGCGCGGCCGGATTTATTTACGCAAACATGAGCGTGGATTCGAGCCAAGAACGCGCATTACTCTTCAGATGCGGGTGCAAGATGAGGGTCACACTAATCTGCGGATTTAACACTCAAAATAAATGAAATAAATAAATAGTATAAATGGATAAATTGAGCTTTTGTGCGTCTTAATGTCACACCTCGAGCCTGTCATTTTGTCTTAAATCAATTTCCTCATCGAGAGAATGAGAAAAAGGTATTAATTCATGTTCAATGAGAACAGCTAAACTAGAGTGTGTAATCAGGAGTAACACACACACACACACACACTCTACTGTCACTGTCATGAAGTCACCTTTATTTATGTAGTGCTTTTTACAATACAGATTGTTTCAAATCAGCTTTACAGAGAAAACATTATTTCCAAACGGAGTGTTTTATGAATGACTGTTTGAGTGTGCTCCAGACTGATGTGTGTGTGTGAGATAGACTGATCTCAGATTAATGCAGCATCTGCGGGACGGGTGTGTGTGTGTAATCTGTGTTTGTTGTTATTTGCTGAGACTGCAGCTTTATGGTTTCATTCAAACACACAGAAAGCGCACAGAAATCAAACACACTATTTAGTGAAGCTTGTGTTTGTGTGAGAGACTGAAACACACAGGATTGTGTGTGTTTATGTGTGTGTGAAGATTAGAGGGGTTTACAGCTAATGTTTAGAGATCTTTATATAATGAAAGAAAAACACACACGCATCTTCAGACCGAGTCTCGGCTTCTTCACTGCATCTGTTGTGTGTGTGTGCATGTGTGTGTGTAACGGTGAAGACTTTAAAAAATGCTGCGGTGAAAAGCTGTTGGTTAGAGAGTTTCTGTACTGGTGAATAACCGTACACATAATGTAGTTTTATATTTGTAAATCATATAATTTACAGTGAAAGTAAACTGACACTGATATATTTTTGTTGAAGTTTCTTCACAGTTTCTTCAGTTTTTCTTAGATTTTTTAATAAGTTATGAACATTAGGGATTTGTGTTACATTTAAGCTAGTTGTTTCATTAATAATTATTGCATTTTTTAATTTCATGTGTGAAGCTTATTAACTAGCCTACTATTACAGTTCTCAGTTGTTTACACACAAATACTGAGACACAACTCATCATCTCCTGCTTTACACTTACAGTGTTTTAACATATTTTTTATTCAATCTATCCATCCATCCGTCTGTCTGTGTCTATTACCAAAGCAATGGCAGGGACTGCTTACAAAATGTTTAAGTAAAATAACATTTGTGCAAATACGTTATGTTTACCAAGAAAAGGTTGTGCATAATGAAATAAAGTGCATGTTTTTTCACATGGGTCAGCAGTTCAGATCAAACCAATGTTTCACATTTTGGGATCAATTAAAAAATGTCCCAGTTTTCATTCTCAACTTTGACTGTTTTGCTAATTTTTCAGATGTGGACCATCTTCCCCAGCTGGACTGACGGCTCCAGGGGTGATGGAGAAAGTGTGTGTGTGTTTCTGCGGTCGCTTCAGAGAGAGGATGGAGAACCGTTTCCCAGAGGTGAGCGAGAGGTGAATCTCCCTCGTGTGTTTCTGCTGAGTCAGATCCTCTCCATCTGTGCCTGTGTGTGTGTGCGCGCTTCACGCTGTGTGTACGTCTGCTGCAGGAAGAGTGTGTGTGTTTCTGTGTAAACGGTGTCCGAGTATTGTGCATCAGCTCATCGCGTAGTCGATACGCTCTTCTGCCATTTTTGACCAAAAAATTTAACATTTGTTTTTGTAATAATTCTTTCTGCATCGGAGCGGTACGAAATTTGGTAAAACGTTTTGGCACTTGCTGTGTGAACACAGAAAAAAATCATGGCCATGATCTGAACAGGTTAAATGGTCCTGATAACAACAGTCACACTTGAGTTCCTCGCGGTCAGGAACAACGCATTGTAAATGAATTGAGTTTCCCCTAGTGGAAGCGTTTGGAACTGCAGCCGAACACACACTCACTGAACGCTCGTTTACCGAGAGATTTATGCGAAACACAACTTGTTTAGATTTATGGCTTTGATTTTCTCAGTTTTAAGGTAAACAATGTTTTTGAAAATTAATATTTCATATAAAAATTCATAGTTGTATAATAATAATATAATAATATACTATGGTAATAATAATATATAATAAACATAAAATTCTGTAACTAAGTTCCCTTTTTAAAACATTTTTCACTTCATCAATAATCTGCCGAGTGTCGTCATAGACAGTGGCGTCACACTCATTTTTCATATATTATTTGTATTTTATATTATTTATTTGTGTTTTGTGGATGTATAGGCTATCTAATTAGACGCGTACTCGCACTTGCATGTATTTGCTTATAATAATAGTAAGCGAGTATTAACATTAAAAATATGACAAAAATTTTAAATTAACACTTAAGTTTAAGTTTCAGGTTTACTTTGTGAAGCAGTGTGAGATAATTAAGTGATAAATGAAGTGATGATTGGCCATTAGTGATGACACCTAATGTTATTAAGAATGATTGAAGGAAAGAGAGAAAAAGAACAGACGGAAATGCTGTATTGGATTTTTGAGATGGTCCTCACTGCAGAACATGAAACCCCACCTTACATTTACCTAACCCCACCCATCTCCGCCCCCTGATCCCTAACCCCACCCCTAACCCCACCCATCTCCACCCCCTGATCTTTAACCCCACCCATCCGCCCCCTGATCCCTAACCCCACCCATCCGCCCCCTGATCCCTAACCCCACTCATCTCCGCCCCCTGATCCCTAACCCCACCCCTAACCCCACCCATCTCCACCCCTTAGATCTGGACCCTACTCCACCCACTGGATCTCGTGCTGCACTGAGGTGCTACTGAAATTTTCGTTTTAAGTCACCATTATGATGATCAGTGTTTGCGTCAGTTGAGCTCGACATTGTATGTTGAATCAATGTGTTACACTTAATACACAATATTGAAATTGTCATTTTATGTGCTGTCTTGTCAAATTGCTAAGATAGTTTTTACATCAGTGCATTGTGTGTGTGTTTCACAGTAACACACGACATGTTCAGCATCAGTAACACATCCGTCAGCATCAGCTCTGCTGTTTCAGCGTTACACACCCTCCTGCGGGTGTCAAACGTCTGAACATCACACACACACACACACATGTCTGGTTTACTATCTTTGTGGGGACTCGCCATAGGCGTAATGTTTTTTATACTGTATAAACTGTATATTCTGTCCCCTTACCCTGCCCCTATCCCTAAACCTAACCCTCTCAGGAAACATTCTGCATTTTTACATTTAAAAAAATAATAATTCTGTATGATTTATAGGCGTGTTTACCCATGGGGACCTCATTTTAGGTCCCCACAGTGACACGAGTCCCCATGAGTCTGTGTGCTTTCAGGTTTAAGTCCCCACTGGGATAGAAAAACATGAACACACGCACGCACACACACACGCACGCACACACACACGCACGCACACACATGAATAGTTTCAGAAGGTCTGATCCCAGAACTCAAACATGAGGCCATGACACGAGAAACTAACACTGATAATGGAGTTCACATGACAGACAGAATCAGACAGAGCTGCGCTGGAGACCAGAGAACACAAACAGAAGTGTGTGTGTGTGTGTGTGTGATGATGTGACTTCCTCTTTCAGAAGCTGTTAAAGTGAGGGCAGAAAGTGTGTGTTTATCTCTTCTCTCTCAGACGCTGGTAAGATCCTGCATCTCGTTCACTAGATCTATATAGTATTTCTAAGATCTATATCTTTATCTATATCTTTAGCGCTTCATAAAACACTGTGTTTACTGTACAAACATCTGGTGAAAAACGTTTGTTTCTACATATATTCTAAATCATAAACATCATCATAGCAAACAGGGAACGTTCTCTCACCGTTCATTCAGAGACGTTAGAACAAAAACATTAATTTAAGCGTTTTCTCTGACATGTTTTACTTGTATGTTCGACGAATGTTTTTAAATGTTACTTGTTCCAGAACGTTCAGATTCAAAAGTAGCGTTCCGTAACGATTGAAGAACGACGGAGTGTTCGCTTAGCGTTCACATAACCCGGAGAAACGTTTAGAAAGCTGGATGTTGTGAAGTGTGTGTGTGTGTTACAGTACTGGGAATATGAGGGAATACAGGTCCAGGATTATTAATTAATACACAGATATTACAATTGATAAAATAAGTACCGGTTCATAAATGCAGAACAGGACAGTAGAATAAACTGCTGCCCGTTCAGAGAACATTCAGAAATAATGTTTTCATAATTTAATAATAACATATTTTTATTGTTTTTTTTTCAGCTGGTTTAAAGACATTTCTTTTTAATATCTAGTCGAGGAAACACCCTCAAAACATCTTCATCAATCAGATGTTTCAGAAATAAGTCAGAACTGGAGAACATTTTACAAGAAATACCAGTTCAGTCTTTCTACTTCTATTTCATGTTTAATTTAATGTTATTTACTATTTCTTTAAAACTAATTGTGAAATTTACTAGCGGTTTCTGAGTAAAAATTCTTTTTAATTTTTGAATTAATATTTTAAATGATATTTTAAATATTATATTATTCTGTTTGTGTTCTGGTCTTTGGATAAAAGTGTTCTATTATATATTAAATATAATATTATGTACTATAAAATTATAAAATGAATTTATAGAAAAAAAATTCTACTTGTAAATATAAAAATATTTTGTAAAAATATGTGTGTGTGTGTGTGTGTGTGCGTGCGTGCATGTGTGTTTCCTGTTTGTGTGTGTGTGTGTGTGTGTAGGTATGCCGATCTTCAGGATTGTTCTGGTTCTTCTGTGTGTGACTCTGGTCTGTTCTGAGATCAGTCGTCTGACGGATCAGTGGATGGCCTGAAATCTCAACACAATAAGAGCTACAGAACCACAGTGAGTACACACACACACACACACACACACACACACTGCAGGACTGAGCCTCGATTCAGACACAATCAGTTCAAGTGAGCGTAAAATGATTAAATAACGGCAGCCAAGCAAGACTGCGAATTGGAAAACACTAATCTGACAAGTTAACACAAGCTGTCCTGTGTCGAGTCTAGTGCACACTATACAGTGAGGAAACATGTAGTGTGTGTTGTGTCTAGTGCACACTATACAGTGAGGAAACATGTAGTGTGTGTTGTGTCTAGTGCACACTATACAGTGAGGAAACATGTAGTGCGTGTTGTGTCTAGTGCACACTATACAGTGAGGAAACATGTAGTGTGTGTTGTGTCTAGTGCACACTATAGAGTGAGGTGTAAGAGAAAATGAAGTGGACGATCATAGAAATGAAGTTCATCACAGTATAGCAGTGGTACGGGACATGAAGCACCTTGAGTTCACCGGCGTCAGAATGAACCAGAACATTCAAATCTTCAACCTTTTATCCTGTTACCGTCCTCTTCATGTAAAGGAAGTTGCTCCTGTCGTAACACCTGTGTGTGTGTGTGACGGGTCTGGTCAGGCGATGTAAAGGACGACTCAGGATATGATGACTTTTACAAATTATTGGCTCCTGCAGAACACAAATGCACATTAATTACCTTCTGGCTTCCTTTTACAGCACTTCATGTAATTAAATTACATTACAAATACATTATTTGAACAATTACATGAGGTATTTTGTATAATAGAACGCACATTACTCATAGAAAGCTATTAACAATGTCCAGAATACATTTAGCATTAAATGCAACAAATCCATAAACACAGTACTTATGTTTTCTTAAAGAATATAGTATAACAGAAACGCCCTATGGGCTTAATAAAGTAAATGTGGGGTAACAGAAACAACAAAAATACACACCTGCACAATTGCACATTAATTGCCTTCTGGCTCGCGTGCAGTTGTGAAATTCTAAAACTAATTTTTGATGTCAAAATAACACGAGACCGCCAAATAGTGTTGATGTATTAACTTCAGACATTATACATTGAAAATGATCACTTAAATGATTCATTTTCCATAGAAAACAGTACATTCGCCCAGCAGCACATTTTCACTGAACTTACCCTCAGCAGTTCAAAACGAGTCTGAGCGAGACGGTCCACTACGGAAGCTTAGGAGGAACAAATGGATAGTGTGCAGGAAGGGTCATTTCCACAGGTAACGTTCGCAAAAATTATGATACATAAAAAACTCAATGAGTTAAAATTCACAAATACTCCATATCATTAAATGATAAATAAAATTCAAAGATGCTAATTTGGAAGTAAGAATTATTAAAAGTGCATTTTAAACTCCGTTACACCTAAGAATAACTAATTCCTCTTCTCTCTTAGCGTGGAGCTGAAGCTCTGTCTTAAATGTAAATTGAGGATAACAATAAAAGTGCTCACACCTTTGATCTTCTTTCAAATAAGAATGGCCAAATGTTTAAGGTGATAACATCTCTTTGAAGCCCCTAATCAAGATGGTTCTTGCTGTCACTCCCACACTACAGGTGATAGCCTAACCGTGACTCTGTGATACTTTTAAGATTGTAAAGAATTGATTCTAATGATAATAAGCTCTTTTAAGTAAAGGAACATTTCAATATATCTATATTGGAGTGAAAATTGGATCAGAGCAGACTATAATTTCTTACAGAGGAAACATGTAGTGTGTGTCGTGTCTAGTGCACACTATACAGTGAGGAAACATGTAGTGTGTGTCGTGTCTAGTGCACACTATACAGTGAGGAATCATGTAGTGTGTGTGTGTTGCAGAGAGAGGAGCACCACAGGAGAGCCGTCTGGGAGCAAAATCTGCTGGAGATCCTCAAACACAACGAGGAGACGGCCGTCGGTCTGCACACATACACACTGGGACTGAACCAGCTCAGCGACATGGTGCTTTAACACACACACACACACAAACATTAATAAAATATACATTTAAAAGAAATATAGTAAGAAATAAAGTAAAATCAATTTGCATAAAAAAACTTAAAAATGACAAATTCAAGTCATATTAAAATATAAACAATCAAAATAAAACTGACTAAAATGAATTAAATCATTAAAAAATGTAATTTTAAATTAAATTTCCAAACATTCATTAGTAGTCAAATTGATCAAAATGAAGTGAGGTTATATTTATTATATTAATAAAACGAGAAAGAATATCAGTTTTTTTATAATTTAAATAAATCATTTAAAATATTTTTTTCTCATTTTATGAAGCATAAACTCACTTCATTTTGATACTTTTTATAGAAAAGAAAATACCTTTCTTTATGTCAGTGTTGGTCAAATGTCACATGAGTGTGTGTGTGTGTGTGTTCAGAATGCTGATGAAGTCAATCCTCTGATGAATGGTTTATTGGAGGAAGATCTTCTCGAAGTCAACGTGACGTTCAGACCTTTGTCACATCAATCACCGGCCCGTCCCACCCAGAGTCAACTGGACGGAGCACGGGATGGTCAGTCCCGTCCAAAACCAGGTGTGTGTGTGTGATCACAGGAGTGTAACACGGTGTCTGATCACATGAGCATAACACTTGTCTGATCACAGGAGTGTAACACATGTCTGATCACATGAGCGCAACACTTGTCTGATCACATGAGCACAACACTTGTCTGATCACAGGAGCATAACACTTGTCTGATCACAGGAGCATAACACTTGTCTGATCACGAGCGTAACACTTGTCTGATCACGAGCGTAACACTTGTCTGATCACAGGAGTGTAACACGTGTCTGATCACAGGAGTGTAACACTTGTCTGATCACAGGAGCGTAACACGTGTCTGATCACGAGCGTAACACTTGTCTGATCACAGGAGCGTAACACATGTCTGATTACGAGCGTAACACTTGTCTGATCACAGGAGTGTAACACGTGTCTGATCACGACCACAACACTTGTCTGATAACAGGAGCGTAACACGTGTCTGATCACGAGCGTAACACTTGTCTGATCACAGGAGCTGTAACACATGTCTGATTACAAGCGTAACACTTGTCTGATCACATGAGTGTAACACTTGTCTGATCACATGAGTGTAACACTTGTCTGATCACAGGAGGGTAACACTTGTCTGATCACAGGAGCGTGAACACTTGTCTGATCACAGGAGTCGTAACACTTGTCTGATCACAGGAGTGTAACACTTGTCTGATCACATGAGTGTAACACTTGTCTGATCACAGGAGCGTAACACATGTGTGTGTGTGTGTTTAGGGCCGGTGCGGCTCCTGCTGGGCCTTCAGTGCTGCCGGGGCTCTGGAAGGGCAGATGAAGCGGAGAACTGGCGCTCTGGCTTCCGTTGAGTCCACAGAACCTGCTGGACTGCAGTGTGAGTTTGGGGAACCGAGGCTGTAAGGGCGGATATCTGAGCCGAGCGTTTCTCTACGTCATCCAGAACAACGGCATCGACTCAAACACCTTCTACCCGTATGAACACAAGGTACTTCAGAATAAGACGGACACAGTTTCCCTGAGGCCTAAAAACATGTGACTCAGACCAGAGCCTTTACTTTCGCTATAGCACTGTTCATGGGGAATGGGATAAAGCTGGGAATCTCCAAGCTGGAGGTGCGCGACCCCTGGAGGCTTCTGAGGGAACTGCAGAGGGCTGATCAAAAGCTGATAAAAAACTAATTAAAAACACTTACTAAAAATTGTTGAAATGATAAAAGTTTAAATAATTAATTTAAAAACAAAAATATTACAATTACAAACAATTCAAATAAAATACCAAATATTTTATTTGTTGAGCTGCATGTCATGTGACTATTAACCATCATCAGAGAACTGTGTGTTAAATAATTGAAACTTCAGGAGAGTGTGTGTCGAGACTGGGGAGAGCTGGTGTGTGTGTGATGTGGTGGTGTGTATGTTTGTGTGTGTTATGTGTGTGTGTGATGTTGTGGTGATGTGTGTGTGTGTGTGTGTGATGTTGTGGTGTGTGTACAGGAGGGTGTGTGTCGATACTCAGTGACGGGGAGAGCTGGATACTGCTCTAGTTTCCGGGTTTCCGCGTCAGCACGACGAGGCAGCGCTTCAGTTCGCCGTCGTAACATCGGCCCGGTGTCCGTCGGTGTGAACGCCAAACTGGCTTCATTCCACAGATACAGAGGAGGTGAGACACACACACACAAACACACAGACACTAACCTGACCCCTAAAACCTACCCATCACACACACACATTGATGATCCGTGTGTGTGTGTGTGTTCAGGCATCTACAATGAGCCGCTCTGCCGCGGGCTGGTCAATCATGCGGTTCTGGTGGTGGGTTACGTGGTCGGAGAACGGCCTGGACTATTGGCTGCTCAAGAACAGGTTCTGCTCTGCACTCTCTCACACACACACACACACACACACACACACACACACACACACACACACACACACACACACACACACACACACACACACACACACACACACACTCTCAGCTCAGCACTACAGCCTGTGTACTGTTTTTAAAATGTGATTGTAACATTATAAGTTTACATTTTTTATAATAGTATTAATAATTATTGAAAGGATAATATTAATATTAATTTTATAAAAATAATATTTTATATTTGTTTATATAATAATATCAGACTTCAGTACCTGCAAGTCCCAGTGTGTCAGTTTGAGCTCTAGTGACCTCTAGTGGTGTAAATGTGAAATCATATTGATGATTTGAGGACAATAACTCTTATTTTCTGTGTGTGTGTGTGTGTGTGTGTGTGTCAGCTGGGGGATGGCGTTGGGGTGAGAAGGGCTTCATACGAATGGCACGAAATAAAAACATGTGTGGAATCTCCAGCTTTGCCATTTACCCCACCGTCTCTGATCCTGTCGGGCCGGACTCCTGAACGCCTGTCGATGCCTCAGCCTTTCTCTCACACTCACACACACACACACACACACACACACACACACACACACACACACACACACACACACACACACACACACACACACACACACACACACACACACACGCCTGTGGTTTCGAGCAATATTAGAGCCCTGATTATTCTGTCAAATGTATATTTTGTGCAAGGGCTGAATGTCTAGCTTTACACTTCTAAAACTTATTTACATTTGTTATTTTTGGAAGTGCTTCTGCAATAGTATTCGTCTGAGTGTCTGTTAGATGAAGTCAGAAGCAGGCGGAGTTTATAATGAGGGGGAGGGGCTTCTTATGCTAGAGCGCATCTGATTGGACGAAAACGTCACTGATGTCATTCACAGCAGGATCTGTAATGGATTAAACCTCTGAGGGAAAAGACCATAATAAAGTTGATTAATTAAGTCTAATTGTGTGGGTCACACTTTACTATACGGCTCATTAGTTAACATTAGTTCATGTGTTACAGTGTTTATTAATCTTTATTAACGTTAGTTACAGCTGATTATTCGTTCTGTTCATGTTAGTTCAGTGCATTAATTAATATTAAATACAACCATTGATTTTAATGTATTAGTAAATGTTAAAATTAATATTAACTAAGATTAATAAATGCTGTGGGAGTATTGTTCATTATTAGTTCACGTTAACTAATGACCCTTATTATAAAGTATTAGCAGTTTGCGTGATGACAATTGTAAAATAAATAAAGCTCAAAGTCTGATTAAAATAAGCAGCATGGCTTTTATTGATTGTGTTTTATATTAATCTACAAGACTTAACGTAAACCGTAGTGTGCGTTTCCTAGCGTTACAGTCCTGAGTCGAGATTACACAATACTGAGACGTAACACACTGATCATCAGAAAACACTTCCGTTCCTCATTAAGAGTGTGACTCGTCTCCTCAGAGCCAGTAGGTGTGTGTGTGTGTGTGTGTGTGTGTGTGTGTGTGGGTCACATGTGCTCCGGGTGATTCTGAAGACAGCTGATGAACTCCTTCACCTGACGTCCCTCAAAACAGATCCTGATACACGGACACGAACAGGGAAACCTGCACACACACACACACACACAGATGACGTCACACACACACACAGCTGATGATGATGATGATGTCACTGGGACTCACTTGTCGGTCATGTTTCTCTTCTGAAGGATCTTGTAAACCTCTGCAGACGTCTGAGGACCCTGGAGCTTCTGGCCGTTCAACATCTCCGCTTCCAGCTCTGCGATCGACTGATCAAACACACACACACATATCACACACACAAACTGATGACTTCTCAGTTATCGTATCGGCCTAAATGTCCGTGCGGTCACAGATCATCGGAGTTGTTTCTCGCAATCGTGTGAATGTTTTCAACAGCGCCTGACCTTCTGTGTGCGCGCGAAGGCCTCGGCCACGCGACGGTTGCGTCCGCCGTAGCAGGTGGTGATGAGGTCAGCGACGCCGCAGCTCTCCAGGAACACGGCGGACGAGACGGCGCTCTTGCAGAACAGCTTGGAGAACGCCACCATCTCCATCAGGCCCAGGCGGATCACCGCGGCTTCAGTGTTGTCCCCGAAGCCCAGGCCGTCACAGAACCCCGCGCCCACCGCCACGATGTTCTGCACACACACACACACTTATGCACAATCTGCAAAATGTTGAGTTTAAATTAATCATTTTAATTGATTCAGATGTTCATTTGATCATTTTTTCTAAAATTGCATGTTTTTTTATTATTTACAACTGACAATTATAACCCCTTAACTGTCACTTGCCCGTATACTTTTCTTCACTATATTACTATTAAATCCTTATCTATTCATGACAAACTATATATCATTGGAAAGGTCTAAGCCTCCTAAATAGATATTTTAGGTCTTTATGACAAGAGTGCGCCTCAAAAAATCGACGTCATTACAGGAGTTTCGGACCTTTGTCACAAAAAGTCGACGCACACACTTTTAATAATTGAAACTTTGTTTTTTAGTGCTAAAAGGTCATAATAAAACATAATTAGTATTTGTCAATAAATTCTTCAATTCTTCAACTTTTGTGATATCAACTTCAAATTTGGAACACAACTTGGTTAGATATATAGCTTTCATTTTATAGTAAAACATATTATGTAAAATATTTATTTCATATTAAAAAAATATATAATAAAGTATATTTGAGCTTTTACTTTAGTAATAATCTGCTGGTTGTTTTCTTTAAAACAAGACCAAACTTAGGTCTATATTCCAAAGCATTCTTCAATTACAACCATTTAAGTTTGTATAGTGCATTTTAATGTCAATTATCAAAAGGGGGGTGACAGGTAAAGGGTTAAACAAGACTATCAGTGTAATTGTCTCTGTGTGTGTGTGTGTGTGTTCAGGCACCTTCAGAGCGCCACACAGCTCCACTCGTGTCGTTCTCCTTCACCACAGTGATGCGGAAGTTCGGCGTCTGCAGAAGCTCTTTGAAGATTTTGCCGTTCGGCTCATTAGTGGCTCCTGAAACACACACACACACAGTCAGAAACACACACAGAATCAGACAAACTCTGCAGGTTACACACACACACACCGATGGTTGTCTCGCAGAACTTCTCGTCGGCCACTTCGCTGGCGATGTTAGCGCCCATCAACACACTGACCTCGATCTCCAGCTTCGACCTGATGATGTCAGAGATCAGGGTTAGACCGTCCGGACCCTCCAGACCCTCACACACACACACACACACACACACACACACACACACACACACACACACACACACACACACACACACACACACACACACACACACGATGAGTCTGGAATGGACTAGGGCACTACAGACTTTAAAGATACTTTGATAAACTGTATACACTGTGCAAACAATAAATGTTTTAGTGTTGCATGTTTAATTAACCCGCAAAAATAAGACCAAAAATTATTGAGAAATATGAAAAATATAAAAGTACAGAGCATGAGATACAATCTACAAATCAGCCTGATGAAATAGCCTTTCATGTGGAATATAAACACAAAACCTAATTAAAGTAATTATGTCTGAAAATACATGTGTATTCTGATTCAATATACTGTATACACAAACTATAAAAGTACAGAAATAATATTAACTTTAATACTTTAATGAGGGAGATCCCGAGGGCTCCGGGTTTGACGTGAGGTTTCATCTGGTCACAGATTTTCACGATGAACTGATGAGGAATGACGAAGATCAGGAAGTCGGATCCTTTAGCGGCTTCAGTGACGTCAGGAACAGCCACCTGTGACACACAACACACACACTCGTCTGAGATCAGCTCTACACAACACACACTCGTCTGAGATCAGCTCTACACAACACACACTCGTCTGAGATCAGCGCTTCTTAAAGAGACAGTGGACGCCAGAACACACATCTGTAATCCTTTACTCTCAGTTGCTGAATGAAATAATAAACTGTCAATGGGAACCAACATTCGTCAGAACAGATCGAAGAACGCTCCTCATAAAGAGCTTGAATTATTGCTAAAGTACTTTTATTATTCCTTCAACTTTGACCTGGTTAATTATAGTGATCATTATTAATCCGTGTCTGGTTGAGAAATGCAGCAGACGCAGCAGTAACGCCCAGATGAGTTTAAAGGTGGTCTGTGTAAAGTTCATCACTTTAATCAGTGTGTCAGTTACTGATAACCAGCTAACAATCATCTCTAGTTCATCAAGCACAGGTCATCTGAGGAAGAAATACACTATATTGACAATAACATTTGTGACGCAAATTCTTTACAAACACATGACCTTTTCCCGATCTGTAGGGTTTAATATGGAGTTGCTCCACCGTTTGCTGCTATAACAGCTTCAACTCTTCTGTGAAGGCTTTCCACAAGGTTTAGGAGTGTGTTTATGGGAGTGTGTTTATGGGAATGTTTGCCCATTCTCTAAAGCGCATTAGTGAGGTCCGGCACTGATGATTCTTCCCTAAGCTGTTCTATCGGGTCGAGGTCAGTCCAGTTCCTCCACCCCAAACTGCTCCTCCATGTGTCAATGGTACTGGTTTGGCACTGGACCAGTGCTGGAACAGGCACATCCACAAACTCTTCCCACAAAGTTGGGAACATGAAATTTACATTTACATTTATTTATTTAGCTGACGCCTTTATCCAAAGCGACTTACAGTTGCTATATATGTCAGGGGTCACACACCTCTGGAGTAACTAGAGGTTAAGTGTCTTGGAGATGTGTGTGG
>JAQIUQ010007669.1:87500-235000 GCA_030378365.1 Hybognathus amarus
CTGAGACTTAATAAACTTAATGGAAATAATTTGATACATGTTTTAAAGTGCTTGAATTTTCCGCTCAGCTTAACTCACATGATTTTATTTGTCTTGTAATGAAAACGTTCATATTAGCTTCCATCGTGTGTTCTCAGAACAAGAACAGAACATACGAGGACCAAATATTGTTCTGCGTATATTTCACATATTTACACCATTCACGGAGCATTTCTGCTGCCCTGCTCAGAGATCAAAGGGAAAATAATCCCATTTTATAAGCATGACCTTTGACCCCTCGAGATGATCCTACAGTCACTATCAGCAAAACAACATAATATAATATATAACAACATTATAGAATACCATAATAGTATATTTATAATATATAATATGATATAAAATAAAAAATAAAACAAAAACAAAATTCTGGAAAAAAATATAAACATATTTTATTGAATTCAATCAATGGACTGACAGAGAAACAGCCGTCATTGATTATTATAGGTGAATATTACACATACACACACGCTGATTAAACATTAAACTACTGAACATTAGTTATTTCACTGCTGCTTCTTCTTGATATTCATAATGCGAGATAATGCACATGAGCTCAGAGTTTCGAACATAGACTGTAATTAATATGCGTGTAGTGTGTGTGACGTCACCCGTGGGTTTATGAAGAGCGTTTCTTAAAGTGGGCGGAGCCAGCCGTCGCCATCTTGTCCGCGTCACTCCCGGATAAACGGATATGAGCAGTGAGCGGACGTGACGCTAATGCTAGCAGGCAAATGCTAGTAGTGACATCAGCGGCAATCAACCTGTCACTCAAGCGGCCACTCCCTTAATTATTCACAGCTTTAAGGTTTAATATAATTTAAAAGGTTATCGTTTAGTTATACACGGATGAGTAATAAAAATATCCCCCCCCTCACAGTCGTCGTGAAGGGCAACATTAGCGATAGAGACCAAAACCACTTAAACATGTTTCTTCTGCTGTAAAGTTGACTCTACGGGAGACTCGCTCTTCTGCGGCGCCTCTAGTGGCCAGTGGAGGAACTGCAGGGTAAAGGTCCCTAAAATTTTAGCACGTTAAAAGATAAATACGACCTCACGTCGACTCAATCACGTTGAAATCTCCGTCATATTAAAATTCAGATTGGGTTCGATTTTCTGCGAAACTTTCGGACTCAGTGCGCGATGAGCTAAACTCACGTCAGCGTTGGGTTCACGAGAGGCTGACGGTCGCGGCGCCGCTTCTGTTCTCAGGACTTGTTGAACGCGGCCAGAACGGCCCACATCATCTCCTCGGCCGGGGTCGTGACCCGCGCGCTCCGTCTCCGGCTCGGCCTCGGTCAAGGTCCGCGAGCGCGTGCTGGCTAGCTCGGTAGCGCTCGTCGGGCAGCGAGGACAGGGCGTTCTCCAGCACGTCGGACACGTGTGCCAGCAGCACCAGCGCTCAGCGCGCGACGGCTCATGCGCAGCGGGTCGTTGGTCCAGCGCTCCAGGAGTGTGTCCTGCAGCCGCCGCACGAGCCGCTGCTTCTCCGCGCCGTCCGTCAGCGGGTGTGTGGTCATGTCGAACACCAGGAAGTTCTGCTTCTCCGTCGTCAACACGCCTTCTCCACCAGACTCTTCGCCAGCCGCTCGCGCACGTTCACGCATCTGATAGTGCAGCTTCAGCGGGTTCCAGGTCTCAGCCTGAACACACACACACACACACTGCATCAGAGACAGACACACACACCACAGGAGACACAGACACCGCATCAGACAGACACACACACTAACCCTATCCCTAAACCTGCCCATCACACACACACACTAACCCTACCCATCACACACACACACACACACACACCCTAACCCTACCCATCACACACACACACTAACCCTACCCATCACACACACACACACACACACCCACACTACACACCACACACACACACACACACACACACACACACACACACACACACACACTAACCCTACCCATCACACCTGCACACATCACACACACACACTAACCCTACCCATCACACACACACACACTAACACTACCCTAACACCTACCCATCACACACACACACACTACCCACACACACACACACACTACCTACCCTAACCCTGCCCATCACACACACACACACACACACACACACACACACACACACACACACACACACACACACACACACACACACACACACACACACACACACACACTAACCCTAACCCTGCCCATCACACACACACACTAACCCTACCCATCACACACACACACACACACTAACCCTAAACCTGCCCATCACACACACACACACACACACACACACACACACACACACACACACTACACCCACACACACACACACACACACACACACACACACACACACACACTAACCCTATCCCTAAACCTGCCCATCACACACACACACTAACCCTACCCATCACACACACACACACAGACACTAACCCTAAACCTGCCCATCACACACAGACACACACACTAACCCTATCCCTAACCCTACCCATCACACACACACACGTGCATGCACACACACGACAGAAATCCCTGCAAACCATCGCTTTTATCATGTTCGCTTGTGATCTCGCTGTTTCCAGTGAGTGTGAGTATGTGTGTGTGTATATATTTATATGAGTTTGTGTGTGTGTGTGTGAAGTGTGTGCGTATATAGAGAGTGCGTGTGTGTGTGTGTGTGTGTGTGTGCTCACCTGTGAGCAGGCTCGATCCAGCTGGACACGTCCTCTGGTGGTTCTGTGTTCTTGATGTGTTTCAGCGCTTCATCCAGAAGAACATCACCGGTGGGAGCCGCCGACTTGAACAACACCTGCTCGACACACACACACACACACACACACACACACAGTTATTAACCATGAGCTTGTGTGTCATCAGCCTGGCAGTCACATGACTTCATAAAACTTTCAATAAAGCATTTGTGTTTGTAAAAGTAGATTTTCTGCATGTTTGGCTTGTGTTGTCCAGCAGGGGCGCTGGCGAGTCTCAGAAACTTCCACAGTGAATCATTTTGCAAACCAATTGATTTGAAGCTTTGAAAATCTTAATTTATCCCATAAATGAGGAAAAAAGGGTCAAAATGTGCAGTTGTGAGACACACACACAACGGACAACTCAGGCTCATTCAGACGGACAACACACACACACACACACACACACAGCTAGCAGCAATCATAATAATAATAATAAAACTTTTAAAAAAATAAACAAAAGTATGTAGAGTCACTTTTCTGTTTAATGGCAATCAAAATATTTAGCAATTACACATTTGATAGAAAATCTAGAATTTTGTTATTTTTAAAAAATGCCAAAATAAATAAATTAACAAATGAAATTCCTGAGTAAAATGGCAGTCTGATATAATGTTGTAAAATCAGGAAATGTGTTTAAATCATCAGACGAGAGCATTCCTCTGTGGACGAGCCGGTCAAGCCGGTCTGGAGACATCACACGCATTCAGGAGATAATGAGACTTTAGAGGAATCCTCACACACACACCCGTTTGCATTCAGTGGGAAGGTGTGTTCAGGTGTGTGTTTGCATCCGTGTTTCCACTGAACGCAGAGAGATTACAGAACAGTGCGGAAACTATCCAGAGCTGGAAATCATGGAAATCATTCAATCTGAAGCAGCATTACTATTTTCACTGATAATAATAATAATCATAAATGTGTCTTGATCATCAGATCCTCATATTAGAGTTATTTCTGGTGGATCATGTGACACTGAAGACTGGAGTAATGATGATTACTCAGAAGACTAAACATTAACAAATCTTGTTAACACTTTATTTTAGGATTCAGTTCTCTCTATTAACTAGTTGCTCATTATTGTGTATATTACTAAGATATTGGCTGTTTATTTATACTTATAAAGCACGTATTAATGCCTTATTCTGCATGATCATATTCTACGTCCCTGAAACTAAACTATAATTAGCAGTCATTAGTTTATTTAGGCAAACAAGTTTCACACTGAAACTAAAACATTTACAGATGGGGTTTGGATCTTTTGACTCATGCTAGCAAACAGGACCTCCAACATGTTACACATGCTAACAATGAATAGCTACATGCTAATAGCAATTAGCTTAAGGTTAAAAAACACGATAAAAAGTCAAAAATGTGCTAGCATCATGCTAACAACATGGTAATCATGTTAACATCATGCAAGCAACATGCTAATCGATGTTGTCATCTTGTAAAGAACATGATAATAGTGTTATCATCTTGCTAACAACATGTCAATTGTGTTAATATCAGGCTACAAACATGCTAACAACATGGTAATCATGTTGGCACCATGCTAAAAATATGCTAACAACATGCTAATGGTCTTAGCATCATGCTAGCAACTTGCTAATAGTGTTTTCATCTTGTTAAAAACATGCTAACGACATGTTAATTGTGTTATCTTCATGCTAATTGTGTTAACATGATGCTAATATCATGCTAAACGTGTTAATACATGCTAACAGCTTGCTAATCATGTTAGCATCATACAAACAACATGCCAATCATGTTATCATGCTCGCAACATGCTAATTAAGTTAGAATCATGCTAACATCATATTAATATCTTGTTGGCATTTCATTAAAAACATGATTGCAAAATGCTAACAATGCTGATCGTGTTAGCACCCAGAATGCATCAGTGTGTGTGTGCGCTCACCCTGCGGTCCAGCAGTTTCCTGCGGCGTGAGCTCGGAGGCTGCCAGATGAACTCGTCCTGATAGCGTTCAGCTCCACCAGCATACACCCGCGCAGACCCGACGAGATGCTGTCGTTCCAGAAGGACGTGTAGCCCTGCGCTCACACACACACAAACAGATCAACAACACAACTAAATATACAAATATTATACAGATTCATCAGAAGATATAATACCTACAGAGAAAGAGAAAAGTTCTAGAAAATGGTCCTATACTGTGATGTGATTTAAGCTTAGTTTCCTTCACTATCGCTAGATTTTCCACTTAGCAACCATTATTATTGTGTAAATAAAGTGAATAACATCGTAAAGCAGCTGCAACATTCTAACACAAGCAGTTTGTGAATAAAACAGCCGGTTCAGTGAATGATTAAACAAAGGAAACCAGTGAAAGTCAACACTACAGGATGGCAGAACATCAGACGGCCAATCACTGAACACTCATCATCTGTCCAATCACTGAACACGGAACACTCATCATCTGTCCAATCACTGAACACGGAACACTCATCATCTGTCCAATCACTGAACACGGAACACTCATCGTTTGTCCAGATATTTGGTCATTTCATTTGGAAGATCCTGCCACACACACACACACACACACACACACACACACACACACACACACACACACACACACACACACACACACACACACACACACACACACACACACACACACACACACACACACACACACACACACACACACACACACACACACACACACACACACACACCCTCCTCCAGCCGTGTCTCTGCTCTGAGGACAGGAATATAAACTGGCCAGGTGGTGTTGATGAGATCTCCCCTGACACACACACTCCGCACCACTCTCTCGCCCGCCCAACCGACTCTCCCATAAGACAGATAGTGTGTGTGTGAGTGACAGGTAGAGAGATAGAGTGTGTGTGTTTGTGTGTGTGTGATGGGTAGGTTTAGGGGTTGCTGTGTGTGTGTGTGTGTGTGTGTGTGTGTGTGTGTGTGTGTGTGTGATGGGTAGGTTTAGGGGTCGGGTCAGTGTGTGTGTGTGTGTGTGTGTGTGATGGGTAGGTTTAGGGTTCAGGTTCAGTGTGTGTGTGTGTGATGGGTAGGTTTAGGGGTCGGGTTAGTGTGTGTGTGTGTAACCTCTTTATCCTTGAGTCCCAGCAGCAGGATCTCCTCCATCAGTGTGAGTCTCAGTGATTTGGAGTCGGTGTCGATCTCTTCTTCATCCTCGTCTCTCTTCTTCTCCTCTCGCTCCTCTGAGTTACTCCCTCCATCCGCTGGAGTCTCCACACGCCAGGGTGCGCTTCGTCAACGTGGTCATTCCTCCTGCTAACACAACCTGCGCACACACACACACACACACACACACACACACACACACACACACACACACACACACACACACACACACACACACACACACACACACACACACACACACACACACACACACACACACACACACACACACACACACACACACACACACACACACACACACACACCTTTACTCAATCTGGAAATCATTCACGAACATACTTCAGATTTCCCCTTTAACACAGGACTAATGATGAAGATTCTCAGTAAACCAGTTCAGCTTCAGCATCAGTGACACTAACATACACAAGCTACATATACATACATATAATACATACACATACACTCACCACATCTGCTAGTTTGTCATCAAAAACACAATGTCAGTTCAATGTGAGATTTCTGTCTCGCGACTGTGTTCACATCCCTGTGTGTGTGTGTGCTTCACCTGTGGACACGCCCCTCTGACCGCTCAGCCAACCAGGAGCAGCTCCAGGGCCTCTCCTCCAATCAGGACTCTCGACGCACACACCTGTTCTGTCACCCGGATTCAGGATCCACATCAATACCGTCGGCTTTTATTACACACTTAAAAAATGTGACCGAACAAGTTTATTAACATTGTGTGACGCCTTTGTCGAAGAAATCGAGCTTTATGGTTACGAATTTCATATAAATGTGCGATTCTCGATTAAATATTGTCATTTTCACTTTCTTTCGGCTACCTCAACCTTGCACCTTTTTTATAGACATAATAACACATATTTTTAAATCCATACTCTGTATTTATCTAAATGGAAGTGTCTTACAGTTTTTTGTTGTGTTCCCTGTCTTGTTCTGTACATAATCCAAATTAAAAAACAAAACAAAAAAACCCCACATATTTTAAAGTATAGCCTATATATTTAGAAACATCTTGCTGTATGATGAATGCTGCATTATTTTTTTTTTTTTTTTGGGGGGGGGGCATTTGATAATGTTTTGTTGTATGTATGTACATTAAAAGCATTATGAATGTTTTAGGCATAGACTGTTTTAGAAGGTTTTGAGTTATCTACTGGCAAACGCCGCAGCAGCGCCATCACGCGGCGGACACACACACTGCATTTAGACATATTCCGCTTTCATGAGATTGGTCTGTAATGATGAGAATTAATGACAGGTATTTTTGCATATTTTATACATCTTAATGGTGGGTACAAAAAGGATACAGTCAGATATATGAATAAGAGAAAACTGTTAATAACAGGAAAAATGATGTGAGAATGTCAATATTACGTATTGGCCATACAGCACTAAATCAATGTATTTACAAACAGTAAATAATATATTACTAGAATGTACAGCATACAAAAGAGAAAGACTTAATTTAATTCAGTAAGGATATAAGTAATTATTCACCTAAGGAAACAGTTGGAGAAGGAACAAAATATATAATACATGAGGAGTTATTAAACATTTTAAATGATACAGGACTGATAAAAAAATATTTAAATAATTTTTCTTTTCTCTCTCTCTCTCAGTGTTTTCAAGCGGCAACATTCTAATCTAAAAAGTGAAGCCTACCCGGAAGTGCGAAAAACTGCAGTACATCGAAAATCCGCTAAGAGAGCTCCCAAAAGGGAGCAAATGTCCGTTTTCACAGCATCAATTCATGTTTTTAGTGTGGTCCCATGGACTTTTATTGTAATCTTCAATATGTTCCGAGTGCCTGACAACTGTGAGGGGGATGGATTTTTTTCACGGGGTGAACTCGTTAGTTTAGATCATATTTAGATATAAAATATATGACAAATAAGGGTGGTAACTTTGATTGACAGCTGATAACGGGCTGGCCCAGTGAATTTGACGTCTCGGCCATGATCTGACACAACCTATGGACACAACACATCATACCACCTCTGTATCCTTTCTGAACATTTGTATTTTGTGTTTCTCAAGATTTTCCAGTATGGCGCCGCCCGTACCCCCATAAACAGCCTCAAACTTTTTTTTTGCCTCAAACTGGTTCTTCAGAAAGTCTATGGGTGACGTCACAGACGCTTTGTCCATATTTTTTACAGTCTATGTAGCAGAGCACATATCTATGGCAGAGCAGACACAGTCAACTCGCTCTCACATGTTCACGGACTGTCTTTGACTGTTCCAATATGGCCGACGCCTTACGTTAGCGGCCACGAGAGCGAGTGCCCTCAGAATTACCATTTGAGGAAAGTCGTTTTCTGTTAAAAAAAAAAAAAAAAAAAAAAACATGTTTTGATGGAAATCAGCTAGCCTTACTATGTTTAATGTTTTACAGGCATGACAACGAGGCTGTGGGACAGAAGAACAACATGTTTAATGTTGTTTAACTACATACAATAATTTATATGGCTGTATATTGTCTTAAATGAAATGTTTAGAATCCCATTTTAAGGGGTCATTTAAATGTTTGTAATCAAAAACCACCTTTAAAGTGATGAAGCATAAAATTGAACAAAAACACATTAAACGTTGAACAAAAATACATTTTAGTGCCCTATTAAATACGTTTATTTTTTTTCCCTTAATTTAGTTTTCATTTAACTATTTTTGTATTCCATTTTAATGGTAAAATAAACATTAGTTAAAAAGCACATCGAATCATCAAAATCAATCAATTTTCACAAAAAGCACATTTTAAAAAGTTTCACAAAAAGCACATTTTAGGGCTTTTTATTATTTGATCAGATATTTCATCATTACATATATATATATATATATATATATATATATTATTTTAGTGTCACGTGATGATGCTTTCAGAGTATTAATAAACTCAAACACATCCAGGCCCTAAAATAAACAGATCCATCAAATAAAAACACATATTTTAAGCATGTATATATTTATTTATTTGTTTGTTGAAATATTTAAAGTTTTGTAATATTTCCCAGAAAAATGTAAACTTCTCCATATTCACAAAAAGTAAGACATTGCTGTTTATCAATCATTGTCAATAAAATGAAATTCATAATTACAATAATAATCATATTTGAATATAATAATATCTTTATAATAATAATCATAATATGAACATTTAAAACATCACTCCATATTCAGAGATGCTGCACTCTAGAATCAACAAATCTCTCCCGCATTCCAGAATATGTCCATGAGTAAATATATAAATATATACATCCTACGCTCCTGAATCAGGTCAGGGGTCAGGGGTCAGAGGTCAATGCTATGGCTTGTCCGTGTCTATGGCTAAATTAGCGGGTGGTTCCCGTTCGTCATGAACTCATAGCAGTAAGAACTAGTGCTACACGATGGGAAAAGATACACAAACCACGATCTGTCGTAGCATAACTGACCCCTGTACACACACCATGGCTGTGTACACACACACACACGCGCTCGTGTTCAGCCAATCAGAGCGTCTCACTGGAGACATGTGCTTGTGTTCAGCCAATCAGAGCGTCTCACTGGAGACATGTGCTCGTGTTCAGCCAATCAGAGCGTCTCACTGGCGACATGTGCTCGTGTTCAGCCAATCAGAGCATCTCACTGGAGACATGTGCTCGTGTTCAGCCAATCAGAGCATCTCACTGGAGACATGTGCTCGTGTTCAGCCAATCAGAGCATCTCCACTGGCGACATGTGCTCGTGTTCAGCCAATCAGAGCGTCTCACTGGAGACACGAGCTCGTGTTCAGCCAATCAGAGCATCTCACTGGCGACATGTGCTCGGTGTTCAGCCAATCAGAGCGTCTCACTGGAGACACGTCCTCGTGTTCAGCCAATCAGAGCGTCTCACTGGAGACACGTGCTCGTGTTCAGCCAATCAGAGCGTCTCACTGGTGACATGTGCTCGTGTTCAGCCAAATCAGAGCGTCTCACTGGAGACATGTGCTCGTGTTCAGCCAATCAGAGCGTCTCACTGGAGACATGTGCTCGTGTTCAGCCAATCAGAGCGTCTCACTGGCGACATGTGCTCGTGTTCAGCCAATCAGAGCGTCTCACTGGCGACATGTGCTCGATGTTCAGCCAATCAGAGCATCTCACTGGCGACATGTGTCTCAGTGTTCAGCCAATCAGAGCATCTCACTGGCGACATGTGCTCGTGTTCAGCCAATCAGAGCGTCTCACTGGAGACATGTGCTCGTGTTCAGCCAATCAGAGCGTCTCACTGGCGACATGTGCTCGTGTTCAGCCAATCAGAGCGTCTCACTGGCGACATGTGCTCGTGTTCAGCCAATCAGAGCGTCTCACTGGCGACACGAGCTCGTGTTCAGCCAATCAGAGTGTCTCACTGGCGACATGTGCTCGTGTTCAGCCAATCAGAGCGTCTCACTGGGAGACACGTGCTCGTGTTCAGCCAATCAGAGCGTCTCACTGGAGACACGTGCTTGTGTTCAGCCAATCAGAGCGTCTCACTGGAAGACACGTGCTCATGTTCAGCCAATCAGAGCGTTCTCACTGGTGACATGTGCTCGTGTTCAGCCAATCAGAGCGTCTCACTGGAGACACGTGCTCGTGTTCAGCCAATCAGAGCGTCTCACTGGAGACACGTGCTCATGTTCAGCCAATCAGAGCGTCTCACTGGTGACATGTGCTCGTGTTCAGCCAATCAGAGCGTCTCACTGGAGACACGTGCTCATGTTCAGCCAATCAGAGCGTCTCACTGGTGACATGTGCTCGTGTTCAGCCAATCAGAGTTCGGTATGGGAACTGTAGGCACAGAAACACTGTTCATTATCATCGTTTTTTCATAACTATTATTACCTGAAATGCAGACCAAAGTAATACTTCCAACAGAAAAGGTAAATAAAGAGGAAAGTAAGTGACTAAAGGCCCAGCAGCGACTGGCGTATATGAGTATCATCCACCAAACACCAAGAAAAGAGAAAAACTCAACCCACTTAAAATGAGAAAAACTTTCAATCTGGACTCTATGTACAGAAATCAGCAGCCCGTCAGTGTGTGTGTGAGAGTGTGTGTGTGAGAGAGCGTGTGTTCCGGTTTGTGTGTGTGAGAGTGTGTGAATGAAGCACAATCGCTGTTCTTCAGACCCAGTGAGCCGCAGACGGTCGACTGAAGCGTTGATGATCAGGACACACTCTCTCTCACACACACATCTCTCTCTCACACACACTCCCTCTCTCTCTACACACACAATACTGGAGTAAACCATTTCACCGTTTCATGAACAATATGAATAGGCAACATCTGTAGGGAAGCATCAATATGAAACTAATGAAGACACATCATGCTAAAAATATATTATATATTATATAATAATGTATATTTCTCCATCCCGTTTCAATGTTAAAATCAAACATTTTTTTTATTTAATGTTAAAATGCACGTCTAATTAATTGAAATCATGAAACGATGTAACAAAAATGTTGAAAAAAAAGTTGAAAAAAAAAAAATATATTTTAGAGTTAGGGTTATGAAATCTATTTAATTTTTTCTTAAATTCTGTTTTAACTTTTCTGGATTCCATTTGAATGTTTTTTTTTTCTTTTTAATTTTGATAATCAAAAAGCATGTCTAATCAAGTGAATTCATTCAACTTTATTAATGAAATAATGTATTATTAAATAATGAAATGTTTTATTTTTCAGAAATTCTGCTAGATTTTTTTCTACATGTATGATTTAATACAAATGGATTAGCAAAAACGGTGGTATTGATCAAATTAAGGCATGAAATATCAACAATTTAATTAAGTGTTTAAAATGTACTCAAATGAAAGTGCCATTTCTTTAATATCTTCAGTGCTGCACGAAAAAACTAAACAAAAAACCCACAAAAGATTGTCTAATAGTCCTTAAAAATAAAGTTTTAAATTATTTATATGATTATTATTATTATTATTACTTTGAGAAATACATTCTGCTGTACAATAGTAATCTTTTCGGATATAATTTGATCTTTTTTTAGAATTCTTTAATAATTCCTGTCACAATTTCTTCAAGTTAAACTGAACGTGTTGTAGAGCTGAGAGTCTGTGCATCTGATGATGGACGTGATCAAATGAAGCCGGTGAAACGCGCGTGACTAACCCGACGAGCGGCGGGAGCGGCGCACTGGCGTCTGAGAGCGACAGCTTCAGTTATGACGAGTTATGACGATGATTTTCATCTGAATCACTGAAAGTCTCGGTACGGACAGCAGACGTCTCGCGTTCGGAGATCCACGTCCACGTGAGCGTAGAGAGAGCGAGTGTCCGGCTCCCGCAGTGGAGGCTGCGTTTGCCCTGGTGTTCTCAGAGGGCTCTTTAGGCACGGAGAGGAGACAGGAAGGGGCGGGGCTCTGAGCGGCACGGCAGCGTCTGATTGGCTCAGAAAGAATCAAGCCCCTCAATACATCATTTGAAAAAACAAGAGTCATTATTAGGAAGTTGAGGCTGCAACTGATCAAACCACACACACACACTCATGTACACACACACACACTCCTGCAGTGAGAGAGAGAGAGGTGATGGGAAGAGAACGAGTGCTGTCTCTCTCTCCCCGTCTGCGATGATTTTCTTTGTGCTATCGGTGTGATTGTTTCGGCCTCGAGGTGCTGATTGTCGTCCATTTGGCTCAAAAAAGACAAAGACAGCAAGAGAGAGAGAGACACATCTGAGAAATATATATTTATATATCATCTATATACATATATATATATATATTCTCTCAGCGTGTGTTTGAGAGAGAGAGAGAAGGAGAGAAAGAAAGACAGAAGAGTCGCTCGTCCTGCTCAGGCTCCGCCTCTCTTCTCTCCCAGCCAATCGTCAGACACTCCTGGGTTGAGGTTCAACCAATCACGTGTCCTCTAGTCCTGCCCGGGCCAATCAGTGTTCCAGAGTGGGCCCCATATATCGGCTGAGGAGAAACAGAGGCCGAGATTCAGGGGCGGATCCTCAAATAGAACTGTTAAATCATTTCTATTCAAATAAAGCTGAAACAACATCAAATATAAACATAGGAAAAGTTGAAAAAAAAAAGTAATTTACAAATGTTACCTTGGACATAAGTTGATACTGGAAATCAATAAATAACTAAAATAAAACAAAAAATAAAATTAACTTAAATAGCAATATTTAAAGAAAATGACAAAAGTACATAATGAAAATACTAAAAATAAACATGAAAACTAAAAATATCAAAATAAAAGCTAATTCAAATTATTAATATAATGATAATAAAACTAAATGAAATTCAAACTCATTATAAATTCATCACAATGGGAATAATTAATTCAATATTCATCATACAGTTAATTGCATTAAAAGACAGTCATGTGACTAGAATTACGAGGCTGATGATCAGTGAATGAAGAGCGGGTTTGAAGGACACGAATAAATGATGACAGACACGATGAGGAGAAACGTGTTCGAGTTGATCATGTCATTCTCCATCAGCCAATCACAGGCCTCCCTCTGAGCACGTGCTGTCACTGTCAGCCAATCACAGGCCAGCGCTGGACACGACACAGTCCCTCATTCACTGTATTCACACCAAGAGCCATAACTACAACATAACTACAATGATGATTGTAAAGTAATTTTAATATTCGCTTTAGACATCAAAGCTATAATAAAGACAGACACAGGGGAACGACATCATTGGAATCACTATCGGAACGATTATTTTCCAGCTGATAAACAATATAATTATTAATAATCAGAATCTGTCATGCTTTATATTTACCATTATAGTTATCACTTTATCTATCGAAATAATCTATTATCATTGCTATAGTTATCATTATAGTTATTTTTATCACTATAGGTATGTATCTGTATAGTTATTATTAGAAACAAAGTTATCGGTATAATTATTATTATCAATATATATATATATATATTATGATCACTATTGTTTTTAGCATAACAGTTATTATTATCACTTTAGTTATCGGTAAAGTTATTATCATTATAGTTAGCAGTATAATATTTTTTTTACTATAATTATAAATATAACTATAGCCATTAGTATCACAGTTATTATTATCACTATAGGTATCGGTAAAGTTATTATCACTAAAGTTATTGGTAAAGTTATTATCATCACTATAGGTGTTATTATCACTATAGTTATCGGTAAAGTTATTATTATCACTATAGGTGTTATTATCACTATAGTTATCGGTAAAGTTATTATTATCACTGTAGGTATTATTATCACTAAAGTTATCAGTAAAGTTATTATTATCACTACAGGTATTATTATCACTATAGTTATCGGTAAAGTTATTATTATCACTGTAGGTATTATTATCACTAAAGTTATCAGTAAAGTTATTATTATCACTATAGGTGTTATTATCACTAAAGTTATCGGTAAAGTTATTATTATCACTACAGGTATTATTATCACTAAAGTTATCAGTAAAGTTATTATTATCACTACAGGTATTATTATCACTATAGTTATCGGTAAAGTTATTATTATCACTATAGGTGTTATTATCACTAAAGTTATCGGTAAAGTTATTATTATCACTACAGGTATTATTATCACTAAAGTTATCGGTAAAGTTATTATTATCACTACAGGTATTATTATCACTATAGTTATCGGTAAAGTTATTATTATCACTACAGGTATTATTATCACTATAGTTATCAGTACAGTTATTATCATCACTATAGGTATTATTATCACTAAAGTTATCAGTAAAGTTATTATTATCACTATTATTATCACTATAGTTATCGGTAAAGTTATTATTATCACTGTAGGTATTATTATCACTAAAGTTATCGGTAAAGTTATTATTATCACTACAGGTATTATTATCACTATAGTTATCGGTAAAGTTATTATTATCACTACAGGTATTATTATCACTATAGTTATCGGTAAAGTTATTATTATCACTACAGGTATTATTATCACTATAGTTATCAGTACAGTTATCATCACTATAGGTATTATTATCACTAAAGTTATCAGTAAAGTTATTATTATCACTATTATTATCACTATAGTTATCGGTAAAGTTATTATTATCACTACAGGTATTATTATCACTATAGTTATCGGTAAAGTTATTATTATCACTACAGGTATTATTATCACTATAGTTATCAGTACAGTTATCATCACTATAGGTATTATTATCACTAAAGTTATCGGTAAAGTTATTATTATCACTACAGGTATTATTATCACTATAGTTATCGGTAAAGTTATTATTATCACTACAGGTATTATTATCACTATAGTTATCGGTAAAGTTATTATTATCACTACAGGTATTATTATCACTATAGTTATCGGTAAAGTTATTATTATCACTGTAGGTATTATTATCACTAAAGTTATCGGTAAAGTTGTTATTATCACTACAGGTATTATTATCACTATAGTTATCGGTAAAGTTATTATTATCACTACAGGTATTATTATCACTAAATCTATCGGTAAAGTTATTATTATCACTACAGGTATTATTATCACTATAGTTATCGGTAAAGTTATTATTATCACTAGTTATCGGTAAAGTTATTATCATCACTATAGGTATTATTTCACTATAGTTATCGGTACAGTTATTATTATCACTATAGGTATTATTACCACTATGGTTATCAGTAAAGTTATTATTATCACTATTATTATCACTATAGTTATCAGTACAGTTATCATCACTATAGGTATTTTTATCACTATAGTTATCGGTAAAGTTATTATTATCACTATAGTTATTGTTATCACTGTAATTGTTATAATTTTCACTATAGTTTTCATCCACAGTTGTCGTTCTTGGCTGAACAAGATTTAACAGTATATTTAATAATATTTGAGCGGAAAATTCAATGATACAATTGTTTAAATATGTATTAATCATGCGATGTTATAGAGATGAGATTCTACAAATTAAAATGGGCTTCATCACATTTGATTATTTTCTCTTTTTATTTGGGATCTTTATGGACTCAAATCAAAAGATAATCTGATTCATGTCAAATGAACGGATCAGTGTAACATTATAAATCACTTGAGTTCAAAACTAAAGACTTATAAGAGTCAAACTGATATTAGAAAACAGATTCACACAGATACACTGCCTTCATGATCAGTCATGGTTCATACCTCACAGCCCTGAGCTCACTCACACACACACACACACACACTCACACACACACACACACACGCGCACTCGTGGAGAGACATGAAGGTTACAGTGTGTGTGACAAACCTGTTCTGTGAACAATCTGGTTTTGAGGTCAGGCATTCCACTCCCTCTCAGCTCATCCTCTACCGCCATCAGCCTGCAACACACACACACACACATTCCCAGGATGCTCTGCTGCGTCAGTGAGGCGTGTGTGTGTGTGTGCGGTCTGACCTGTTGATGATGCCCTTGATCTGCGAGTCCTTCTGCGCCTGCTGCTGCCGGAGCCTCCTCTCGCTGTCGTCCAGCCGGCTCTGGTACTGCAGCAGGATCTTACTGGTCTGATGCTCCTGCGACTGCAGCCGACGCTCGTACTCCTCCAGCTTCCTGTGCGACATCAGCAGCCGCTCCTTCAGCGAGTGGATCTCCTCCTCGTACTCGCGCACCTGCGTGCCCACACACACACACACACACCGGGGGTGAGGAGACGCGGCTTACTTCTGTCACTCACTCATCTCACGATGCAAATCATGCCTTTTTGTTGTATAAATGGAGTCCTCTCGGTCCCACACACACACACACACACTCGGGTGAGTACTGACCCGGTCCAGGCGGGACTCGTCCATGCTCTTGGAGTGCTCCTTCAGCTTGAACTCCTCTCGGTCCACGCGCAGGCTCTCGATGTCCGCCGAGAGGTGAGGCATGTTGGACACCCAGGCCACCGTACGCTCCGACGCAGCAGTGGGGGGGTTGAGCGTGGACGGAGACTTCGAGCCCTGAACACACACACACACACACACACACACGATTATTTCACATTTCTGGAAGAGTCTCTTCTGCTCATCAAAGCTGCATTTATTTTATTTATAACTACAGTAAAAACAGTAAAATATTTTTCCAGAGTAAATCTGTTTTCTTTGTAAATATTATAAGTGTAATTTATTCCTGAATTTATCATCATTACTCCAGTCTTCAGTGTCACATGATCCTCCAGAAATCACTCTAATATGAGGATCTGACAGTACAGACACGTAACGAGACGTTCGTACCTGTTTGTTCGCGCCTGGCTTGAGCAGATGCTGCTGGTTGGTTTGCTGCGAGGCTTTTGCTGATTGGCCGCTCAGGTGTGTTCTCTGCGCTGTCATTGGCTCCGCCCTGAGGGGCGGGGCTCTCGCGCGGCCGTGCTGGACTGATGCGGCAGCCCGGGGGCGGGGCTATCTTTAACGGACAGCTGTTGCCTGGGCAACTGCCTCCCACCGTAGCTGGACTCGGGCGACTGCAGCAGGTTCCCGCTCTGGGGGCGTGTCTTCGGGGGGGTGGAGTTAGCAGCCGAGCTGACGGACAGCTGGTGGGGGGGCTGAGGCTTCATGCGCTGAGGAGGGGGCGGGGCCATGGAGGCCTGGCGGGCGGGGTGAATGGTGGTTGGGGGCGTGGCCAGAGAGGCGGGCGGTGCCGGTGCCCGTTGCCGTCTGTGGGGCGATGCCCATCAGAACCTGCTGCTGGAGATTCTCCTGACACACACACACACACACAGAGAGAGAGAGATTTCAGCAGTATTAGTAGGGTTGGGAATAAAAAAATCTATTCCAATTCTGGAATTAAATACTTGAGGTCAGAAATCGGATCCTTTAAATTTCGATTCCTCTTATCGATTCCAATATTGGAATCAATATTGCGTAACTAATTGTGTTTTAGTTATTTTTTTAGAAAAGTAATGCATTGTAATGTTGCGCTACTTCCTTAAAAGAGTTACATTTTGCGTTACTTTTTTTGGAAAAGTTAAGAAATGCAACTATAAAAACTAGTAAGTAACGCAAATAGTAACTTTTTAAGGGAGTAACGCAATATTGTAATGCATTACTAACTTTCCCCAACACTGCCTAGTGGTGACGTCACGGACACTACGTCTCTACGATTAGCACAGGTGTGTGGCGCTGAACTTTACCTGCACCTGCAGCGACAGCTGTCTGCGGGCGTAGTCGGCCTGGTTGTGCCGCGTGAAGTCGTCGCTGTAGCTGTGCGAGTGCACGATGTTGGGCTGCACCAGACTGTTCTGGTTCCTCAGGGCCGACAGATCCTCGCTGCGAGAGAACCCGCTGTGCCCGAACGACGGCACGCCATAGCCCACGTGCCCGTTCTCCGGCTCGGGCGCCAGCAGCAGCGGCGGGGCGGCGGGCCCGTGTGGCGGCGTGTGGTACTGCGGCCCGTCCGACGCCAGGTGGAACAGCGGGTTCTGGAAGGACAGAGGCACGTTCATGGCGGCCGCCTGCTGCTGCTGCTGCTGAGACAGCGAGTCCGTGGTCAGGCCCGAGTGGCTGAGACGCAGCCCCCCGACATGCTGGAGCCGCCCGAGCCCGCCGACACGCGTCCTCCCGCCCTGAGGGGGGCGCCACCCAGCGGACCGAAGCCCAGGCCCGCCAGGGAGCCCTGAGACGAGTTCAGCAGGTCATTCACCGAGTGCAGGTTCGACACGCTGTTGATGCGCGAATCCTGCAGGTCCATCATAGAAACACTCTTATTCACACTGAGAACCTGACGAGACACACACGAGACCAGACCGTTTGAGAACGAGACGCGCTGTTACTCAAGCTTCAGGACTCTGTCAACTCTAATGTGTGTGTGTGTGTGTGTATGATTTAGCAGCTTTACAGAAATCTTAAAATCTACAGCAGATTAGAACGACACTTTACAGTCGTCAACATCTAAAGTGGATCCTAAGACAAGAACGGGTAGTGTAAAAAACACACACACACAAACATATATATATATATAAAATATTACATTATAATAAATTATTTTTAAACATTAATAATAAGAATTAAAATGTAATAATTTTTTATGTGATTTTGAAACAAAATATGAGCTGGATGTATAATTCTAATTTTTTAAATATGTGTGTGTGTGTGTAAGTGAGTGAATAATTGTGAGAGTGTGTATGTGAGTGTGTGTGTGTGTGCGTGTGTGTGCACCTTCGGGTCAGGTTCAGTGATGTCAGAGCTGCTAGTGCAGTAGGCGGGGCTTGAGCGAGCGAGAGGTGGGCGGGTCACATAGAACATTTCCTTGTTGCCACGGGGATCCCGGTCAGAGAAAGCAGCCATTCCAGGGTGAGAGAGAACACCAGTGCCAGTGGGAGACGGCAGACGAGAGATGTCTATAGAGCTGAACACACACACACACACACGTGACAAATCAGTCTGATGAGTCCACAGCCACACACATAGAGTGAGTATGTCCCTTTAGAATTTATAGACACTATCTGACACACAGATAGATAGATAGATAGATAGACAGACAGACAGACAGACAGACAGACAGACAGACAGACAGACAGACAGACAGATAGACAGACAGACAGATAGATAGATAGATAGATCAGATAGACGGGTAACCTGTTGAGGTCTCTCATCATGAGGCTCTGGAAGTCGTTGGTGTTGAGTCTGCTGAATGCGGGTCGGCTCTGGTGTCGGTCCGGCGGTTGGTGACTCGCCTGTCGGTGCAGCTGTGGGTTCCTCAGCGCCATGCTGATGTCATTCAGTAACCGCGGCAACGGGCCCAGCTTCAATATGGCGTCCTAGAGACACGCAGCCAACCAAAACTTCAGCTGTTTGTCAACAACACACACACACACATACACACACACCGTACCTTGCTCAGCTGCGCCATGACCTCCCACAGGAGACTGTGCAGGATGGACAGCTCTCGGCCCAGGTCGATGTAGCCCTCGAATGCCCCGGCGTTACTCACACACTCCAGGTTGGAGATCTCATACAGGAACTGTTGCATAGAGCCCCACTCCATCTCCAGGAACTCGTTCATGAAGCCCAGGTAGTCCTCCTTCCCACTGAACCTGCAGAGAACACACACACACAGCAGTGTGGGCGAGAGAGAGAGAGAGAGAGAGTGTGTGTGTGTGAGAGAGAGAGAGTGTGTGTGTGTGTGTGAGGAAGAGAGAGAGAGACAGAGAGAGAGTGTGTGTGTGTGTGTGTGTGTGTGTGTGTGAAGAGAGAGAGAGAGAGACAGAGAGAGAGTGTGTATTTGTGTGTGAAGAAGAAGAGAGAGACAGTGTGTGTTTGTGTGTGTGAGAGAGATTGAGATTAGAGAGAGAGAGAGAGAGAGAGGGCAGAGCATGATGGGCGACAGAAAGAGAAGAGACAGATGATAAGTGGCGAGCCAACAGACTGAAGATCAACTCTACACACACACTGATGTGAGACAACATGAGACAGATATAAACCCTGAGAAATGATGAGATCCACGGACACACACGACAGGAGTCACCAGGGTTATGAGCCTCAGCTTCAACTATATAAACATGTTTATAGGACTGGGAATAAAATTATGGAGCTCCGTATATGGAAACAATATGTATATTGTGGCCATGAATTAACAGTTTGTTCACTTACTAACACACCATACAACATAATAATTTGTTTGTTCATTTTAAGTAAATCTGAAACACAGTATAATTCGTTAGCTCCATTAGAGGAAATAGAGTCACTACATCATTT
This sequence comes from Hybognathus amarus, assembly GCA_030378365.1. Lineage (NCBI taxonomy): Eukaryota > Metazoa > Chordata > Actinopteri > Cypriniformes > Leuciscidae > Hybognathus > Hybognathus amarus. The sequence continues at coordinate 108,133 of JAQIUQ010007669.1, forward strand.
GTTCCCTTGTACTAAGTAGATCAAAAGAAAAGAAAATGACTCGTTCAACAGTTCATATTGTTTGTCTGCATGTCATGCGTGGGGCTCATAAATGTAAACATTTTCATGTTGTTTAAGTTGAGGTACTAAAATAACTAAAACTGTAATAAAAATGTACAAATACAATAAAAAATAAAATACAATAAAAAATCTACAAAAATTAAGAAAGAAAACTTAAACAAAACTAAAAATATGAACTAGAATTGTAACAGAAACTATTATCAGTAATTAATGCTACTAAAGCAACACTGGTGTCGACGCCTGAACGGGAGTCAGTGGGGACGCGCGAGTCATGTGATGGATGACTGACAGCTGAGAGCTGGTGATGATGCGCTAAATGACGCTGGACTCTAGTGACTGACTTTGAAAAGCTGGCCAGGCTCTGCACCACCTTGGCGATGAGCGTGAGTGTTCGAGAGGTGCGTTCGGACGGATACTCCTGCGTCATGTTGAACAGCGACGGGGACATGATGGCGGGACACAGGAACCGCAGGAAGAGGGAGGAGCTTATGAGGCGGTCAGCGATGTCCTCACGCCCGCGTTCAGCACAGCGGACACGCCACGAGGCGAACACCTCCTTCAGCTCGCGGGGAAACACACTGCAGAGAGAGAGAGAGAGAGAGACATTCACTATCATGGTTGGTTGGTGGGTCAGCTGATGTGTGGTGGGTTTGAACTGACCAATGGGAGTTGATGATCTTGCAGAGCGCCAGTTCACAACACATGCGCAGGTTTGCCTGATGATCCGACAGAACCGAGGGAGGCGTTCGCATGGGGTCAACCTCACAGTTCTCCTCAGACTCGATACAGCGCTCGGATAAACTCTCCTGTGGAGGAGACCTTCATCATCATCATCATCTCATCACACACACACACACACTCCACCTCACAGTTCTCCTCAGACTCGTACAGCGCTCGGATAAACTCTCCTGTGGAGGAGACCTTCATCATCATCATCATCATCATCACACACACACACACACACACACACACTCCACCTCACAGTTCTCCTCAGACTCGTACAGCGCTCGGATAAACTCTCCTGTGGAGGAGACCTTCATCATCATCATCATCATCCTCACACACACACACACACACACACACACTCCACCTCACAGTTCTCCTCAGACTCGTACAGCGCTCGGATAAACTCTCCTGAGGAGAAGACCTTCATCATCCTCACACACACACACACACACACTCACTCACCAATGGTGTCCTTCAGGTATCGATGCGCTATGAGCTTCAGGAACTCCTCGATGGCTTTGGTTGCCAGTGTGTTTTCTCTGAAGATCAGATGCTCTCGGTCCATGAAGCGATCGACCTCAGTCATGGCCATATCTGACAGGAAGTCCTGAAACCCCCCACAGACACATGCCTGACGTGAGTCACATGACCACTCAAGTATCATTGACTAAACTTTTATGATGTATAGATGTACTTTTAAGATTTATAGATGCACTTTTATGATGGACAGATGCACATTTATAATGGATAGATGCAGTTTTACGTCACACACACACCTTGGCCTTGCCAGTGCTCTGCAGGATGTGCACCAGTGCACACGCCACCTCCTCTTTGCTCTTGGCGCTCAGCAGCGGCTCCAGAACTCCACACAGGGTCCTGTAGTTGTTGGTCACGTACTCTGCAAACTCCTTGTAGAGCTCCATGGGCAGGATGTTCATGCTCTGGTATCGAGACTTGAGTCGCAGCGACGCATTGATGATCTTGCCTCCGCCGGAACCTTTAGCCAAAGCGCTGGGCTGGAGCACCGGGTACCACTGCTCCACGAACTGGCGGCCCGTGAGGCTGGGGATCGGGATGCTGACCAGACCCAGATATGTACTCTTCTCCTGACACACACACACACACACACACACGCTGGTTATCTACAGCAGGGCTTTCAGACCTGGCCTCTGGGCCCTCAGGAGTGACAGGGGTCAGGGGCCCACAGGAGTGACAGGGGTCAGGGGCCCACAGGAGTGACAGGGGTCAGGGGTCCACACGAGAGACAGGGTTACGGGGCCCACAGGGGCTGTGAGGAAATGACTGGGGTCTGGGGGACAGTCTAGAGAAAAACTAAAATCTGTAAAAATAAATAATAATAATAAAAAAATTTTTTTATACCTATATATTATCTAACAAATTAACTTGATTAAAAATACAAATTAGTAAAATAAATGATTAAAAATGTGTTTAAATAAATAATTAGATTATTAAGATTTTTATTTGATAAAATTAAAATGAGTAAAATAAGTGAATAATAAAATAAATTATTTTAATAAATTTGATTAAAAAGGAATAAATTGGTAATAACAAAATAATATAAATAGATGTAGATAAAATAAATTATATAATTTTATTCAAATAAATAAATAAAAACATGATTTAAATCATATACATTTGATAAAAATAAAAATAAAAAAGTACAAGTATTTAAGTAAATAAGTACTTAAATAAATAATACATTGATTAATTTTATACAAAAGGAATTGTTACAATAGTAATTTGATTGATTTTTAAAAGATTACTTTAATTGTATAAGTTTAATGCATTTATTTGATTACCATCATTTTTTGGTTATAAATTTGTATTATATCATAAAACACAGAATCTGGAAAAATTCAAAGAATTTCACTTTTTTTATATTATTGATTTAAAATGCCCCTATTGATAAGACAAGCTTTATGATTATAAAATATTTAGTGTTGGGCAACAATTATTCGCACCCAAAATAAATGTTTGTGTTTAGATAATATATGTGTGTGTGCTGTGTATAATTATCTTGCATATTTAAACACACACACATGCATGTATATATTTAAGAAATATTTGCAAGTATATACTGTAAATACATTTATATATAATTTATATTATACATATAAATACTTTAAATATAAATAACACATTTTTCTTAAATATACACATGCATGTATATATATTGCAAAAACTGCACTCCTTTATATTGTGGACAGCCTAAGGCACACCTGTGCAATAATCCTGCTGTCTATCCACATCTTCGATACGCCACACCTGTGAGAGGGACGGGTGATCTCGGAGAAGTGCTCACTAACACTGATTTAGACAGATCTGTGAACAGTATTTGAGAGAAATAGGCCTTTTGTGTACATAGAAAAAGTCTGAGATCTTTGAGTTCAGCTCATGAAAAATGGGGGAACAAACAAAAGTGTTGTGTTTATAATTGTGTAAATCCTATAAAGGCGTCTGATGGTAGAATGAGTACGATCTGAGACTCTTAGTCTTGTGCGGGTCAGAGATCAGTGTAGCAGACACACACACACACACACACACACACACACACCTTCCGCCTCTTCTTGTCGGTCTCCTTGTACAGGTGCAGTCTCAGGCTCCGGATGGCCGGCAGGTTGTTGAACTCGAAGTGTTCACCCCAGAACACGGTGTCGGTGCGCGGTTTGCTCGTGGTGCGCGCGTACAGCATGTCGTCCAGACACAGCTCGCAGTAGTAGCGCTTCTTCAGCCGGCAGGTCGCGCGCCTCGATGATCCATAGCTTCAGCACGTTATCCACACGGCGGCTGTTATCCTGTACACACACACACACACACGATAAACAGCTATGTCACATCTGAAACTGTCTGTGTCCAGATGTCGTCGTGTTCGCACCGGAGGAACTAGGAACGATTTTAGCTCTAGGAACTTCTTTTGGAGGAACTAATTTACTCTAAACCTCAGACTGACTCTGGAGGACGCTCTAGGGACGTTAGTGTTCTCTGATTGGCTGAAGGCATGCCAAACACCAACACCCGCCATTTTTTAAATTATAGCCTATATATTTACTCCAGAAACTAACTCTACGAACATGGAAAACAGTGATGAGCTCTGAAGCTAAATCTACACTGAGGAGAAACTTTGAGGGACCAAAAATAAACGTCTCAACAACACGCGTGGCTTTCGTCACTTCACAGTTACTAGCTGGGCGAATGCAACCAGGAAAACCTTAACTCCTAGAACTATCCAGTGCCAAAGCGAACGAGTCACCAGGATGGGTTCCCTGAGAGCTAACGGATCCCATTGGAACGTTTTCCTGGTTGTATTTGTAGCGCTAATAACTCTCAAGTGTTGTTGAGACTTAAAGATTAAGAGCTCCATCTATCAATGTTTTCCATGTTTGTAGAGTTAATTTCTCGGGTAAATATATACTCTATAGTCTGTGTGCTTTTAATAATGGCAGGGTCGGTGTTTGGCGAGCGTTCGGCCAATCAGAGAACACTAACGCCAGCAGATAGTTCATATAGCGCTGGTTTAGACTGACTCTGGAGGAGTAAATCAGTTCCTCCAAAAGGAGTTCCTAGAACTATAATCATTAGTTCCTCCAAACACGCCTAAACCCGGTTTCTTCCGCTAATAGAAGATAGAAGGATGAAGCGCTCCCGAAGCGAAGCCCGCGTGAAGCGAAGCCCGCGTGAAGCGCTGCGGTACCTTGTTGGGTTTGATGGCCCGCTGCAGGTTCTCGATCCATTTGTCCCTCTCAGCGGCCGAGCGACACGCGAAACACTTGGTGCCGGACGCGTCGTCACCTGCAGCACAGAGAGTTAGTGTGTGTGTGTGTGAACCAGGGATCCTCGCAACCAAATAACCTGATTCAAGGAACAAGTCTGATTGTCATCTATAAAAATTAAAATAAGTAAAGTTCATAAAATTTTTTTTTTACAAAAATAAATACAATTTGATGAAATAAATATTAAGTAAATAAACAAAAAAACATTTATTTAAAATAATAAAAACTTGATTTAGATCAATAAATTGTATAAAATATAAATGTACTGATTCTGTCATAAGAAACAGATGTGTGTCAGTTTATTCAGTCTTAAAGTGACGGCGCCTAATATTCCTGCTGTCGTCTGTGTCGTTAATGTCAATAAAACAACAAAATACAGTTTTAACAAAGATGAAACTATATTTAATTCTATAGTGAACAAAGTGTTATTTGACATTTAGGCTTGATTATTCATGTCTGCACCTGAACTTCTATTAGACTTCTGTTAAACTGTTATCTCAGTTCATCTCTGCTTGTGATTTGTTCTTATTTTATTACTGACGGTTCACTTGTGTTTAATAATGCTTGAACTGTATCAGTTAGACGAGCAGTCTTTGCTGTGCTATCCAAGAACTTCAAGTGAGCTTTAAGTAATAAATGAAAAGCAAAGTCCCCCCATATATACTGTATATATACACACACACACACACACTTCGAAGCAGTACTCCTGGCCGAGGATGCTGGAGTGCACGGGCTTGATGACGGCGTCCTCGTCCAGCGTGAGGTCCAGCGCCTCGGCAGCAGCTGCTGGGAGACAGCAGAGACTCGTGCAAGTGTGACTCCTTAAAGCTCTGCATGAGGCGTGTCCTGCACACACACACACACACACACACACAGACAGGTTTATTTATACATTTGAGCAAATAACAGCAACCAACCAAACCTTTATTGACAACAGTGGCCCAAATAAAAGAGATACAGAAATAGAAAAAGAGAAAAAGAAAATACATAAAACACTATACAACAGTAAAAAAATAAATACATAAAATAGAATATATATATATATATCCCCTTTTTACAATATGTAAAATAAGTCTGTTATCCGCAGAGTGTGTTTGTGAAGTTTGAGCTCAAAATATATTTTACAGCATGTAACAACATGTAGAGCAACAGGACATTTCTGAACGATTAGTTGATGAATATGTTGCTGATGTGGAGTTAACGATCCGATCTGTTAACGAAGTCTCTGATTAGCATATTGTGTCATGCAGGCAGAGCTTTCTGAAGTCTGAAAAAGATGCCCACAGAGTGACATTTCTGCATTTGTGTTACAAACTAATGCATGTGAAAGACAGATGGACAGCTTGAGCTTGAACTCACAAATGATGATATTATGAACATTTTAGGGTTAGTGATGTCACTAACTCGGGGGCGGGGTTTATGGTATGTCAATTTTAGGGTTAGTGATGTCACACACCTATTATATTGAGGCACTGAGGGTGAACTGATTGGTGTGAAACTTTACTTATTCCCTGTTGTATTAAAGGGTTGGTCATGGTTGATTATGATTTCACTTTTCTAACTTAAGTTTTTTTTATTTATTTTTTTTTATTGACAAACTTCAGGAGACAATTACTTTTCTAACTTTAGTTAGTGTGTAATGTTGCAGTTGAGTGATGTCACTAACCCAAGGGCGGAGTTTATGTCAATTTTAGGGTTAGTGATGTCAAAAAAAACTCTTCTCTAAAAGCAAATCTCTCCCTTTGCTTTGAACTTTGAGCGCTGTAACTTTACAAATGTTGTTTATGCTCAAACTGCAACATTACACACTAACTAAAGTTAGAACAGTGAAATCATAATCAACCATAACCAACCCTTTAATACAACAGGAAATAGGTAAAGTTTCACACCAATCAGTTCACCCTCAGTGCCTCAGTATAATAGGTGGATGACTAATAGGAGTCCGCCTTTGTGTGAAGATGTCCAGTTTCAGGTGGAGTTGGCCACTCATATGTTCCTATTTGTAAATAGATATGAGTTTTCTCTCCATTGACTCAGTTTTGTTGGGCGTGGCTTCATCCAAATAATTGTAATAGTTTTTTGTGAACATAATACGAGTACATGCAAAAAATATCTCAGGTTGAAAGACAAAGTTTTCTATATGTGCTGTGACTCACTGAAGCACAATGAGAGTGTGAGTCACTGTATCTGCTGCAGTGTGTGTGTGTGTGTGTGTGTGTGTGTATACCTTTCCTGGTCAGCACTGCGAATTGATGGGAGGATCATGTGGCGAAAGCTTCCTGTGCGGTCAAGATTTGGGTTGACTCTTTGCTCGTTTAATTGATCCTTTCAGACGACAACTTAGAAAACTCTGCGAACACAAACACACACACACACACACACTCATTTCCATGCCATTATTGTAGTGTGTGATGGTGGAGAATCTCCACTAGAGGGCGACATGAGCCAGAGATTATGTTCCTGCACCGTGAGTCACTGCAGATGCTGCCCACGCAACGCTGCATACATGTGTGTGTGTGTGTGTGTGTGTGTGTGTGTGTGTGAGACTGAAACATCAGCTCAGAGCACGTTTAGCACATGCTTAAACTCTTATTATAGTCTGCATGAAATGGAACTCGCAACTGACTTTCCCAGCTAACAAAATATAATCGTTAAAGAAGCGTTAAAGAAACATTAAATTGTTTACACTCATTAAACACACTTAGGAACATAAACAACTTTGGTAAGATTTGTCTTTCAAGTCTTCTTAACACGCTAAGAGTGAGCGTTATTGGAGAACCGGGCCCAGATAACTTTGTTCAAACATTTTATTAACGTTATTAACGGAAGAATGTTGAGAGAATCTTAACAGAAAGTTAGCCAAAGTGCAAATATTTTTGTAACTGTAACTTCCATTAAAAATAAGTCTAAAATACAAGGAAGGAAAAAATCATATTGTGGATTTAAAATTGTGATAATATCGTACCGTGGCTTTAAGAGTCGTGATAATATCGTACAAAGGCTTTAGAGTCGTGATAATATCGTAAAGTTGCTTTAGAGTCGTGATAATATCGTACAGTGGCTTTAGAGTCGTGATAATATCGTACAGTGGCTTTAGAGTCGTGATAATATCGTAAAGTTGCTTTAGAGTCGTGATAATATCGTACAGTGGCTTTAGAGTCGTGATAATATCGTACAGTGGCTTTAGAGTCGTGATAATATCGTACAGTGGCTTTAGAGTCGTGATAATATCGTAAAGTTGCTTTAGAGTCGTGATAATATCGTACAGTGGCTTTAGAGTCGTGATAATATCGTACAGTTGCATTAGTCGTGATAATATCGTACAGTGGCTTTAGAGTCGTGATAATATCGTAAAGTTGCATTAGTCGTGATAATATCGTACAGTGGCTTTAGAGTCGTGATAATATCGTAAAGTTGCATTAGATCGTGATAATATCGTACAGTGGCTTTAGAGTCGTGATAATATCGTACAGTGGCTTTAGAGTCGTGATAATATCGTACAGTTGCTTTAGAGTCGTGATAATATCGTACAGTTGCTTTAGAGTCGTGATAATATCGATACAGTGGCTTTAGAGTCGTGATAATATCGTACAGTGGCTTTAGAGTCGTGATAATATCGTAAAGTTGCTTTAGAGTCGTGATAATATCGTACAGTGGCTTTAGAGTCGTGATAATATCGTACAGTGGCTTTAGAGTCGTGATAATATCGTACAGTGGCTTTAGAGTCGTGATAATATCGTACAGTTGCATTAAGTCGTGATAATATCGTACAGTTGCTTTAGAGTCGTGATAATATCGTAAAGTTGCATTAGAGTCGTGATAATATCGTACAGTGTCTTTAGAGTCGTGATAATATCGTACAGTGTCTTTAGAGTCGTGATAATATCGTACAGTGGCTTTAGAGTCGTGATAATATCGTACAGTGGCTTTAGAGTCGTGATAATATCGTACAGTGGCTTTAGAGTCGTGATAATATCGTACAGTGGCTTTAGAGTCGTGATAATATCGTACAGTTGCATTAAGTCGTGATAATATCGTACAGTGGCTTTAGAGTCGTGATAATATCGTACAGTTGCATTAGTCGTGATAATATCGTATATTCACGCATCACTTTCACTTGAGGATTCCATGACGACTGAAATGCAGAAGCAGATCAGAGTAAAAGGAAAAGAATTGGATAGTGGAATCCTCACAAGGTCAAGAGCATGAGCTCATGTCATTGGTCCGAGGTGTTGCCGTGACGACGCTCCTGATCTCAGGAACGTTTTGACACTGACCCCAACTGACCCCAACTTGAACATTGACCCCAATGTTCTATTAATGTTAACGAAAGAACGTTTGTTCATAACTTTGAGAGAATGTCCCTGTTCTCCGGGAATGTCCTTCAGTGTTATTGGGAGTGGAGAAAATCCTTACACAATCCTGGATTAAATATGCAAATGAAGTGCGTGAGATGATAAATGGACGACTCTCACTCAATTAAACACACAGCACAATGAGGTCATGTGACAGTATGTAGAACAACACTACTGTATATGCAGAGCACGAGCTGTCCAGTCAGAACGCTTCGAGAGGGAGAGGGGGCGTGTCTGTACTCACGGGCTGTCGGAATGGCTGAGTAGGGGCAGTGGGCGGAGTTTCCATGCTTCTCTGCCGCGACGTGGCAAAGCTCTTCCTGCGAGCACGAGCGTGCTCTAAAACACACACACATACACAGTAGAGAAGGAGAGAGAGAGATACTTACTTTAGAGAGTCCACAGAAATCCACAACATACGTGAATACTAGTGTTATTTCGTTAAGAAAAACTTAAGAAAAAAGAGTTTTCCAAGACTATGACAAGACCAAATTATTAAACACTGCGACTGATCGTCCAGGTCGCTCTCACTCACTATTATATGTTAAACACTGAAACTTCTCATGTTTCACCGCAGATGTGTGTGACTTCTGTTTATCTGTGCAGGACTGTGATATGAAGAGTGTGTGAAGTTACATATTTCTGCAACTGTATGATAACACATAACCAGCACAATACCGGTATAAACATGAATATCTATATATCACATGACTAAACTTACGTCCTCGTTTTTAAATACCTCTGTTCAGACAGTCCTACACTACAACGCGAAATCTGCATCTTCAAATGTATCCACTTAGAGAACGTTTTCAAAAAGCTTCATTTTCATTATTAAAATCTCTGTGTGGACGGAAGACAAAACGGAGAGATAGATGTGTTTTCAAACGAATCTATCGTAAATCAACATGCAAAATTGTAGACAAAAAAGATGACTAAGATGCAGTTTTAAAAAACTTTACCAAAATAACATTTTCTTTAATAATAAAAGAGGGCAGAAGAAATATTATAGTGTTTTTAACAAGTAAACTTTCAAGCGTTCATATTTGCGATTGCCAGATGAGTTTAAATCCCCTGGTGTTTTATGGTGTGATCTGGCGTCAGCACTTATGATCTGATACACACACACACACACACATGGACACTTGCAAACTGGAATTTATCAGTGTGTTCTTCACAAGATGCCATCAAACCTTCAGTACCTGTAATAAATCTAAACATGATCTCCACTGTATTGTTTGTGATTTTAGTTGCTGAATAAATGGACTTCTCTCACACACACACTCACGCACGCAGACACACAAACTCACACACACACTCTCGGCTGTGTCTCTCTGGGCTGTTGTCAGTGTTTTGTCTTGTTTTGTGGTGATTCATCCCTCAGGACACCAAACCTTTACAGAACTTACATTCCTAGTGCTATAAATACACTCAGCCTCCATCTCTTCTCTCTCTCTCTTCAGTCCCACACGTTCATGCGCTCTCAGTATAATCACAGCAGAAATGAAGCCAGAGGGTTCACAGACGAGGTTTGATTACGTCGCTCTCCATCTACTTTCGAAGATCTCCATTTAGACGTTAGTAATACCTGGAGTTTCAGAGCGCGGGCGTTCACACACTCGTCTCAGAGGGGGATCGTGACTCTCGAACTCGACCTGCGTCTGTCATGGACACTCAGATCAGGAGAGCATGTGACTGATCATACGATGGGGACATCGATCTTCACACATGAAGCTGTGTCCACACAATCAGTTAGACCCCGCCCACCCATATAGTCTCCGCCCACCCATACAATCTATGCCTAAGTCAAGTCACCTTCATTTAAACAGCGATTTTAACAATGTAGATTGTTTCAAAGCAGCTTTACAGTGATAACAGGAAATTAAAGTGACAGAGATGGTTTTGTCTTTACAGCAGCTCTAGAATAAAGTTATTGTCCAGATAAAGTTTTGATTGATTCACTTCCGTTGCAAAGATCATTAGATCATTAACTTATCTGCCGCTTACACAACACAAAACTGAAAACTTTTTAATGCGTACTTGCCGTACATTTGCACTACAAATTTGGTGGCCCTTACACATAGCCTCCGCCCACTCACATAATCTCCGCCCCCTCTCACATAGTCTCCACCTACACATAGCCTCTGTCCACTCATATAATCTCTGCCTATTTACATAGTCTCCGCCCACTCATATAATCTCCACCCATTCACATAGTCTCCACCTACCCATATAGCCTCCGCCCACTTATATAATCTCCACCTATTTACATAGTCTCCACCTACCCATATGGCCTCCGCCCACTCATATAATCTCTGCCTATTTACATAGTCTCCACCCACTCATATAATCTCCACCCATTCACAGTCTCCACCTACCCATATGGCCTCCGCCCACTCATATAATCTCTGCCTATTTACATAGTCTCCGCCCACTCATATAATCTCCACCCATTCACAGTCTCCACCTACCCATATGGCCTCCGCCCACTCATATAATCTCTGCCTATTTACATAGTCTCCACCCACTCATACAATCTCTGCCCATTCAAATATTCTCCACCTACCCATATAGCCTCCGCCCACTTATATAATCTGAGCCCACTCATAAAATCTCCGCCCATTCAGTCTCCAACCACTCATATAATCTCCGGCCACTTATAAAATCTCCGCCTATTCACAAAGTCTCCACCCACCCATTAAGCCTCTACCCACTCATATAATATCCGCCCACTCACATAGTCTCCACCAACCCATATAGCCTCCGCCCACTCATATAATCTCTGCCTATTTACATAGTCTCCACCTATCCATTAAGCCTCTGCCCACTCATTTGATATTCGCCCATTCACATAGTCTCCGCCCAGTTAAATAATCTTTATATATAACTATATAAACAGCCTAGCAACTGCATAGCAACACCCTGACCACTATTCCAGCATCACGGCAGTGAGTGGAACAGCATCAACACAGAGACACATCAGGGACTGTGTGTAACGTCACTCGAATGTCTTAGATCAGATGTTGGATCAGGACAGCCTTTCATAATCCGTTATGAGTTTATCGTCACTTCCTCATCTGACGAGGATCTTATAGGATTAAGAGATTTGTGTGGCAGGAATAGTGTTGGGAATATCAGTCACAGCTCCGCTGTGTGATCTATAAACACGAGTTAATCATCAGCGTCTGATCTCATTTCCAGCCGGCATCAGATTACACTAATAATACAAACAGCAGATCACGGCAGATGCTTGAGAAGGAAAACAGCCCCAACATCAGACATCACAGTCAGGAATATGAGGATACGCCCACTTCTACAACATCTTACTCAAAACTCAAGAAATAATGTTTCCCTTAAAACTCATCTTTGATCACCAAAATTATATATGCAAAAAATTTCTCCTTGATAAAAATGTCTTCATTTCTTAAAATATCTTGAATGTAACTCGACACCCTTGCCTCGTTCAATAGTATCCAGCTGCAGACCCACAGCACACCAGTTTCAGAACCCCAGCACCAGGACCAGAAGTGAGGGGCGGAGCTTACGTTCTGAACCAACACCAGCGCCAGGGTCGTAAGGTGAGGGGGCGGAGCTTACGTTCTAACCAACACCAGACGCCAGGGTCGTAAGTGAGGGGCGGAGCTTACGTTCTAACCAACACCAGCGCCAGGGTCGTAAGTGAGGGGCGGAGCTTACGTTCTGAACCAACACCAGCGCCAGGGTCGTAAGTGAGGGGCGGAGCTTACGCTCTAACCAACACCAGCGCCAGGGTCGTAAGTGAGGGGCGGAGCTTACGTCTAACCAACACCAGCGCCAGGGTCGTAAGTGAGGGGCGGAGCTTACGTTCTAACCAACACCAGCGCCAGGGTCGTAAGTGAGGGGCGGAGCTTACGTTCTAACCAACACCAGCGCCAGGGTCGTAAGTGAGGGGCGGAGCTTACGTTCTAACCAACACCAGCGCCAGGGTCGTAAGTGAGGGGCGGAGCTTACGTTCTAACCAACACTAGCGCCAGGGTCGTAAGTGAGGGGCGGAGCTTAGATTCGAAAGTTAATAACGCCATCTAATGTAATTTGGAGGGTATTTTACACATGAAACAGCTTTTATTGAACATGAAACGTCCTACTCTCTATGCATGTTATGATGCTACATTACAGTACAATAAGCAGTTTAAAACATTGATTTTGTGTAATATAATTGTATATAGTGTCAAACTGAAACTAATGGGCATTTTAATGTATAACAGTTTAATAATTTTATCTAAGCAGTTTATACATTTATGAAGGTAAGCCCTTTGTTTTTTGGTTTTTACGAAGGAGTTAACTTTGTATAAAGGTTTGAAAGAAATAAAACAAGACAAGCATTGGAGGTTTTCAGAATTATTCACAATTCGATAACTGATTAGACCTCTGTGAAATTATATGTTCTATTTATTTATTTATTTATTTATTTATTTATTGTGTTTACAAAAATCTTTAATTTTTTGATATTGAAGATATGCATTTGTAAGATGTCTTTTTTGTCCTTAAATTATTGCTAAAAGAACTATAATGCAATAACAATAATTGCGCCCCTCCCTCACTTCCGGTTCTGGCGCTGCAGGTCTGCAGCTGGATACATCTCGCCTCGTTTAGTGGTTCTATGAATATGTAAATGAGCCCCGCCCCCGCCTCAGCTCAGAGATCCACTGGTTGATGATCACACGTTGATCTGATTGGTTACAAGGTCGTTAGCTCTCCTTTGCTCTTCACACTCTATACCATCATCTTCTGATGACACAGCTTTGATGAAGGAGGGGAAGCGGCCGATCTCTAAGAGGAAACGGGGAATAATCTGGTGAAGTGGTCTGATCTAAATGCCAACAGGAGGTTATCTCTCACGAGCGCCACATCACACCAATAATCATTCACAGTCAAATCATAACACTCATTTGTTCCTCTGTCAATATCTGTCAATATTAAACACAGGAAAGTGAAAGTTCCCCCACTTTCATCTAATTACAGGTATCGAAAGAACACTCTATATATTAATTATCGTTTTTTATGGATTAATGACTTTATGGTTTTAGCTTTTTGAGCGTGTTGTAATTGTTGGAGCTTGTATTGCAAGACAATAATGTGCTATCTAATCTAATCTAATGCAGTCCTGTGATCTCCTGAGTTTTGATTTTCTCATTAGAGACTTTGAATCATCCCTTCCTCATGTGTTTTAACTAGAACACACCAGAAACACATGAGCAGGGCCTATCAAATGTTTTCCTCTTTCAAAAATGGTCTGTTTTAATATTTCTGGATTTATGACTTATTAGGAATACGTATATTATCAAAATGTTCCTCCACAATTTCCCATGACTTCAGTGCAGGTTTGATTTGTAATTCTCATTAGATCCACTACAGTTTTAAAGGGGTCATCGGATGTAAAATGATATGGTGTTTGAGCATAAATGTGTGTGTGCAGTGTGTGGACAACCACCATACAATGAAGAAAATCATCCTCAAAAAGCCTAAACACTCTCAATAATCAAGCCGTGTGGATTTTTTGAGCACTATGATGTCATTTTGCTCATGCTCCGCCCACGACCCCTGACGGACTATCCCGTATTAGCATATTTCCTGTATTAGCATATTTTTCATATTAAAAGCAGCAGCTCATTATCCGAGCAGTTGCTCATTATCATTTAAAGAGACATGGACCGAAACGGTAACCTGGCTCCGTCTTCTTACGTACTTCCGCTCAATTTTCATTTTCCTTCAGTACTACGTCTGGGTTTGCTGTATATTCTTGGGTTTACACATAAGAAGAAGAACATGTCATTATGTGCTTGTTCTTATAAAAAAATATGCCGTTTTAAACCCAGATGAGATTAAACTGGACTTAAAATCTGGATTTGTTCTAGTGAGAGTAACCTGTGAGAAACTTCTTGTTGCTAGGGTGTTCTGGGTTGTTGCCAGGGTGTTGCTAAGCAGTAGCTACAGCACAGCGTCTATGGGATTTTTTCAGGAGGAAGTGTAGTAATAGTAAAGGTAATAGTAACACTTATTGTTGGAGGTTTAGTACTAGTGATGCTTAACTTAGTAATCAGCACTAATGAAGTGTAAAGTTTCCGCTCACACTCTCTTATTGCTTCGGTTTCTTGAAGTTTTGTTCTGAATCTGAGGTCTTTGTTTGGTCGTCATGGAAACTGCCTCCATTTAAGCAAAAAATACACACGGATCTCAGCACATGCAAAGCACACACAACCGCACACGGCAGCTTCACGCAAACAACGGCAGAAAGACTTTAATTAGTTATAAAATCAAGGATTGTAAATTACACTTTCAATTTGCCCGAGTGCGATCAGGTTGCGCACGAAACACACACACAAACACACCCACACACACCGAACGCCATTCTAGATGTTAATGCAATGTCAGGCTGAAGTGTGTGTGTGTGGGGTGGGAATCGCTGAAAGCGTCGCTGATCACACACACACACACACACACACCACACACACACACACACACAGATCTGATGCTTGAGGAAGGGTCTCTGTGTGGGCGGGTTTGAGCAGAAACATCTCAGCGCACAGAAAACATCCCTCAGAACATCAGCCTCAGTCCATGTGTTCAACTCACAAACATCATCAACAAACACAGCCATTAAACACAATCATCACTCACCCCTGAAACCTGAGCTCTTGTCCTGTTCCCATGCACGATTATTATCATTAGCCAAAACTAAAACAAAATAAATATATTAGATGAAAATATAAACACTAATAACTGCAATAAGTTTAAGTTAAAGCGCTAAAATTAATTGGAAAATGGAAGTAAATAAAAACAAAAAACTATACAAACTGAATAAAAACTTGCTGCTGCTTATCAACTTATCAAACGTAAATAATACTATAAAACAATATTAAAATTTAAAAAAAGAACAGCAAAGTGGCTAAAAATTAAACCAAAATGAAAATATGAAAATAAAAGTTAATTTGAAATATTAATATAAAACTCTAATTGACAATAAATAATTCTAAAATAACACTGTTAGCATGGAACACTTAATTTTTTATGGGCATCATAAAAATACTTTGGTAAACTTTACTTGAAGCCAGTAAATATTTCATTAATTATGCCTTGTAATGCAGGTTTTGTATGAATAATTGTAAGCCACAGTTGTCAAGACAACTCTCTGAATGTTTGGCATGGTAATAATAGATATGACTATATTGATATGTTTGGTATTGGTGGAATAGATCTGCTGCTGTTACTGTTATTGCTGTTACTGTAATTGCTGTTACTGTTATTGCTGTTACTGTTATTGCTGTTACTGTTATTGCTGTTACTGTTATTGCTGCTGCTGTTATTGCTGTTACTGTTATTGCTGTTACTGTTATTGCTGCTGCTGTTACTGTTATTGCTGTTACTGTTATTGCTGCTGCTGTTACTGTTATTGCTGTTACTGTTATTGCTGTTACTGTTATGCTGTTATTGCTGCTGCTGTTACTGTTATTGCTGTTACTGTTATTGCTGTTGCTGTTACTGTTACTGTTATTGCTGTTACTGTTATTGCTTGTTACTGTTATTGCTGTTACTGTTATTGCTGTTACTGTTATTGCTGTTACTGTTATTGCTGTTACTGTTATTGCTGCTGCTGTTACTGTTATTGCTGTTACTGTTATTGCTGTTACTGTTATTGCTGTTACTGTTATTGCTGCTGCTGTTACTGTTATTGCTGTTACTGTTATTGCTGCTGCTGTTACTGTTATTGCTGTTACTGTTATTGCTGCTGCTGTTACTGTTATTGCTGTTACTGTTATTGCTGTTACTGTTACTGTTATTGCTGTTACTGTTATTGCTGTTACTGTTATTGCTGTTACTGTTATTGCTGCTGCTGTTACTGTTATTGCTGTTACTGTTATTGCTTGCTGCTGTTACTGTTATTGCTGTTACTGTTATTGCTGTTACTGTTATTGCTGCTGCTGTTACTGTTATTGCTGTTACTGTTACTTGCTGTTACTGTTATTGCTGTTACTGTTACTGTTATTGCTGTTACTGTTATTGCTGCTGCTGTTACTGTTATTGCTGTTACTGTTATTGCTGCTGCTGTTACTGTTATTGCTGTTACTGTTATTGCTGTTACTGTTATTGCTGTTACTGTTATTGCTGCTGCTGTTACTGTTATTGCTGTTACTGTTATTGCTGCTGCTGTTACTGTTATTGCTGTTACTGTTATTGCTGTTACTGTTATTGCTGCTGCTGTTACTGTTATTGCTGTTACTGTTATTGCTGTTACTGTTATTGCTGCTGCTGTTACTGTTATTGCTGTTACTGTTATTGCTGTTACTGTTATTGCTGCTGCTGTTACTGTTATCTGTTACTGCTGCTGTTACTGTTATTGCTGTTACTGTTATTGCTGTTACTGTTATTGCTGTTACTGTTATTGCTGTTACTGTTATTGCTATTGCTGTTACTGTTATTGCTGTTACTGTTATTGCTGTTACTGTTATTGCTGTTACTGTTATTGCTGTTACTGTTATTGCTGTTGCTGTTACTGTTATTGCTGTTACTGTTATTGCTGTTACTGTTATTGCTGTGACCGTTATTGCTGTTACTGTTATTGCTGTTACTGTTATTGCTGTTACTGTTATTGCTGTTACTGTTATTGCTGTTACTGTTATTGCTGTTGCTGTTATTGCTGTTACTGTTATTGCTGCTGCTGTTACTGTTATTGCTGCTGCTGTTACTGTTATTGCTGTTACTGTTATTGCTGTTACTGTTATTGCTGTTACTGTTATTGCTGTTACTGTTATTGCTGTTACTGTTATTGCTGTTACTGTTATTGCTGTTACTGTTATTGCTGTTGCTGTTATTGCTGTTACTGTTATTGCTGTTACTGTTATTGCTGCTGCTGTTACTGTTATTGCTGTTACTGTTATTGCTGTTACTGTTATTGCTGTTACTGTTATTGCTGTTACTGTTATTGCTGCTGCATGTCATCTAAGTTATTTGTCTATGTACTCTGATTTAACAAGGCAGGGGAAGGGCGGAAAATTCCATTTCATTTTCTCCTGTTTTCTCCTCCAACTTCAAAATCATATGAAATTTTGTTTTAATTTATTATTAGCATTATTAAAAAAAATAAAATTGTGAGGTTTCCAACGTGATGATGTAATGCCTGGCGTTGCCGACCAGCACAAGATGGACAATTGTGGTTAAAAAGTATATACATTTTTTTTAAAAACATTTTAATTCTCCCATGGTTTTCGCTAGAGAAGACCTTGTTTGTCAGCTGGGGTCACACAGAGCCGTTTGAAACTGCATTGATTTGGACTTCATCATATTGGTGCTTTTGATTGATTTGGACTTCATTTGGACTTCATCAAGTCCATTGTGTGGAGAAAAATCTTGAAATATTTTCCTCAATAAACTTACTTTTTTTCCCACTGAAGACAAAAAGACATGAACATCTTGCATGGCATTAGGGTGAGTAAACTATCAGGAAATTTTCATTGTGAGGTAAACTACTCCTTTAAGGACCTATTAGCCTGTGTCATCTACAGAGTCACATGACAGAATTTTGTATTTATAATGCATTATAGCATGTATTATTTTACTGTTACATCTTTAGAAAGTATAATAAATTAAAACACCTGTCATATAAAATGTAACAAGGAATCTGCAAATATTGTAATGCGTTTTTTTATTATAATGCATATTAACTGGAATTATTTATGAAGAGAAATAATGCATTAATGAATAGCTTTATAATGCATTAGACAAGGGTTTCAAGTAAAGTGTTTCCAATAGTTTTAATTAAAATAGGCTACTTTGAATTCTGAGGTGTTCTGAAGTCATACGACGATGCTTTGTGGGCATTTATGCAGTTGTCAGATGCTTTTATCCAAAGTGACTTGCATTGCTTTCAGTCTATACATGGTGTATACTGTATTATCATGCATTCCCTGGATATCAAACCCACGCCCAGGGCAAATTATAAGTGGTTACTTAATTTCCCACAAAGCATCAGAAGTATACGACTGTTGTTACGCTGCTGTTTGTCCCTGCTGGCGCTGAAATATGAAAACAGAATGTGTATTTCTGGTGAACCCTTTCAGCTGACGGTTGATCTTTACAGCCAGTAAAGATCATATATGAATAATATATCAGACATCTGTGGAGATCACATCACATCCTTCTCTGCAGAATCAACCAAAACCTAAATATAGACATTCTGGATTAAAATGGTTTCATTACCTGTATCATTTACAGTACATGTGTGCCAGTGACTCCGCCGGCTGGGAAAGGGCCAGACGCTGGTTTGAAACACCTGAAGAAGCCCTTTATTAACTATCACAGCATGCAGCACTTTTTTTTGCATGATATTTACTTATATTTTAGCATTGTAGGAATTCAGTTTAATGCATTACATTATATACTTTGCAGTAAATTTAATTCTTTGCATTATACAGTATATTTTTGCACAATATGAATTTAGTTTAATGCACTATACATTTTGCTGTACTTTTAATTATTTGCATTATATTTTTGCATTATGCAGTATATTATATATTTTTACACTACTATAATTAAATTTGATGCATTATATACTTTGCAGTGAATTTCAATGTTTGCATTATATTTTTGCATTATAAGAATTTGATTTATTGCATTATATACTGTGCAGTGAATTTAATTCTTTGCATTTTATATTTTATTTTTATTTTTTGCACTATAAGAATTCCGTTAAACACATGATAGATACACTTGGCAGTGAATTTAATTCTTTGTTTTATAATTTTGCATTATAAGAATTCAACTTAATGCATTAAATACATTGCACAAAATGTATATATATATGAATTTTGAATGAATATTGTGCACAATAAGAATAACATTTAATGCATTATAGCTATATTCTGCACTAAATTCATTACAGAAACATGGTATAAAAAGGCAAAGACTGAGAGAAATGAACTCTGATATCATCGATCTGATCAAATGATGCGTTCACTGATGTACTAAACACACACTAAGCAGCTCAGATATCACACACACACACACACACACACACCGAATCAATAAGACGAGCAGCTGCAGTGCTCACTCTATACTGGCCTGAGATCAAAGATAAACCCTAATCTGAATTTAATATAGCAATAAAAAATGATGCGATTTAGACACTAAATCCTCCAGAAACTCACGCTTCCCTTTTAAAGCCACTGTTTTCTCCTCTGCATTTCTTTCTCATCTTGTTTGCATGAAGTTCAGCGTCTCTCAACTTTCTGATGTTCTCAACAGTCAATCCCACAATCCCTCACAGCAGACCGACGCTTACGAAGAACGAGTGAACTCGAGCTGATTGCTCAGCTCACGTGTTTTTCAGGCCAGAGTTTGCTTCAGTTTACCAGGTGATGCAACACTATCACCCGCCCAGACTGACCCGAACGCCCTAGCAACCGCAGAGCAGCGACCTGGCAACCAATCACAATCATGCCAGTGAGTTTCTGCACTGCAAACGTCACAATACCTGCTTATGAAGAGCTATTTATGTAAAATGCCCCTAAAGTGCTTTATTGAATATTTCATTAAGTGTGTAATAGAGCTTTTTGTGAAAGTTAAAAGTCTGAACTGTAAACGAGTCGTCAGTAATTCAGTCTATCCTCCTCCTACTGATCCTGTGGAGGTTTGTACCTCATTTGCATAATGCCCACCTCTAGTTCTGATTGGCTGAGCAGCGTCTCTTAGCTCCGCCCTCAAACACTAGTGTATCTGAGACTGGAAGAGTTCGGTTCGTGTTTGTGTTGAGAAGACGCTGTTTTCTGGTAAAACACACGCTGAGATTCAGATAATGAGCGTTTGGTGTCTGACCAATCAGAGTAGAGCAGCTCTCAGAGAGGCGGAGCTTAGAGAGACTGAATCTTCAAATGAAGTGTTTCAGACACTGAGAGAAAGAGCTGAAGCTGCAGTGGAGATAATGAGGAAATTCCTGTTTTTGACCTTGAATGATGTAAAACTATTGTAGTAGACGCCAAACCAACATTACAATATTTAAAATAGCACTTTAAATATGTGAGCAAGAAAACACATTCTTTCATATTTAAGCCCAATGCGGAAAATGTCAAAACAAATAAAAACACCATTTGCTTTGATAAACTTCATTTTCAAGGACAAATTAGTCTTAGTTTCGGAGTTTAAAGGTCCCTGAAGTGACTTACCGAAGAAGAGAGACAGGAGGCGTCAGGCCTCAGCGCTTCTGTCTGTCTCTCCTCAGTCTGTCTGTCTGTCTCTCCAGTCCAGCAACTTGCATTGAAAATCAGTCAAACTATCCCTCCCTCATCTGTCATTCTCACTGTCCTCAGATCAGTTCAGTCTCGCAGGACAATCACTGTCTATTTCTGTCAGACATGAAGGGTCCTCCTCACAGGAGCCAGTGATGCAGGGAAGTTTGCAGCTTCTGTGGACATGGTCAGTGCTCTTCATCATCTTCATCATCATCATCTTCATCACTGGCTTATTGAAAAGGCATTTCGTTCCCTCATGAACATCATGAATATGTCATCATGCATAATTCGCGCAAGTGGAGCTCCGCGTCCTTCAGCGGGTGTTCCTGCGTCTTCAGTCCGGCTGTCGGTGCTCTCACCTCGGCCTGCGCTCGCTCGAGTT
Organism: Hybognathus amarus; assembly: GCA_030378365.1. Taxonomy (NCBI): domain Eukaryota; kingdom Metazoa; phylum Chordata; class Actinopteri; order Cypriniformes; family Leuciscidae; genus Hybognathus; species Hybognathus amarus. The sequence continues at coordinate 129,704 of JAQIUQ010007669.1, forward strand.
CTCCGCCGTTTCCAGGGTAACGCGTTTCTCATCGTTCGCTCCGCGGCGGGTTCATAATCATGTCGCCGATGGTATTGATGCTCTTCATCCCGCTACTCCCGCACCATCTTCTTCATCGAAAATAAATGTGATATATTCAGCGCGACGGGTTTAGACGCGCAGCGCGCGAGTCAGGAATGATCCTGCGTGGGTGGACCGCGCGCGCATCATCCTCTTCATCTTCATCTCACACTGGCAAAAGAAATCTTGCAGCCCTACAGAGCGTGTCTGACAGACTGAAGCTGAGATCTGCTACTACCCCTACACATGCGCGCGCTCGTGCACACACACACACACACACTGCGCACTGTTAAAATCTGAAAGTCATTAACACACAACCTTGATTCAGTAACATTGAACATGAGAAACTTCGGGGGCGTTAACCGTCCGTCAGGAGCTCTTCAAACAGATCGACCCGGGTTCGATTCCCGCACATTAACTAATATTAAAATGAGAAACTTCACCAACTGACATGTCCGTGTAACTGTAATGCGCTCTTCATACGGAGACCGGGATTGTCCGCGCTGGACGAGATCGGTTGATTTTTAGATTGAGAATGTAGAATAAACTCTGTGTCAGATGATGTGATATTACTGGCGCAGTTAACTACATCAGATTCACTTAAACGGCTGGTCTTCTACATTCAGTGACTAACACACATTTAAAGTCACCATGAAATCGTTCTCCTAACATGTGAAGTGATCCATGCTGTCAGACGCATTCTGGAAATGCTTAGAATGCTTCAAATCAGAATATTTTTTTATTTATGTAATTTTTTTAATCCATGAAAGGGCCATCAATATTGTGAATAACACACACCCGCCGCGCTATAAACGAGCTGAACGCGGGTCACACACACCCACTCAGACCCCGCGCTCGCGATGGTTCAGTCCGGAATGAACCAACCGCCTCACCGTGGGGAGCTGGCTAGTGGCACAACGACTTACAGTTTCCATGACAACACAAGCCTTCAATCTGTGGATGGCCGTCCTCCATATTAAATAAAAGCGAGATAAAGCAAAAAGGAAAATAAAGAGAGAGAGAGAGTGAAAGATGGTCGGCCAAAGTGCTTTTGCTCCCCGAGCCATCGGTTAACACACAGTTACAGCGCTCTGTAATTATTGTCATGGTTACCAGCAGAATAGTGTGTGTGTGTGTGTGTGTGTGTGTGAGAGTGTGTGTTTGATTTAGCTCCTGAAATACAATCACATGTATCAGTGTTCATCAAAGGCAGCATTCATAATCATATACGGTAAGGCTGTGTGTGTGTGTGTCTGTGTGTGTGTGAGAGAGAGTTTTGCATATGTTTATCTGTAAATATGTGTGTTTAGGTATGAATATAAATACAGTCGACTTAAAGGAATATGTAAATGCGGCACCAAAATCTCCTGCTGTGGACGATCAGGCTTGTATTCACAAATAAAACATGTATATTTCTGTACGTTTCGAGACACTGAAAGCATCTCTATATATATATATATTTATACACACCCCTTTAATATACGAACGACTTGAAGCGCAAAGTTTACGAATTCTTTAACATTAATAGAATAACATAAATAATAAAAAATAATAATAAATTCACCTTGCGATGGATAATACATCAAGAACAATAACTATAATCATAAAGGGATGCTATTTTTGTAAAATATTATGTGAAACGACATCTCTGGAACACTTTCAGAAAAAATGAATAAATAAAGCATCCCTCCCTGAACACAAGAGGTGAACCGCCTGGAAGAAGGCGGAGCCTCAGAGCCACACCCATCTATTACATCATCGTCACTGACCAATGGGAGTTCAGAGGTGTTTACCAGCCCAAGCGAACTCTTCATACTCCTGAAACTAACTACGCTTTGCCCTGGCTTTTTTTTTAAATGACTTCACACTAGCTCCTCTCTTTGATTTCGCTAATATAGATATCATAACAGAATGTGTGTGTGTGTGTTGAGTCTTGTGTGTGTGTGTATGTGAGAGTATATAAGTGTGCGAGTGTGTGTGTACCTGTCTCAGGATGGGGTCTGCTATCTGCAGGTACGCTGACGGTCCTGCGCAGCAGTTTGTGTCGGTGAGAGACGCGCACGGTGATCATTCATCAGCAATGGATGAACCTGACAACACAAACAAAAAAACACATTTATCATACAACATCTCATCTACTGTGTGTATATATATATATATGATAATTATAAATTAAGATAAGTTAATTTTAATGCCTAGAGCACAGGTCACTTTAAGACATAAGCTACGCTCTCTCTCCCCCTCCCGCCTGTCCTCTTGGGTCTCATCCACACTTCCTCCCCTGATCAGCTCTCAACACTAGATACTAACAGTGCAACCAATACTATTTCTCCACTCTTAAGAGCTTGTTTAGACAACTTTTGCCCCTCTGCCCCCAGGCTATCTGACGTTCTCCTCAAACATCATTCTAAACTCAGGGCTGGAGAGAGGAAAGTAGCATAAATCAAAAGATCTCGCTGACCTTGGTCTGTATCAATCCCTGCTCTCCTCATTCTCTGCTAATGTCTCCACTGCTGAGAATTACTTACTATCACAACAAAGTTAAAAAAATCTCCTGACTCTAGCACACATTTCAAAATCTTCTCTCTTCTTAACCCTCCTCCTCCTTCATTAACCCGAACAGCTGACGATTTCCGCCACATTCTTCATAAATAAAACGATCACCATCAGCAGCCAATTCTCCACACCACAAACTGACACACACATCTTAAAGGCAAATACTTTTTTAGAGGCAGAAGTCTCCAAACTCATCCTTTCCAATCACCTAGTACCTGTCCATACCTTCCTATTTCTTCTTCAGGTTCACCTACACTCACTCATTTCATCAACACCTCTCTTCACACTGGAGGAGTGAGGTGTGTCAGACCGCTTCTCTTCTCCATCTACATGTCATCACTAGGATCTGTCATTCAGAAACATGGTTTATCCCATCACTGTTATCATCTAGCTACTGGAGTGCCTCAGGGCTCAGTGCTGGGACCGCTTCTCTTCTCCATCTACATGTCATCACTAGGATCTGTCATTCAGAAACATGGTTTATCCCATCACTGTTATCATCTAGCTACTGGAGTGCCTCAGGGCTCAGTGCTGGGACCGCTTCTCTTCTTCATCTACATGTCATCACTAGGATCTGTCATTCAGAAACATGGTTTATCCCATCACTGTTATCATCTAGCTACTGGAGTGCCTCAGGGCTCAGTGCTGGGACCGCTTCTCTTCTCCATCTACATGTCATCACTAGGATCTGTCATTCAGAAACATGGTTTATCCCATCACTGTTATCATCTAGCTACTGGAGTGCCTCAGGGCTCAGTGCTGGGACCGCTTCTCTTCTTCATCTACATGTCATCACTAGGATCTGTCATTCAGAAACATGGTTTATCCCATCACTGTAATCATCTAGCTACTGGAGTGCCTCAGGGCTCAGTGCTGGGACCGCTTCTCTTCTCCATCTACATGTCATCACTAGTGTCTGTCATTCAGAAACATGGTTTATCCCATCACTGTTATCATCTATCTACTGGAGTGCCTCAGGGCTCAGTGCTGGGACCGCTTCTCTTCTCCATCTACATGTCATCACTAGGATCTGTCATTCAGAAACATGGTTTATCCCATCACTGTAATCATCTAGCTACTGGAGTGCCTCAGGGCTCAGTGCTGGGACCGCTTCTCTTCTTCATCTACATGTCATCACTAGGATCTGTCATTCATAAACATGGTTTATCCCATCACTGTAATCATCTAGCTACTGGAGTGCCTCAGGGCTCAGCGCTGGGACCGCTTCTCTTCTCCATCTACACAACATCACTAGGATCTGTCACTCAAAAACATGGTTTCTCCCAGCACTGTAATCATCTATCTACTGGAGTGCCTCAAGGTTCAGTGCTGGGACCCCTTCTCTTCTCCATCTACATGTTTTTCCCATCACTGCTATGCTGATCACATAACTATACCTCTTATTCCAACTGAGATGATCTGACGATAGCAGATTGCTCGCATCTTGACATTTCTTGCTGGATGAAGAACTCAACCTTATGAAGAGAGAACTGCTTGTGTTCACACAACTAATCACTTCATCACAATTTCTCTATTCAGCTGTAGGTTCATCATCCATAACTCCATCCAGGACAGCCAGGAACTGGAGTTGTGATTTACGATCAGTTGAACTTCACAGACCGAAACCACATTGTTAGAACTGTAGTCTTGTAGATTTGCTTCTTACAACATTAGGAGGATCAGGTCCTTCCTATTAGAGCTCATTGTCAAACCTCTGCAGCTGATCCAGATGCTGGATCGAGCCGAAGAGACGCACGTCACTCCTCTCCTCATAAACTTGCACTGGTTGCTAATTTCCGCTCGCATCAAATTCAAGTCCCTTATGCTTTTCTACAGAACAACCACTGGCTCTGCTCCTCTATACCTAAACTCACCACTCCAGACCGATGTGTCTCCAGAAGTTAGTGTTCTGCTGGTGTCTTGTGGTGCATCATCTCACAGAGACACAGAATCACTTTCACAGACCTTGATCTGGACTGTTCCTGCTGTTCCTCCAAACTAAACCTGAGTCTTTAGCCATATTCAAGAAACTGATGAACACTTGAGCCATTCATACTAACCCTTACCTATTCAATGTATCTATTTAAAAACAAACCTTGCTACTAGATCATGTCCACACTATGTTTTCGTTTGAAAACACATTTTTTCTCTATTTTTGTCCTTCCGTCCACACTGAGACAGAGATTTTAATAATGAAAATGAAGCTTTTTGAAAACGTTCTCTAAGTGGATACATTTGAAGATGCAGATTTCGCGTTGTAGTGTAGGACTGTCTAAACAGAGGTATTTAAAAACGAGGACGTCATGTGATATATAGATATTCATGTCTATACCGGTATTGTGCCGGTTATGTGCGGTTCATTTTTATACAGTTGCAGAAATATGTAACTTCACACACTCTTCATATCACAGTCCTGCACAGATGACAGAAGTCACACACATCTGCGGTCCTGCGGTGAAACATGAGCAGTTTTAGTGTTTAACATATAATAGTGAGTGAGAGCGACCTGGACGATCAGTGAATGAAGAGATATACTGCTAAATAACGATCCTGCCAGAAGAGTTGCGTGTCTTTTTCTGTCTGTATCATCTTAGACTAACTGGGACTCATCACAGCACTTGCACACTGTTGCCTCTATTGTTGGTCTGAATGCTTGTATTTCTCTCTTCATTTCTAATTCACTTTGGATAAAAGCATCTGCTAAATTAATAAATGTAAATATAATGCTTCTATATAAAAATGATATATTTGTATGATTGGTTTAAAGGTGCGCTAGAGTTTGCAAGCAGCATTTTCAACACTGATGCTGATGATCCATAAGAGTCAAAGTGTCATCAAAGGCCTGCAGCTCCCTCTAGTGTTCACAGCTGTGAGTGTGTGTGTGTGTGTGTGTCACCTCCTCTTGATCCAGCAGGTAGAACTGGTCTCCATCTCTGATGCGGAGCTGGTGGCTCCAGCCGGGGAGTCGTGTGTGTGGCCATTCAGAGGAGTGTGAGGCCGAGAACATGGAGACACACACCTTCCATCTGCACACACACACACACAACATAATATTAGTGCACATGGTACAACTGAATCAGACCTGAATATTTACTTTTACTTTACACAGTATTGATTCAAAATAAAAAAATAATAAATTGCACATTACTGTCAGATTAATTTACATGGCAGATACACTTACAAATTGAGCAAAAAGCCAAAAGCATCAGTATTTTGTTTTTATTTTCTTCTGTCTGTTATAGTTATTATAAAGTATAACCTTCAGCAGTTCAAACTAAATAATGTTTTATTTTACATAATTTTACAATGTTTTAATTACAATTATTGATTAATTATTATTTTACATTAAATCTGCAATTTTTGCAAAACTGTAAGCTAAATTTATGTCTAAATACAGTATAAAATTCTGGTCAGTGTACATCATTTTATTATAATAATTTATGAATTAATATTTAGAATGTTTTATTTTTGCAATACTGTAAGCTAGATGTATGTCTAAACATAAAATCTGGATTATTTTATAGCAATAAACAGATATACACACATTTTAAAGCAATTTTTTGTAATGTATCAATTAAAAAATATATATATGTATATTAAACTCCAGAATGGGTAACAGAATCACAGATTGAGGAATAAGTAGTTAGTTCGTTTATAGCTGGTTAACAGGAACAATAACGCTGTTTTAATCAAAGATGAAGCAGGCGTGGACACATTTTTACTACAGTTAATATATTCAATAGATGATGTTAAAACGATGACGTATGATTTTAAAAGTGGTGAGGTCACGACCTTTAGGCCAACATGGGTCACATGACTCAAACACTTCAAGGAGAGCATGTGTGGAAAGCACAAATCTGGATGAATATGAGGACGGGATCATAGAGGTACAGTAACGCTCAATGCGCCATATATGGAAACACACACAAGACAAATTTAAAACTCATTTTGACACTTGCTTTTGTGTCCCGATCGCCCCCACAGCGAGAGAGAGAGAGAGAGAGAGAGAGAGAGAGTGGAGGAAGATGGTTACAGCCCAAGAGATGTCACTTCCGTGACGCCCACTCTCCTCTCTGCTTGCTCGCACACCCCCAGCCTGTTACCATGACGACCACGGCCGAGCGTGCTGAAAAAACGACTTAAAGCGACCGATATAGCGTGAGAGAGAGGGGGATTATGAAAGAGAGGAAAAGGAAAGGCAGAGAGGTGGGTGTCAGATGGAAGTGTTTGAGTACAGCATGAAAACGGGATGAGAGAGAGAGAACTATTCTGGGAAGAGGGAGCCAACTCTGCGTTGCCGTGGCAACCGTGATGGATGTGATCCTCTCTCTCCCTGTAGGTGGGAGTCTTCCTCCTCTGGCAGCTGGACCCGCAACACATGTGCTTTCCAAACGTTCTCCAGAACACTTTCCACGGGCCGTCTCCTGCCGCATCTCAGCGGAGATATCATGGGCTTCTGGGAAAAGCTGCTTATTTAGTTCGTGATCAGCTTTATACTCAAGGTCATTCAGAAGTAATTCATGCAGCATTTGCTGCTTATTAGAATGACTACTCAATGCTAATATGCTTTGCTAAACTAATTAATGGTAACATAAGAACATTAGATTCAACATGGAAAGTTGGAAAACTCCATCAATGGCAGGGAATGAGTTAACTACCAGAGGAAATGTTCAGCAGTGCAAAAACTTCAGTAAAACAAAACTTCATTGGGCAATGGTTCTTTATCTTAAACCAAAGGTCAAAGGTCAGAGGACCGAAAGGCAGATTTAACATCTAGTAATCGAGCTGAGCTTCTCAAAGCATCTGCAGAGACCAGAGCGACAGTCAAACTATAAGATGATAAATCATGAAACCAACATGAATAAAGATGATGCTGAGCACAGAAATCCTCGTCCTGAATGACTTATAGATGTTCAAGTTAGTTCACATCTTTTTCCATAAAGCAAATTACTCTGTCAACATGTTTTCGGCTTGATTTGGAAATCAATCCCTGATGATGTGAAGCCTCAATATTTCCATAATGTCACAGCGAACCTGCTGAAACTCGCAGGAACACAGCTTCTGCATTAAACAGGTTTATTATTAAAAGCCTTTTCTACAGCTTGTGCTCGATGATGGGAAATCGAGAGCGCTTAAGACGAGCCTGTGATTGATGCATTCGAATGTGTGATCTCTACATAAACGCTCAGAACAGGCCACGTGTTCAGCAGTGATGCGGACTGTCACACACACCGAGCTCCAGAAGAGCCACGATCCAGTTCAGGAACACACTTCTCTTGCACATGACAGACTTTACATACGAATGAGAAGATTCATCAACTCTACATAAAACTCACCAAATACACAGATCAACAACTGTAAAATAACATTTAATGGAGCGTAGCTGGAAGAAAACTAAACTAGAGGTTTCTCGTATTTCATGGAAAGACAGCATTATTGCGTACAGAGAGGCTTTTAAAGCTGCTAGATCTGCTTATTTACTGTCTCTTAGAAGAACACCAACACAACCCTAGGTGTTTATTCAATACAGTGACTAAATCAACAAGAAATAAAGCTTCAGCTTCTAAAGTTTCCCAGCAGCACAGCCGTAATGACTTTATGATCTTCATTACTTGCAAGATTGATATTATTAGGGGGAAATTATGAATACGTAACCGTCTACTACAGCATCGCATCAGTGTAGTCTCCCTGAGGAAAACTCATTCATCGCTATAGGAGAGGAAGAATTGTCCAAACTCGTTAAATCATCTAAATCAACAACATGTATGACTACACTACTGAAAGAGATGCTTCCAGAGGTCAGAGATCCTCTTCTTGATATCATCAATTCATGTTTGTCATTATGTACCAAAACTATAGGGCTGCAACAAATGATTATTTTGATAATCGATTAATCTAACGATTATTAGAACGATTAATTGACTAATCATCGATTATTTTGCCAGCTAATCATTAAGTTTGGAATGATTATTCAGCTTTTTCAATTAGTTAAAACATTGAGTTATACATATTCTTACTATAATATAAAAAAGAAAATCAGTTCAGCTTTTGAAATAGTGGTTTTAATGAACTTAGAGCCAACTAAACAGGTCATTCTCTTTAAGTTTAACTCAAATCACACACAAATGCTCTCTAAGCATTGTTTAATAAGCCCACTGCTTTTCATAGAACTGAAACAGAAAAGGGTCATTACTTAGGACACAAAAAGGGTCAAATATTAATCTGCAAACCATTATTAAAGATATAAAATTACAATTGATTTTTTTACATTAGAATTGAGCTGACCGAGATGTTCTCATTCACCTTTTGATTTACAGAATGAAAAAGAAAACGTAACTGCCATGATATTATTCCTAACATCTCCTTTTGTAAGTTTTCATGACTATGGAACAAAATACAGGCAAGTAATAAGACTAATACCAAATAGTGTTCCAATAATAAAAACAGCCCTGACTTCTAAGCAATTCTCAAGCAAAAATAAATCATCATATTACTGTACTTATATTATTATTGATGATATTATTACTATTCGTAGTATTGTATGATCTAATAAAGAGATTTACCACTAGTTTAGTTAACGTTAGCTCCAGCTGGAGAACCCTTGATTCTCACCGGCTCCTCTTGTGTCGGGGATGTTTCCTCTTTAAGTGCTCCAACATGCATGTTGTGCTCCTGTGAAAAGCAAGTTCTGCCTTGCATGTATTGCACATGACAGCATTGTTGGTTTTAAGTTTTGTAAAACTTTGCCAAACCTTGCTAGTTCGGATTCGTTTCACTCGTCATAATTCGCGCTGTTTTTCTTTTACCGCATTTACACTCTAGCGCCAAAGCGCCTGTAGCGGTCAAATTGCGATATTGCACGCCCTATCAGTAGGTCACGTGAGATCAAACGACTACTCGACAACAAAGATATTTGTCGGCAATTTTTATTGTCGACTTTGTCGACAATGTCGAGTAATCGTTGCAGCCCTAAATGAAAAGTGAAAATAAAAAAAACCTTTAAGTGAAAATAAAAAAACGCAAAAGGGGATATAGATGCCTGAAACTGCATTATCAGTGACGTGTCTGTATATAACTAACCTCAACATTTCCCCATTGCATTCATGTGCATAACGAACAGTGAGTCTGTGATTGGTGACAAACGCTCAACCACTCCAGAAACAAAACCTGAAATACACTGTAACTAGAGAATGAAGACACAACAGGATCTGAACGCTTTTCACCATCGGCTAAACAGCTGTTACTGTGATACAATACAATCACAATCATCACGATATGATCACAGTCACAATGACACGATCACAATCAGTCAAGCTCATGATGAAATGACCATCCGATTTAGTTAATTAAAAGAAAGAACAATTTACAAAATCTTTTTTCCAAAGAATGTTCTCTCAAGGTTCTCAAAGTTATGAACAAACGTTCTTCCAGTAACATTAATAGAACGTTTGTTCAAAGTTTTCTGGTCTTTAATAATGTTCTCTAAACATTAGAACAAAAACATTATTTATACATAATTCATGGAGCGTTTTTCTGAAATGTTTTAGTTGGATGTTTATCTAACATTTTTTAAACGTTGATACTTGTTTCAGAACATTTAAAAGTAACGCTCTCATAATATTTAAAGAATGATACAATGGAATGTTCCTTAACGTTCATAAAAAAAAACATTTTAAAAACTGGATGTTTTGACCGTTCAGAGAACATACACATAATGCATCCATTATTAAGTGGGAACATTAGCAAGGGTTCTTAGAACATATTTTTGGGCTGTTGGTTTACCTCATTAACTTACATTAACGAATATGAACTTTATTCAGCATAACTATTTCAAAGTAGTAACCAGTAAACAAGTACACATCAGTACATCATTTCAACAACAAAAAAAATTCTGTACAGTCAGAAGTATGAAATAGTATCTTACACTCGATCCACACCAGAACACACTCAACACTGAGCTGAATTGATCTGAATAATACTGATATCTCCTAAGGGTAGCATGTACTGAGTGAACAGCAGCGGTCCTAGCACTGAGCCTTGTGGTACGCCATACTGAACTTGTAATTGATTAGACTTAGTGCTGGGCATTCCAGTGTTTATTTTACTTATGATATGATCTTTTAATATCCCGCAATATCGGTGCATGTCGCTTTAACAACACACTGGTGATGCACAGCTAACGTTATTATGTGTAAACATGACGTGAAGATGGAGAGGTTAAACTATAATTGATAGCTGTCAAATTATCTTGGTCTTTCCCATACATTGGTTCACAATATCAACACTTTGGAAAATCTATTTGTGGTTGGCATTGACATTGTTGAATAAACGTTCGCACTGCATGTTTCAAAGTCAAAACGCGTCTGATGGTCTTTAGAAAAGTTTCAATGTTATTTCAATTGAATTTTTTTGTCTATCCTGATAAAGCAGTGTTTATGAGCGCTGGTTTGTGTTCAGTCCTTATTGGGAAACCACTTTGTGTTCAGTTGTTACTGTGGAATCTGGACGTTTCTGCCACCCCTACAGTGCCCCCTGCTGGAGCTCTTTGTAAACAGCATAATTTTGTGGGTGCATCATTCTAAGTCAATCTACTGCAGTATGTCCTCTCAATCAGTAAAAATTTAGTTAACACCCAGCCATGCTTGAAAAAAAAATACCATCAGATACCAAAAATGATCAGAATCGTTTAGAAAAATTCTGCGATATAGATTTTTGGTCATACCGCCGAGCACAGAAAGACATCTCTTCATTTACTGCTACAAACTGGGTATCGAGAATCGAGATATCGATTTGGAACCGGGACTAACTTCCATCCAAAGTGTGGCTTCACTTTTCTAAAAATAACAAAATCTCTGGCAAAATGCAAAATTTGTGACAAAAGGAGTATTTGTGACAGGAGTATTTCCCTCAGAAAGTCCATTGGTTAGCAAGGTTAGCTAAACTTTTTTGACCCTGCCTCTTAAAAGAATCGTGAATCGAGAATCGTTAGGAACCAGAATTCGAAACAAGGAATTTGGAATCAGAATTCGTTCAAATTCAAATGATACCCAACCTACTGAAAAGTGTGATTTTAACCATGCTAATGCAATTTCAACTAATGCCAACATAATTTATTGCAGATGAAAACAAAAATCGATCTAAAACAAAATGATCTTCTGTAGAGCTGCTTCACTCCTGAATCTGAGATTTGATGAAGTTTGCATCATGACTCTGTTATTTTCCTGTGTATTACTGTGAAACTGTTTGAAACACTGATAATATATAATAAAGTACCAAAACTGTATTCGTTCTGAATAAACTCACTTTACAGACAGAAGTCCAGCAGACAGGAGAGCATGACATTTAAACACGCTCTCGCTGAAACTCCTCCAGCTCAATGTAAATGACCTCTTGAGATTCACAGTGGCACTACTGACGTTCATCACATCATGTCGGATACACATCCATCTGAATCATCTGCACTAAACAACACCAAACACCAAACATGGACACTCAAATAATTCAAAATGCATTCATTTATCAACATGAAACCTTAATGTATATAACTGATGATCACAAAATAAAGTAAGAAGAAACAGAATTATGAAAACCATCAAATGTGAAGAGTCACACAGGGAATTCTGGGAATGGCATTTCAATGTAAATTATAGGGTTCTTTTAAGCTCTAAGGATGGTAGATGTAACCGCTATGATTCACTGTACAGTTACATTAGATTTATGACAGTTTCCCTGCACTGTTAACAACCTAACACCGATACAGTATTTTGAACATTGAACATTAAATAATTTTGTGATTCTCAGTGTGAGAATTTGTGTTGATGTTCTCGCGCGTGTTCCGGAAGCTCTCCCTCGTGCGCGCGCGCGGGCCGCTCCTGACTCGGTTCGGGTCTATAAATAAACCTGCCGTTTCTGAGCTCAACTATTCACACTGATTATCGATCGCAATGACTGGACTCTCACGCGGAAGGTGCATTATCGATCAGGTGAATGTAAAGGCATCGCAGGACTGCAGAGTGAGAGCTGTCAATCATCTGCCGGCCAGCGCGAGCCCGCATTGATCAGTGATCGAAGCCGATCAGATGATCGATTATAGGCTAACTCTTACCTTGTGAAGACACATAGGACATGATCCTCCGGCACTGACCGTGATCAGCTCGCTCTGAGAGGATCCATCATCACTCCTCCAGCGCGACAACATTCAAAAATGAAGGAGAGAAATGACGCACAGCTCTCCGACGCGAGGCGCGCGCACGCACGGTGCTATTATTATTATTATTATACTACTATTATTGATCTGAACGATGATCGAAAAGATCTGCTGATCACTTTGCGCTCCCGTCACCGAACGCAAGCGCGCACTGGCACGCACACGGGAACGCGCACGGGCGCGCGTACCCGACACGGCGCGGTCCAATGAGTGAGTAATCGATACCGAGTCCGAACCCAATGAGTGAGTGACTGATCGAGCCCGAACCCGAACTGAACCAGTGAGAAGTTAGAAAGTTGCGCTGTTGTGGAGATGAAGTGGATCCACAGGAACTCCATAAATTAATTCCAGTGATCAAAGCTGAATGTTCAGCATCATTACTCCAGTCTTCAGTGTCACATGATCCTCCAGAAATCACTCTAATATGAGGATCTGATGATCAAGAAACATTTATGGTCATATCTTGTTATTTCAGTGAATCTCCTCATGGAAAACCTGGATCTATGAGTGAGAGGATTAAAAGTGTGATTTCTAGTCCTGGAAAACTCACGAAAGTGTGTTAAATTCCTAAAAAGTCACTGGCATTTTTTTTTAAATATAATTATACATTTTTCTAGTTATGGAGGGTAGATATAAATCTGCTATTCTATCTAGCTTTTCTCAGTAAGTAATCACAATCAATCAATAGGCCTGAACGTCGAGTTAAACTGATAAAAATATTATGAAAAATAATTTTACTTCCTTTTAATACAATTATATATTATTATTACTAAAAACGAAATATTTATTTACATTTTCAATTAAAACACAATTCCTGCATTTTTCCTGTGCAATTCCTGCGTTCAATAGCTTCTGTAAAATAAAACTTATTTCTATTTATTTATAAATATCTTATTTCATTTCATGGAATATTATTATAACCAACTATAATAATTATAAATATTAAATTAAATTGCCATTTAGTTACTGTAAAAAATATATTTAAATGATTATAATTAAATAAATATTTAATTATTAAATAATTGCAAATATTATTATTATTATTCAGTTGTTTAATATTCTCAATATGTTTTCAGATTGTTTATAATTATTTTATTTCATTATTTAATAAAATAGTATTATAATTATAACAAACTGTGTATTTATGCAAATATGTAATTAAATTAATAGGATCACCACCATCATCATCATCATCATCATTTTCATCTAGTTAGAGTCCACACAAACCAACAACCACCACAAAATCTCCCAGAATTCCAATAAAAATCATTTGATAAAATCACAAACGTCACATCGAAATGTGACTGTGAGAGAGCAGTTCCAAAATAAACGTAAAGAAGTTTCAGGTTTCTCTAAACAGAAAGAATAACAGCAGTGTGTGCAACTGTTTTCCCTCCAAAACTGCATCACTTCCTGGTCGGAGGGTGATGTCATTCACCTGAGGTCAGACTGATATTTGAGGCCGCAAGTCTGAAAGAAAAACTGTACAAATATGTCATAGAATATAACAACAATAAATTAATTAATTCAAATTGAGAAAAATAAATACATTAATATTCAATACATAAAATTGGATGTAAATCAATAAATGATTAAATACATTTATTTTATTAAAATTAACACAGTGAAAAAAATTTAACATTTAATTAAAATATTGTTTATATTCAGAAATTTTTTTAAATAAGTTTTAAATAAAATAATATTATTTTATTTTATTATTTTATTATTACTATTTGATATTAACAAATAGATAACTAAAGAAAAGCATTTGATTAAAATGAATTAATAAAAGAAGATTTAATAAAAAAGTTGTTAAAAATAAAAACAACTTGATAGAAATAAAGTCTAAAAATCATAACAGTACAGAAGTATGAAACTTAACAGAAAATAGTATTATTTTCTATGGAGTATTAGTAAATAGTATTTTACACATTAATTATTTTCAAAGTATTAATTTGGTGTTTTCATAAAAATATATACTTGTCTCAGATTTAGAGGGTTGATATTTCCAGCTGATCAATAATCAACACTACAGTAAACTACAGTAAGCTACAGTGAACCACAGTACAGTAAACTACAGTAAAGTAAAAAACTACAGTAAACTACAATAAACTACAGTGAACCACAGTACAGTAAACTACAGTAAAGCAAAATAAACTACAGCGAACTACAATAAACTACAGTGAACTACAGTAAAATACACTGAACTACAGCAAACTACAGTAAACTACAGTAAAATACGCTAAACTACAGCAAAGTACAGTAAACTACAGTGGACTACAGTAAATACACTGAACTACAGCAAAGTACAGTAAACTACAGTGAACTGCAGTAAATTATTGTGAGTGACAGTAAACTACAATAAAATACAGTTAAGTATAGTGAGCAACAGTAAACTGACAGTGAACTACAGTAAAGTACAGCGAGCTACACTAAAGTACAGTGAACTACAGTAAACTGCAGTAAACTACAGTAAAGTAAAATAAACTACAGCAAACTACAGTGGACTTACAGTAAACTACAGTGAGCTACAGTAAAGTACAGTGAACTACACTTAAGTACAGTGAACTACAGGAAACTACAGTAAAGTAAAATAAACAACAGCGAACTACAATAAAACTACAGTAAACTATAGTGGACTAACAGCAAACTATACAATAAACTATGATGAATTAGAGTAAAGTACAGTAAAGAAAATAGACTACAGCGAACTACAATAAACTACAGTGAACTGACAGTAAACTATAGTGGACTACAGTAAACTACAATGAATTACAGTAAAGTACAGTAAGCTACAGGAAAGTATAGTGAACTACAGTAAAGTACAGTGAGCTACAGTAAGTGCAGTGAACTACAGTAAAGTCCTGTGAACTCTGAGATAAAGTCTCAGCTGAACTACAGTAAACTACAGTGAGCTACAGCAAACTACAATGAACTACACAGTAAAATAAAAATAACAGTACATTACAGTAGTTTACAGCAAGCTACAGTAAAGTCAAGTGAACTACAGTACAAGTGAGTTACAGTAAAGTACAGTTAACTAACAGTAAAATACAGTAAACCATAGTAAAATACAGTGAACTGAAGTAATCGCACAGATGTTTCAACAAAAGCAGTTTAATTCTCACACTTAAGTCCACATGATCATCATACACATCTGATTGTTTCAGTACAATCTCGTGTAACAGACTTTCATGCTTACAGAAAATATGCAAAAATATAGCAAATCATAACAGTAATCATATAAATAATTCTTTAAGTTATGTCAGTATATGCTCATTAAGAAAGATACGTTATGCTAAATTATATTTCATGTAGTTTGGTTTTGTGTCCTGTCATGTTTGACGAAAGCATTGTTCATCGTTCCTGTCGATTTATGCATTAATAATGTGAACAATCAAACACAAGATTAATTTCAACTCGTTTCATTTAGATTCTCACCTCGTTTAATTTCAACTCCCCCCTCGCTTCAGTGCTTTAACACAATTCTGCTACATTGGAGAACTAGGGTTTATTGTCATATTGCACCACATTATACAGATATGATTGATAAACTCTATCAGGATCGTTAATTATTATTACGTATATAAAGGAAGTTTCTTCAGATTCACATTTTTTATCTCATGCAGTTTCAGCAGAGCATCGGCTTTCAGATCATCTTACAGTCACTATAATATATCTGTGTGTGTGAATGAGTGAGTGTCTGTGTGTGTGTGTGTTTGTCTGTGAGTGTATGTGTGTGTGCGTGTGAGAGTGAGTAGATGTGTCTGAGTGTGTGTGTGTGTCTGTGAATGTGTGTGTGGCCTTGATCAGCAGAGATTCTTTGCTCTTTACTGACCTCTAGTGCAAACTCAGAGTATTGCGCTTGTCTATGCAGCCGAGGAGGAATAATGCAGTGAGTTCTCGGGAGAGCGTTCGAGTTCATGCATAGCGTGAGGAATTATGCGGAACACGGGATCGATCGTCAGGAACAGCACTTGGATAAAACAGGAGTGAGTGGCAACAGTTCAGGAGAGGCTCCTGGGAAAATCCTGCAGAAACCAGAACAACCACGTGTGAGTCAACAGCGTTTCTGTTCTGGAGCTCAGCGCTAGCTAACGTCTCTGCAGGAACCAACAAACCTGCTTACGGGAACAAATAGAACATGCACAAAACAGTAGTATACATCGATCATGGAGCGTTTTCTCAGAGATGATTTTAGTTCAGGACACTAAAATCACGTCCATAATGATTGAAGAATGGTACAGAGTAATGTTCCTACGTTCACATAACCAAGACAAAAAAAAAAACCATTTAATAAACTGGACATTTTAAAACTTTCATACAAAAGTTTTCATAAGTTAATGGGAACATTAACAAAGCATTCTCAGAACATGCTAATCCATGTTAGCAACATGCTAATTTAAGCTAGCAATGTGTTAAAACCATGCTACTGTAACCCCTCCACCTGGGTCCCACTCGACCCGTTCCGGGCCTGGAACCCGGATCTCCGGCATGAGAGCTCGGCGCTCTAACAAGGAGGCTAAAGACTGCAGCCCCTAGCGTCTGTCGCTAGAGCGCCTATTGAGAGATCAGAGGAGTGAGGTTTACTTGCACAGCAACTACTAGCTGGCTACGTTACACTACCATCATGCTAACCAAATGTTATATAATGCTAACAACATGCTAAATCATTCTAGAAACATGGTTATTCATGTTAACATCTTAATTTGTGCTAAAAAATATGTTGAATCATGCTAGCAATGTGTAAATTCATGCTAGCAATGTGCTGAAAATGTGTAAAAACCTAATAGTGACGTGTTAAATCATGCTAATGTGATAAAACATGCAAGCAGAATGCTAATTAATAATAACAACATGATACATAATGCTAGCAATGTGGTTAAAGTTGTCAACGACATGCTAATTCATGCTAACAATGTATTAAAACATTTTACCAACATGTTAAAACATGGTAGCAGGATGTTGAAAAATGCTAGCAGCATGCTAATTCATGTCATCAACATGCTAGAACAAGAAATGTGCTAATTCATGTTTGGATCATACTAATTAAATGTTAATGTGCTAAAACATGTTAATTCATGACAGCAACATGCCAATTCATGCTATTGCAACGTGCTAAAACAAGTAGCAACATGTTAATACATGCTTATTAATATGTTAAAAATGATAACAGAATGCCAAATCATGAAAGCAACATGCTAAAACATGCTTTCAGACAAGCTAGCATAAGTTGTGTTTGTGTGTGTGGCGTAAACAGAGCCGTCGCTGCTAGTTATCTCACCTGTGTTATTCTGCGACCTGCACACCGGCGCAGTTGTCTTTGCCCCTCAGTTGCGATGGCTAGACATTCCGCGCTGCAACACAGAACACAAACACAACACAATGAGTTCAGGTTTAAGCCTTCGCTTCTGCAACAGTAAGCCCGCACTTCTGCGGACGGAGAGCCGTATTTGAACGACGTTGAGTCTGGCTATTAGACGCATCTTTATACCATCACAAAATGTAACTGTATGATCGTCCGTCTCTCGAATCTGATAAATGCGACTTTAAGGCATGAAGATGTTAAGATGTTAGGCAACATTTTAATATAAGGTAATGCATTAACAAATAATGTCGGATAGTGACGAATGAATTTACTGTACAAAATATCCTGTGTTGCATCTGCCGGTATAATGTTATAGGGCCTGATTTTAGCGATCTAAGCTAAAGCGCATGGCACAAGTTCAGTTAGTCGCGCTGAATTCACTTCTGCTAGGTTTAACGACGGGACAAATGGTCGTGCTCTTGGCGCTGAGTCTCAAACGGGTCGTCTTTATTCTCTTAATGAGTAATTGTGTGTTTTGGGCATAACGTGCAATAAACCAATCAGATTCTGCTATTTACATGGAGGAATTAGCAAGCGAAATACTGAACGCTTCTCTAGCGAGGAAACGGATATGCTAGTGCTCGAGGTTAAAGCCGTGTGTGTGTGTGTGAGGTTAAAGCGCACTCATCTACTGGACAAGCTGGATTCACCATATTTCTAAGTACACAATTTAATCTTTTACATTGTAATCCTTTTATTTCTTATTTGGCATGTTTGTGTATTGCTGTGCGTTCCTATGTGTTTAAACAACGTGTCACAGGTCGTGTAAAATGAAAACTGCGGCGGGCTGACACTAGCGGAACACTCTGGCGCTGCACCGCGCGGGTGTGTGAGACTGCAGACACTCACGCGCTCGCTCGCAGAGCTTCCTCTCCCGCCGCCGCGATCTTCCTGTAACAGTAGATCATCTCCACCAGCAGCCAGAGCTGCAGCCCGATGATCGTCACGTACATCATCACCTCCGACACGATGGAGGCCGTCCCGCCGTCGGCAGCTGGCACACACACACACATTTTTTTGTAAATATATTTCTGAAGAAAGAAAACAGATAGGAATAAAACAGAGTAATGTGTTTTGTAGAGGGGCGTCAACTTTCATTTCTCATCTGTGACTCGGAGCCAAGTTACAGGAGGGGAAACGGCTTCAGAAAACACGGCAGCTTCATGATTTTAGTTTTACACAGAGATCAGTCCGCTCTATTAGTAAAATATGTCGACTTTATTCATCTTGCTTGCAGTATATGCCAACGGTGACTGCTCAAAGATGAGAAAAAAGCCCTTTTATCATGTTTTTTCCCAAGTTTGTGAGTCTGTAACTCAAGAAGTATTACAGATATCTTGATGTCCTTTTAGATGTTGGTTCTTAACAAACTGTTCTTTTGGTATGTTCATTTTTAAGGCTCTATATGGTTCAGTTCTACAGATATGAGGATCTCAATTCGGCTCCAGGAGTAAAGTGTTAGATTTGTGAAAGCCATTTTGCACACAGCTGATCTTGTACTTGATTACTGATACCGACTGCGTTCAAAGAGGAAAGTGAAAGTGTTTCCCTCCATTAAAACAATTGCATAGAAAAAACCTGTCGGAGAGACAAAAATTGTATTTTTCCAAGTTTGTGTGTCTGTAACTCAAGAAGTGTTACAGATATCTCACAGTGCTTTTAGGTGCCAATTATTACCAAACTTTTCTTTTTGCATTTAACTTTTCAAGGCTCCACATAGCTCACTTTCAGAGATATGAGGATCTTTCACCAGAAACAGGTCATGCAGGACAGGTCACGGTGACGGCGTACCCTTGGCCACGACGGTGAGGTGCACCAGCTTTTTGACGATGGTGGAGTACTCGGAGTGCTCGTAGCTGAGGATGCGGGTGAAGGTGCACTGGTAATCGCCGCGTGTCGTTGAAGGTCACGTTCAGGATGTTGACGGACGCGTCCTGAAGGTCGAAGGTTTTCCTGCTGCTTAACCACTCCATCCGCTCCAGGAAACGCTCGTCGATGATGTCCCACGACTGTCCGTCGTAGCTGTAAATCTGGCCACCACACAAACAGAAAAAAAAATCCCAGCAGTCTATATTACCTCTGAAAACACACACACATTTGCGTTGACATTTATGTATAACGGCTAAATAAATGCACAGTAAATATGTATATTGTAAATATGGTATAATATCATTACACAGTGTGTTACATCATTGGACTCCGTCTCAAGTACTATACATTTTTAGCAATCTATTTTAATAGATTTATTTTAGTCAAATGTATACATTTTTATGTATTTAAATACAATTATTTTAATAATGTTTTATTTATTTATATTAATTAATGTTTTTGTTTATATACATCAAAGTGTATTTATTTTAATCAAGTTTAATCAAATGTATTATTTGTATTAATTTATATTTAATCATGTTTTGATTGTTTAAATATTTTTATATTTATTACAATTTTTGTTATTAATTATTATTATTATTAGTTTATACTATAATTATTAGTTTATTTTACATAATTTATTCATTTAAATTAGATTTATTAATTTAAATAAATTATTAATTAATTTAAACAATTTATTATTTTTAATGAATTTAACTTGTTTGTATCAATGTATTTATTTAAATCAATTTGTTTTTATTCAAAATAACTTTTACATTTTAATTACTTTTAATTATTAATTTAAACCATTCACTATTTTAATTAAATGTTTTTATTTGTGTACCTGAAATTGTGTTTATTTTTTATGTACCGTATTCATTTACTGTTTATTCAGTTTATTTATTACAAGTAAATCTATGAATTTAAATCAATTATTTGTTTATTTAAAACCATTTCTTATTTTAAAGAAACGTTTTCGAATTTTTTTTACATAAAATTTTGTTTATTTTAATCTTATTTTACAGTAAATGTATTTCATTTATTGTTTAAGTATTTATTTTAATCAATGTATTCATTTTAATTAAATCTAATAATTTAAATCAATTTTTTTTTTCAATCAAATGTATTTATTTATTTAGTTTGTTTAATGAATTAAACTCATTGGAACTGGATTCATATGAACTGCTGCTGTTTTGAGTGACGCTCACGTGTGTGAACTCGTTCTGTCCGCGCGGCCGGAAGTGCCAGTCTACAGTGGCCGTGGCTTCCACTTCCCCGCCTGCATCTTGCAGGAAATGCATCCGAGCTTGAAGACTGTGTCCGCGACGGCCTCGGTGTCCGAGTCCACCTCTGCGCATGCGCCGCTGCACACGGAACACTGCACAAACACACACACGCGTCACACACACACACACTCACCAGCAGCGTCTGATTCTCAAGAGGAAACATCAAACTCACACCGTTTACCTCATATATTTCAGAAATAGAGATGTTATTTGAAAAATATCAGTTTATATTATGTTGCATCATTGCATTCTTTTCTAATCAAATGTGTTATTTAAATAAAAAAATATTTATAAATGTATACATTTCTGCTTAATGTATTATTAAAAAAATGGTTAATTTACATCTAATTGTATGTTCATTTTCATCTAATGTATTCATTTTTTAACCTTTTTTAAATCAAATAAAAAGATTAAAATAAATGTAAATACAAATTGTTTAAAATAAAGAATAAATAAATAAATATGGTTTTAAAAGAATTAAATAATCAATATTTAATGCAAGTAAAAAATATAATATTGAATTAAAATAATACTTTAAAAATGAATTTATTTTTATATTATCTTATTAAATATTTGAGTTTTTTAATAAGAATTTTAAATATATATATATTTTTTTATTATTATTTTTGTCCATTTCTGAGAGCTCCATAACCCTGTTAATACCTTACCCCTTTTCCACCAAAAGAGAACTGGTTCGGAACTGGTGCTGGTTCAAAGTTGGTTCGGAGTTTGTTCAACTTGCGAACAGTTTGTTTTTCCACTGACTAGAGCGCCCAGGGAATGACGTTGTTACGTCACTGTGTACGTCGCCATACGTCTTAGCTAGAAACGCTTGCAAGTACAACATTACTTTGGGATTATCTCTAACTCGTGTACCAAGAAGGCTTTAAAAACAATTGAAATAGGTACGTCTTTTAATCTTTTTGTTTGATATGTAATCTTTTCTGATAAGTTATGTACCCGTCTTGTGTCTTTTTTTTCTTTCCATTTATTTGTTCTATATTGTGACTGTTTTCTTCTTTGCTTATAATGTTTTCAATAAAAAAAATGCTTATTTCAAGCAAATAAGCATACATTTTTTAACCATTTTTTTTAACCATTTTTTTTGCTGCAGGCACCGGCTCCCAACCGGCTCTCAAAATGCTTTGGTGGAAAAGGGGTACCTGAGGGCCTCAGACCCCTGTTAATACCCAAGGGCCCCGGAACCCCATCACTCCTGAGGCCCCAGACCCCTGTAACTCTCTGAAGGCCAGCGGACCCCTGTATATACCTGAGGGCGCCAGACTCACCTGAGACTGTGAAGAACACACACAGGAGCAGCAGGCGTCTCACACACACGTCCATGATGCTCACGGAAGACAGACACTGAGCTGGACCGTGATTCTCTCTCTCTCTCTCTCTCTCTCTCTCGTGGGCTTTAGAGTCCACAGTGACGGGTCTTCATGTTCTGAGGTTCTGAAGGGCCCCGTCCCGCTGATGTGATCTGGACTCCTGAAGAACACTAGACCAGCATCAGTTTGGCTCTGAAAGATGTTTGGTGTGTGAAAACACGCCAGAGAAACACAGACAATCATCAGACCTGAGATCAGTGCTTACACTCATTCCTCGGTTTATTTCTGTGCATGATTGACATGAATCCGAATAAACGCACGCTACGCGCGCACATTCCTTTATGAATAAATTTCCATCAGTGAGCATGAACGCATCATCACTGTAAGCATGCACACAGATCTGAACTTGCCTGTGACTCGCGTGGAATAATCCTCAAGCATTAACCTGATGTTTATGATCGGGTCTCGCTCATCTGTCGGGTTTAAACGCCATTCTGAGAGGCTCGTTCACGCGTTCGCTGAGTTCTGATGCATTGCGGTAAAAATCCCGGGCCGCGCGCGCGCGACGCAACGCAACCTGAACCCGCGGTGACGTCACGACGCTCCCGCAGGTGCAGCCCCTTCAAAACTCACTGAAATACACAATATTACCATTAACTGTAATAAACAGGGGGGTTCCCTTCAAACTAGGTCCCATTTAATACCAAATACAATATCATTTTGAAATATATACATTCTTTTACACATTCCACACACTTCTATATTCTAACTAAAGTTAATGACCTATTAAAATAACTTTCATGCATCATCGTGCTCTCTACTGAATAAGTTATACAGAGAGATAATAGCATGATGTTATTAATTTGATTATGGTTTATCAGAGTTGTGAACGTCATTCTTTTTGCATTGCAAATCATTTTTAACGTCTGATGTTTTTAAATCCTCTTTCCTGCAGGTTTGTGAGCTCCAGTCACCAGCAGGTGGCGCGCGCGGAACGCAGTACTGCTCCACTCATGAATATTAATAAGCTCACTTACAATGACGTCACGGGCTTCACGTAATTAATATTCATGATTCTGACATCCTTTGTAGCAGGATTGGCTCACAGTAGCAGTCACATGGACGATTCTATTCTATATATTTATTTAGCCACTTAATTCCATTGATGTGAGACACTAACAGAATAAAAAATATGTTGTCGTTATCACTGTGAACACACACACACACTCGCAAACCAAAGCATTTATGAAGAATTTGAATATCTAAGCACTGTCGTTTTAAAAGGGGCGGGGTCTCGGGGAGGGGGCGTGTCGCTCTCTTCCGCAGCAGACCTCCATCACAGTAAACGCAGGTGAGATTATAAACACATTCATATTTCATTTCAACCGATCAAGGGATCATAATCAACATATTTATTATACACACGGTAGTTAAACTCGCAGACTGCGTGTCCAACGGTTGAATCGCGCAGATCGTTTCCGCATGTGATGTAAACACATGATCAGAAGCTCTCATATGATAATGTTATGATCTGCTAGCGGGCCTAAAACGCCGAATACTACCGGAATAAACGGGTGTTAGGCACGAGTTCTGCTGTTGATCCCGGATCAGGATTCGGTTTCTCCCCGGTAGGATGGAGCAGATCCTCGGTCGCGCAAGCGCGCCCCCGGGCCCGGTTCTGCAGGTGTGTTTCCCGAGCGCGCGCGCCGCGGTTCTGGAGAACCTGAACCGGCAGCGCGAGGAGGGTCAGCTGTGTGACCTGTCCATACAGGTGCAGGGTCACGTGTTCCGCGCGCACAGGTGTGTGCTGGCCGCATCCTCCCCGTACTTCCATGACCAGGTGAGTGTGTGTGTGTGTGTGGGAACTGATGTCACATCACACACATGAAAACCCTCTCATTTGCATATTAATGTCTGTTTGATTTAAACCTTGCATGATACTCAGAATTCCATTTCTAAAATGTTGCAGCTTGTTTTAGAACGTTCGGAGGACATTCAAAACTTATCCTGATAAAGTTAAATAGATTAAATGTAACGTTCTCATAACAGTAGCATAGCAATTTTTTTAAATGTACATTTGTAACGTTCACAGAACATTTGAAAATTTCGTTATTATGGGAACGTTTCAGAACTGGTCTTAGAACATATTTTGTGATCTGGGTGGAGACAAAGTCGCAACACTAGTACTATAATATTATTCAAATGTTAAAACTAGTTACAAATGCACAATAACTGGTGCAGGTTTCTGACACTGGTAGCAGAACTGATGATGTCATCAGGGCTGGGGCCCTCCACCAACACACTTTATTTCCCCCATCACACTGTTTAATTCATAAATATGAGTAAACATTTACAACAAGAAATTTACAACAATGCTGTCAAATTGAAAAGCTAAAATTATAAATTGTCTTATTAGTTAATAATTGAAACCAGTCGGATTTAATTAGTCTCCTGCTGTCTCCCCCTTCTGTCTGATGTTTTTCACCGACTGAATAATTAATAAATACTTTAGATAAGACTTTTAGAACGTTTGGACTTGGAGAACATTCACAAGTCGTCCTCTAACATTAGCATAGCACATTTTGGTAACACTTTAACAGTGTCCTTGTTATGTACTTCCCATAGTAATAACTGTAAATTATGCATAACTTCATGCAACTAACCATCAGACCGAACCCTAATCCTGCCCTAACCCTATAATAAGTACATGTTATTAATTAATATTACTCAGTACCAATGTTCCCTCTAATTTTAGTTTTTCTATTGGGCGGACATTTTTCGCCACCTGAGCAAAAATATTCTTTATACCTGACCTGTACAGTATAGGTAGAAACACAATGGTTTCAACATTCAGTTGTAACTTTGAATTTAAATGTGCCATTTATATTTAATTTGACCCTTGATGTAACTTATTGGTATTAAATCATACACTATACTGAGAACACTATCAAGAACTCTATTTGAGAACACTATCGAGAAATCTATTCAAGGACACTATTGAGAACACTATTCGAGAACACTATTGAGAACTCTATTCGAGAACACTATACGAGAACACTATACGAGAACACTCATACGAGAACACTATCGAGAACTCTATCGAGAACACTACTTCGAGAACTCTATAGAGAACTCTATCGAGAACACTATACGAGAACACTATTAAGAACTCTATTTGAGAAATCTATTCGAGAACTCTATAGAGAACTCTATAGAGAACTCTATAGAGAACTCTATTCGAGAACACTATCGAGAACTCTATACGAAAACACTATCGAGAACACTATACGAGAGCACTATCGAGAACACTATCGAGAACACTATTCGAGAACTCTATTGAGAACTCTATCGAGAACTCTCTCGAGAACTCATCGAGAACTCTCATACGTGAACACTATCGAGAACACTATACGTGAACACTATGAGAACTCTATCGAGAACACTATACGTGAACACTATCGAGAACACTATACGTGAACACTATCGAGAACACTATCGAGAACACTATCGAGAACACTATCGAGAGACACTATAGGAGATTTTGGGTAAACTCTCTTTAAGAATGTGTCTGTTGGATCTGGTCGTTCAGCGCCTCAGTTCTGCCTGTTTCCAGGTTCTGCTGAAGAACGTCACCACAGTGTCTCTTCCCTCGGTCATGGACCCGCTGGCCTTCGAGAGCGTCCTGAACTCCGCCTACACTGGGCAGCTCAGCATCGTGCGTGACGACATTATCAACTACGTCACCGTGGCCAGCTTCCTCCAGATGTGGCACATCGTGGACAAGTGCACGGACATCCTCAAGAGGTCGCGACCCCTCAGCGCAGGTCAGCCCGGGCGTGGCGAGCTCCTCGAGCCATCAGTCGCCCAGCAGCTCCGACTGCTGCTTCCCCGAACCCGTCGAACCCGCCGGGCGAACACGTCACGGAGAAACGTGCGCTTCCACCTCTGGCCACGTGGAGGCGCCCTCAGCAAAGCCGGTGAGAGCCGAAGCAGCCTAACGTTTCCCTCTACGGACCGAGCCCGAGTGTGGGCCGGATGCGCACCCGCCTCTCCCGTCCATTCGAAACGGATTTCGCCGCGAGACACCGAATCCGTGTTCGGCTCCGAGGAGCGAAGAGGAGCAGCGGCGGGTGGAGGCAGACGAAGGCGTCGGAGAGCCGGTGGAGGACGAGGATGAACTGAGGATGAAGAGCGAGGAGCGCCAGGCCGGTGAGTGGAGCTTCTTCATCACTGCCGTTTAGCACCCGTCCACCGGGGGCCGCCACCGCGCTGTTTCTGACTGTGTTTGTGTTCTTCTCTCAGGAGTCGTGGAGTCGGACGGGCGTCTCGGAGAGAGCCTGTGGCAGAGCGAGTGGCCGTCGGTGGACGAAGACGACGAAGGATGACGAAACGTTGGATGCGATTGCGAACGTGACGGTTTCCCAGAATCCTCCCTGCTCTCCTCTCTCTGCGACGCCGAAAGTCCACTTCTGTCACTGCGGGAAAGCGTACACGCTGAAGAGCATGCGCGACCGGCACGTGAAGATGCAGCACCTGAACCTGCGCCCGTTTGCCTGCCCCGTCTGCGCCAAGAGCTTCAAGATGAAGCACCACCTGACCAAACACGTGAAGACGCACGGCGGCCTGCGCCCGTACCGAGTGCGCGCTCTGCGGGAAGAAGATCGTGTGGCGGGACAGCTTCCTCAAGCATCAGGCGCGCTGTCAGCAGACGTCGAGCGCGCGAGCTATCAGCAGGAGCTCAGTGATGCTGCCGGACCAGTGAAGGTGGAACACGACGATTACTCGTTACTGGAAGAGGAAACACTCTCGTGAAAGCAGATTCCCCCAATTCGCTCTTAAAGGGACAGTAACGTCATCAGTTACGCCAGACTTTCGTTCATCTGCAAAACACTGATGAAGATCTTGGTCAATGTTCTCATCATTCATCGACAATGGGTTTATCGGTCATCATCAATTAAATAATTAGTTCATTCTGATTGGCTGTCAACGTTTTTATTGGTAATCAGTGATCTAGATTCTGAACGGCTCTCAATAATCTCACGGATCAGATCATAAAACTTTTTGTGAAGCAATTTGATTAATTTTGCAGATCAGGAAAAGAAAAGTAATGTAACTTTACATTTCATTTATAAAGCCCTCTTCAAGTACTTTGATACCACAGAAAAAATACCAATAATTCAATTATTAAAAACAAGATAACAGCCAGTAATAAAATAACAAATACAAGGTAAAGGAAGGTCTAGCAGCAGTATTCAGGTACAGGAATTATTACACGTAAAATAACACGATGGCGTTCACGGTGTAAATTAAATAGATTCATCTTTACTCTGTTTTTGTTGTTTTATGAATATTAATGACAGACAGCAGCAGGTGTTTATTGGCTGCTGTCACTTTAAGAGCGAATGACATGCATTATGCATAATGACAAAATTGAAAGTTCATAAAAAACAAACAAATTGTGAGGTTAAAACTGAGAAAATTGTGTTTTTTGTCAAAGACGTTCTCCGGATGGGAACAGAAGGAGCGCTCGGAGGATAGAGGGTTATGTTTAATAACTTTATTTAATATTTAAGAGTGTTAGGCTGGAAATCTGTGTTTTATCTATATGATGTAGCAGAGATGTTGACCTGTTTATTTCTGAACACACACACACCTGGTTAACCCTCTCAACTCACCCGTTCTCCTCTGTAGTTCTGTGTTAGAGATCATGAACACACACACAGACTGTACATAATAATGATAATAATGCAGTGTGTTTTTATATTGTCAATAAAGGCATTTTATTGAAATCAGTTGCAGTGTGAAAACTCAGTATAATTCAGTAACACTTTACAATAAGAGCCGTTAGTTAGTCGTTAACTACCAGCAATTCATCCGTTACGTTACTTGTTAGTTAATAAACACAGCTGTTAGTTCATGTTGCTCAGGTCCACTCAATCATATTTCTGATTGATGTTGAAATTAAGATTAATAAATGTTCCGTCATCATTGTAAAGTGTTACGTGTACTTCATCCGAAGAATAACCGGTTAAAACACCATAACTTTACAATGACATGTTCTCAAACGCACAAATAACATCAATATTTATGAACAGAACTTGTACTTTTCACTTCAATAGTTCTTTTGTGCGACAAATTAATTTATAAAAGTACAAATATTCCACGTCGTCTCACAAAAATAATCATAGAATTAGCAAAATACTGTAAAATATCTGCGGTAGAACAGGCGGCTGTGCAATAATCACACACACGAGTTATCAGAATGCATAGTGTCCAATAATAAGCATGACTTACGTGTTGATTTATGGATTACCCAGAAGTCAGTTGATGGTTAAACGACTAATTCCAGAGGTATTTCTATTCATAAAGTAACAGACATCTTTGCATCAGACTCACGTTCATCTGCTACAGGACCTGATGGAGGCCTCGAACTGTGCCCGTGACGCACTATTGCAGTTTTTGGGTAATATTTTGAGTAGATGTTTTGGTGTCCTGCTACAGTAATAACTGTAGATGATGCACTAACCTTAAATATATATAATTATATATATATATAATTACACTGTAACAAGGACACCTTAAATAAAGTATGAAGCGATTCGTTTTAGTCGTTTAGTAAAGTTTTACTAATTCTGCTGTGTGTTTTAGTCATTTTTGTTCGTTATATGGTAAAACCGTAACTTTAACTGAGTTATTAACATGAACTAACATTTTACAGCATTTATTAAATCTTCTGAAGCTGTTCATCGTTAGGCTTGGCAATTACAACAGATTCAATGTAATAAATGCTGTGTGAGTGTTGCTCGTTGTGTTAAATATGGCTGTATAGTTTTAGTGTAATTATTTTAGTTACATTAGAAATGGAAGCTCGTTTCCGTCCCTGAATAAAACAGTTTGAAATGATAATTGTGATTCATAACTCATAACTGCAAGTTTATTTCAGGAAATTCAGAGATAAAAAGTTGCAATTACCTTTTTATTTTTAATTCTGTCGCGGAAACGAGCTTTTATGCTTTAGTACGTCAAGCAAGTTAATTGAGAAATGCTGAAATTATTTATTTAAATTTATTTAAATTTTATTTATTTCAAAAAAAGTTTTGGTTTCCACAAATGAATACATCGCTTGGTCTTAAAATAGCGGAGATCTCCGGTGATGACCTGACATCACTACCAGACGGGCCAATGAGCTTCCGTTCCATGAGCCAGATGCATGATGGGAGTGTGCGGAAGCTCTTGTGCGGTCCAGAATAAAACACGGACGTTCCAGTTCGCTCAGGAGTTCGAGGTTCAGAAACACTTCTGCTGTGATGTTGCAGAACCGTTTCAGACAGATCATCATCTTCTGACAGAACAAATAATAAACTTAAACACGAAACATGCTGCTAAAACCTAAACGGGTAAAAGAGTTAAAAGAGTAAAGAACGATAACTAGATCAGCGGATGATGACGCTCTTTATGTTCTTTTCCGGTTTATTACTGTGAAACATACAGTTTAAAGTAGGAGGGACTCTGATTGGCCGATTCATAATTGTTTCGATTACATCCGACGCTGGATTATCTGATTGGCTGTCAAGGTTTTTTATCGGTTCACTGGCGCTGGATTCTGATTGGCTGTTCGTTTATCAGCTGGATTCTTGCGATATTCGTAATGTTATAGTTGCGCTGAGGATATTCTCGTTGTGATTATAGTTATCGTTCTTTGGTGTAAAACAGTGTTACGTGACGAAGAGAGATAAAATTAAACTCATGCATCTATTCTTCATCTTTAGATTTTTTAAACTACTTGATAATTATTTCGATTTCTAAGTCCTACTATTATATTACGATCATTTCTTTCAGTTTACCGTTTGTATCTTCGCTTGTTTTCGTTAGACTTTTGGCAAAACAAATGCGCTTGTTGTCACGGCGATATAAAAGTGCGTCAGTCTGAGGTCGGATGACTCTTCTTCGTCTTCTTCTTCTCCTCATCTTCGTCATCGTCATTCAGGAAGAGCAATGGAAACATTCCCAGAATGCACCCGATGGCGACTCCGATGGCTTTTCCCTGAACACACGCACACAGACAGGAGTGAGTGTGAGAGAGTGTGAGTGTGTGTGAGTGAGTGATGTGTGTGTGTGTGTGTGTGTGTGTCTCACCATGTGTGACGTGACTCTGGTCTGCCACATATCCACCTGTTTGGGTGTTAAATCTGGAATCTGCATCCCGAAACGAGACGCCAGAGCCTCCACGTAACCTGCTAACCTACACACACACACACACACACACGTCACTTACACACGCAGGCGTGTACACCCACACAAACTTTAATACTCAAACAAACACAACATCACTTACACACACAGCGAGTACACCTACACACACTCAAATACTCACACACACACACAACATCACTAACACACACCAGCGAGTACACCTACACACACTCAAATACTCACACACACACACCAACATCACGAACACACAACAAGTTCAAACACATTCAAAGTCACACACACTCTCTCACACAGAAACACACACACACTAGTGACATGAGTTCAGTGTTTACCCGAGTCCAGCCAGATCCGACACCAGATTCCCCAGCGCCGCCGCTGAAACACAGAGTCAGACGCTTCATCATCATCTTCATCATCAACAACATGAACATCATCATCATCATCTTCATCATAGACTTTATTAACCTTAAAGGCAATCATATTTAGCATAAAATATAACAATAAAGATTCTGCGTTTTTACACTGTGACTTAAAATTCATGAAAATCACAACTCGAATTACACATTTAACCCCTAAATTCACATTATTGTGTGTGTGTGTTTGTGTGTTTGTGTGTGTGTGTGTGTGTGTGTGTGTGTGTAAATACCTGCCATTGTTGATATTCCAGTGTCACTCCAATGGACATTTCTATTTGAGTTCCCTTACGACCAACAGGAAACGCATCATCAACAGGAAACGCATCATCACAGACGAAGACAAAAATAAAACAAGAACGGTTGAGCATGGTCATGTGATCGACATAAATGGTCATGTGACCGTTATCATCATTCAGCTGATGTTCAGCTGTAAACCTCTGATCATGAATATGTTTGCAGTTATGGATCATAATGATAAATCTGGTGACTCACGGCGGCGATCATGATGGCGTTATCCCAGGAAGCCGAAGCCCACGAAGGGAATGGCGTTGTGCAGCAGAACTGCAGGCGTAACACACACATGTGTGTGTGTGTGTTTGTGTACATCACATGTTGTATTCACTTTATTTTATGATTTTGTACTGTCCGTATATAAATAAACATAAAAAATAAAATACAAAACTGAACTCACTGTATCTGAGCTGAGCCGACGTCAGTGGAGACGATTCCCCCGAGTCTGAAACACACACACACACACACACACACGTACAGTAATAGACATGATTGATAGACTTCTGTGGTTTATGAACATTTATGGTAGAATTATATCATATTTTATTGCTAAAAACTCAAACTGTATTTGGTTTAGGAACGTCTTAAAAGTGTCGACTGAATAAAAAACTACAATCTAATAAATGATGATTCATAATCACTTATTAAAACAAAAGAGTAACTAGAAGTGAGAAAATATTTTCTTTCTTTAAAATATTTTTTTACTTCTGTTTTACTTGCGTAATTGTATTTTTTACTTTTCTATTTTAATTTATGCTATTTAAATTAGCATAAATTAAAATCACTGCAACAGATTAATGCATTAAAAATGTATATTTCATTTAGATGTTTTTGAGCTGATGCTTGCTAAAAAGATTTAAAAAATAAATCAAATAAATGCATAATGTAAAAAAATATCTATTTTTAAGAGTTAACATTTAATCTGTTAAAAATAAATAAAGCACTACTTATTATACATTTAAAAACTAAAATTACAGGGAAATGTATTTCACGTGTTCCACTGGTGTTATTCTGTTCATAACTTTTCACTCTATTCTGATTAATGTGTCATATTAATGATTTCTGTTTATGACGCTAATGAATATTTCTTCATGAACTCTAGTCACTGATATGTTTGATAATAGTGTGTTTTCATCCGGATTGATCAGGTCTGTCTGTGTGTGTGTGTGTGTAAGATGACACAGATCTGATCTCTTCAAGCTGTTTGACCTCATCAGGCCCGCAGGGGTCATTCAGTCTCAAGGTCATCGTTAAACACATCATCATCATCAGTGTGTGATGCTCAGATCTCGGAGTGAAAATCAATAATCGAGTGTGTGACTGACATGATAAATGTTGTTTCAGCAGCTGTGATTCTGTTAGATGGGATGGAAAACACGCTGACCTCTGACCTTACAGCCGTACGTACACACTCTCTCTCTACACACACACACACACTCTCTTATCTCTCTTTCTCTCTCACACACCCTCAAATGAAAGAGATGACGCAGGCTTGAACCGTGTTGATAGTGAACACACACACTGACACTCTTAACTCGCTCGCTCGCTCTCTCTCACACACACACACACACACCATCAGATGAAAAAGATGACGCAGGCTTGAACCGTGTTGATAGTGAACACACACACACACACACTGCTGACACTGAGTTTGAGAGAGAAGGACCGGGTCAGAACCACAGAGTGAGTGTAAAGAGAGGAAGATGTGAATCATCATCACGGGTGTCTCGTGAGTCTCTGATGTCGATCATCGCTGTAACGATGATGTTACTGTATACAGCGCTGTAGATATAAAGGTGACTTGAGAAATATGTCTGTCACAAATACATGGGGGTTGGCTTGCTGGTTTGTGGGAAGACCAGAACACACACACACACACACACACACACACACACACACACACACACACACACACACAC
This sequence comes from Hybognathus amarus, assembly GCA_030378365.1. Classification (NCBI taxonomy): domain Eukaryota; kingdom Metazoa; phylum Chordata; class Actinopteri; order Cypriniformes; family Leuciscidae; genus Hybognathus; species Hybognathus amarus. The sequence goes on from JAQIUQ010007669.1 coordinate 163,221, forward strand.
ACACACACACACACACACACACACACACACACACACACACACACACACACACACACACAGAGCGAGAGAGAATATCACGGTACGGTCCGTTACCTTCCCCCGTGGACTGGAAGTTCTGCAGCTCCTTCAGTAAGCAGACCCGGGTCGCCGGGGCTCAGGCCGTACACGAACTCCCGGGCCTGGTCCGGCAGGTCCAGCAGCTCGGGCTTGACTTTGCGCCGGTGTGTCCGAGGAAACATCCGTGTAGCTGACCCGGTCCAGGCGCGCGACCGGCCACGAGCGCGCGCACTAAAGCCAACCGGATCATCACCACAGAATAAAAACACGCGAAAGATCCAGACACGCCCTATAACACATGAATGAACGCGACACTAGAGCGTCTGTATGCTATTCATATCATAAACATATCAACAACAGCTGAGCAAAATCAAACGCGCATGTCATACTGCCTCACTGAACCAAAATAACCCAGTGTGCGCGCGCAGCACCAACGGACACAGCCGGAGCGCCTCGAAAACCCGTTCCCATTCTAATCTCTCTTCTATTGTGAGGTATGTTCCTCCTATGCTGTTCATTTAGCGCTATGATTCATCGTTGTTTGTGATCACTGACTGTTCAACTTTCCACACGCTCTGCTCTGACGCGATCGCGCTGATGGTGCATGCTGGGAAATGTAGTCCTGCGCGGCAGATGCGTCATGGGATATGTAGTGAAAATCGTTGAAGACGAGTTGGAGTTAAAATCAGGAAACATGAGTGGACATAATTATGCATTTGAACATTAGGAACTTGAGATAGAAGAACTTAAGATTTCATGTTGGGTATTTTAGTATGGAAGCCGCTTTCCACAACACAAATGATTATAGTGATAAAAAATGCTTTGGTAAATCTTAAAGGTACAGTCAATTAATAAGCAAAACTGGTGCAGGTGTTGTGCCAAATTATTACCCCTCGTTGAAGTCAGTACCTGATTGCATAATCAGCCCCCAGCTACCCCCAGCTAGGGCGCTCATAATTTGGAAGGGGTCGAAATTCAGCACAACACTCGGTCTAACACCTCTAAGACTACGTCTTACAAGTTAGACATAAAACATGTTTCTTTAAAGGGATACTCCACCCAAAAATGAAAATTCTGTCATTTACTCACCCTCAAGTTGTTGCAAAACTGTATGAGATTCTTTCTTCAGCTGAACACAAAGGAAGATATTTTAAAGAACGATTGGAACTTTGGCTCCATGCAGTTCCATAATATTTTGTTGGATTCAAATGTTCTTCAAATGATCTTCATTTGTGTTCAGCAGAGGAAATAAACTGTCATCATGAGTAAATAATGACAGAATTTTCATTTTTGGGTGGAGTATCCCTTTAAGACTGTTCATAGCTTTTTTAAATCAGTTAATTAAAAGTAGATTAGCCTGATTTGATACTGAAAACTAAGGCTGAATCCCAATTCACCCCTTGGCCCTACCCCTGTTTTCGCATGTACCCCTTGGCCCTTAAAACAGAGTTACAAGGGCCAAGGGGTTGAAATACCTAAATGGAACAACCCTTCATGAACCCGATACGTCATCAGTCGTCGGCGATGGCTCTGCCGTTACAGAGATTGTACAGGATTTCTCCATGACAACGACTGAGAATCAGCGCAGCTGCTCGTAACTTTAAATAAACATGATGATTATAACATCCCTTCCTCGAAATGTATGTCTTTTCTGATTCGGAAAAGTAATTTATTATACCATTTCTTAATTTAAACGACTATAGTGTTATTATAAGAGTAAATAAAGTTAACAGAATCAAAGTAATGTTGATAAAATGAAGAAGAAAAAAACCTGTGAGAAAACAAGCGACAACAAAGACATTCCAAAAATATATAATTAAGTGCAAAGTTCCAGATCAACATAGATAGATCAGCATATTAATTTTTATTTACAAAAGAACTCAAGCTGATTCTTTATTTACATCAGTTCTCTTGGCAAATAAATCAACAGTTTAGCCTGAAAGCGAACACGTGGAGTTTCACACCCTTCCGGTGAGATGGACCAGGACTCGCATGATGAGCGATCAGAGATTAGCAGCTGATTCAGCTTCTCCAGTGCACAACTGCAGCATCTTTATTACATGTACAAGAATGTACACAATTATAAGAGAGGTCACACAAGAGACCAGTAGTGATCATATCGAGGAGCACGCCGCTCTTTATCCGCGATAAACACATGATCAGCCCTTTAATACCAACACAAACACAACATCAGTTGGAGTCGGTGTCGTCGTCGTTGTTAGCGTAGTCGTCCTCGACTAGCGCGGCGCCAGGTTGCGTTCCCCACTCATCCTCGTCGTACTCGATGCTGTCGTTGTCCTCGAGGAGCTCGTTCACAGGCTCCGCCCTCCCTCGGCCACGCCCACATCAGCCGCTCCCCCTCCTCATCAAACTCCGCCTCCGGAGCCGCCGCGGCATAGCCGTTGTTGTTCTGAGGACGCGACGTGCTCGAGTCCATCGTCCTCGATGTAACGCGCTGGGTGGCACATGGGACATGTGTCCTGGATGTACAGCCACTTGCGCAGGCAAAGCGCGTGGAAGTAGTGGTGGCATGGCGTGATGCGCGCGGACGTAGCAAACTCCTGGTAGCATATCGCGCAGACGTCCTCGATGTCCCGTAGCTGTGCCGCCTTCGAGCTCCGGGAGCGAGTTGATCTTCTTCACGGCGGTGCGACGGTCTGATGAACGTCTTCCAGCCGCTCTTAGCCTGCAGGTATATGTTGAAGTACGCGTGGAGACACATCATGCATGCGCGGATCTTACCACCCGCCTCAAACATCATAGTGTAAGCGCCATTCCCAAACATGATCACGCCGAACACAAACTCGATCACATTTCCGGTGGAGCGCACGTAGTACACATAATCGTCCAGCTTCTCCCAGAGCACGTTGTAGAAGCCGTCGATCATGAAGAGCGCGTGAGACGGTTAGCGACACTAGCACTTTCAGGCAGAGCTTCCACGCAGAACGCGGTGACGGCGAACAGCCACGTGTTTAGCACGAACTGATGCCAGAGCACGTAGCTGAGCAGCACGGGCAGCGCGAACAGAGCTAGTGACACCAGCAGGACGGGAACATGTCTGCGCACCGGAGGAGACGTGCGACGCGCTGAGAGACATTAGCACCGTATCCGTCATACCGTGGATGAAGTGCAGGATAGCCGTTAGCAAGAGGCACATGTTCCTGCTCAGCCGCACAAGCCGTTCCCTCTGGAATCAACCCGCTTAATCCCGTTTGCAGCGCGAGGATGAAGAACAACACGGGTGGCCACGAAGCCTAACCGCTTATCCTCCTCCCTCAGTTGAGCCGATGAACGCAAGGATGCTAAGTCCAAGGTAGTGCGCGAGCGAGGAGATGACGGCGCTCATGCCGAGCACGGCTCAGCGTGGAGTCGCAGCCGCTGATGATGAGGTTGCCGAGCAAATCCCAGAACACGTCCCATCCAAGCGGAAGCCCGCTTTCGGAGCGCACCACGCGCACCACGTGACGCTCAGGATTACAGCCTGCGCGGTCATGCGTGTAAGCCAGAACACGCGCAGTATGTCCGGGAAGCGTATGCGCTTCCACGTGTCCTCGAGCAGCAGCTGCAAGCCGTAGATGCGGTACATGTGGCGTAGCAGTAAGTAGACGTAGCGGGCACGAGTAGTAGAACCACTTGAGTTTTAGCAGGAGGTTAATGGCGGAGTGCGCCGCTGAGAACTGCGCCGGACGCCAGCGCTAATGTCTTCCGTGTGTCCGCCGGCAGCTCCCCAGCCATCCCACACAGTGGTGCCATGATGTTCACCACCAGCAGGGCAGCGCAGAGCGACTGCACGTTCAGCAGCGCCACGGTAGCCCAGTCCTAGCAGTAGCTGCAACAGCGCTAGCCCTGAGCCAGAGCGTCGGCCCGTCACGCAGCGGCAGAAGCGCCACCGCCGGAGACGTGCCGTAGTAGTTGAGCAGAACCGAGGCCACGCCCAGCAGAACGCCCGCCAGCAGGGTGTAGAACTTGAACAGGGACTTCTGGGAAAGCACCAGAACCACACCGGAGACCAGAATACCTGCAAAACACGGAGGACATGAAAACTGACACGCTACTCACAACATGCTAATGCTACACATCAATATTCACATGATGCCTCACGTTCAGTTTTGCAAGAAACTTCAATAGGAATCCGCATGATTTTACACAAGTTTCACAGTTTGATTGGCTATATTTAGGGCCCTATGATGCAGAAAATTGTGTGTGAATGTAAACCGCAAAAACACTTAAAATATGAATCCTGCATTAACACACACACACAAAATAAAATATGATTTCGGCTATGTTTTACGCCTTGATTTGATTAAATTGTGTCCTTGAAGTGAACGCCTTCAGTAATTAAAATAAAAAAAATATATTAAATGGTTGTTTTTCTGAATTCAACTAATTTGACATCCATTTTGATTACTAAAATGTAATTTAACCATTAGATTGGAGTTGCATTCGACTGAATTTCGGATATTGATCATCAATCTCTCTGAACTAAAACTGTAAACTATTCAGGTATCGTATCTAAGTCACAAACTCCAGTATCGTGATAACACTACACTTCAGGAACCTGTAATATTACTGATTAAAATTAACAACTGATTTGCATACAAACATTTAAACTACAGTTTTAATGAGATAATAATGTTGTGTCGTCCAAGAATGTAAACATTTAAACGGTGGCTGTCATTTGCGTGATGGTTCATGAACACATTGTGATTATTATTTACATATTATTTATAACTCTTGCGTCATATGAATGGACGGACCGTTTGACAGCTTCTCTCACGTTATAAACACACGGAGATCAAAGCGCGTGATTAGGCTGTCACACGGTTCTGCTTCCTGGCCCGGTTCGCGGAATAAAGCTCATTATCTCTGAATTAAACAGTAGACCCAGAACCTCAGCATTAGAACCCGCCCGATCGACCCAGATCCCGGTTTGACTGACTGACGGACTCACCCAGCGCGCGGATTAACGCTCTTCCGGCGGTTCCGCTCCATCCGGTACCGGGATCCGAGTATGAGTTGAATATCGCGTCGATTATAAAGATGCTCGGCACCCGCAGAGCCACATCCAGCACGGCCAGAAAGTGCTGACCCAGCCGCCCGTGAGCGGAGGCCATGGCGAGACGCCGCTGTCCGGGAACCGCAGGTTTCGGTGCTGTGACTCGGTTCGATGTCACGCAGGATCTCCACTGGCCGCCATTTTGGCTCTTCTGCTGTTGCTATGTGAGGAACGCGGAAGTGACTAAGCACATGCGAGCCAGCGCGCACACTAATAAATAATAAAACTCTGTTATTCATATGATTTCTGTTTATTTTTAATAATGACATACACATTTTAACAGAAACATCTTCAGATATATTTTGTAATTTTCTATTTAAAAAAAAAAAAATTTATATATCAATAACAACAAAATAAAAATAACACATTAACAGTTATATTTTAATATTACAGCTTAAAAATGCATTTTGTTGAATTGCATTTTGCATATATTTGATATAATCATGAATTTTCATGTATGAACTGTATCTATTCTTGTTATCCAACAGTGAATCTTAAAAGATGCATATCTTGTTATTTTAGTTTTTATTAATAATTTGAATTGGCCATTGTTTTCATATTGTCAGGTTATATTTTACTTTAATGTTACATGCCGTTATCATCTTTAAAAAAACAAAAAACATTACTATTTATGTTTAATACATTTTTTATTTCAGGTTTAGTTATTATTCATTTCCAGTAACTAATTGTAATGCAACATTTCTAATCTTTGTGCAGTTTTTCCTCTAATATTTTATTTCAGATGAAAATAAATGGCTTTATTTTAAAATTGCTTAGATGGGCACATTTACTGTAAGAGAATTATTAAGAGAATTGAACTGAGCTGGACGATGACATCACGGTTTATATATAAATAAATGAACTAAATTAACTTTCTTACAACAGAAATGAAACATCACTGAACTTAAGCTGGACTGTGACGCTTCTAAACACAAACTCTGTTGATTATCTCTGTAAAGCCGCTCTGCGCTGTATAAATAAAGCTGACTGGACTTTAGCAATAATAACCGTGTCCAGGACACATAGGTCCTGTCGCCTTTATTGTGCATCTTCAGCTTCAGTATAACAGACACACATGTGGAAATGCAAGTCGTTCTCATGAACTGTTCTTGAAGAAGAGTCTCGTGGTGTTGTCGTGGATGGTTTCACTCAGGTCCAGTGGGTCTTCGTCCCGCACCGCCGCCAGAACCTCCAGAACCTGTCTAATAATCACAGTACACACACAGTTCAGTCATCATATCAGAGTGTGCGTGTGTGTGTGTGTGTGTGTGTCATACATGATGTGGCAGGGCTCGTTACGGTCCTTCACGCAGTGTCCCGTCTCCCACTTCTTCTTGGTGGGGAATGAGCTTCTGATCATCTTTGCTCCTGCGTGAGTGTTTTTAATGCCACACCACGGCGCGTCTGGGACACGGACACGTGAAGAAACACAGAAACATTGTGTCTTGATCATCAGATCCTCATATTAGAGAGATTTCTGGAGGATCATGTGACACTGAAGACTGGAGTAATGATGATAAATTCAGGAATAAATGACACTTTACTGTATATTCACATGAGAACAGATGATTTACATTAGAATAATAGTTCACTGTTTTTACTGTAATTTTCATCAAATAAAAGCAGCTTGAGGTGAGCAGAAGAGACTCTTTCAATTCAAGCAAACAATCTTACCGACCTCAAACTGTAGCTGAATTTCCAGCAAAAATCGGTTATATTCATTTATAGTGTTCCTGTGATATAAAAAGACTCGGCCTGAAGCCTGTTTCGATCATTAGTCTGTCCGATGGGATCGACTTCATCACCTCCAGATTCTCTGCTGTTTTCAAAGAGCTAAAACAAAGAAATAAAATCATTTTAACAAAGAATAAGCTGTGAGACAAGCATCAGTCAGAGACACTGAACTCACCAGCCATTGATACCGATGTAAGAGATCGAGATCTATCCAGAGCCGCTGCGTCCTGACGCGTGCCATCAAACGAGTGAACCTGGGAAACACACGAGGAAACACTGAGGAAGCGTGGAGGAAACACGGAGACAATACTGAGGAAACACGGAGGACACACCTAGGAAACATGGAAATATGGAGGAAACACTGAGGAAACACGGAGGAAACAGAGGAAACACAGAGGAAACACAGAGGAAACAGAGGAAACACTGAGGAAACACCGGAGGAAACACGGAAGGAAACACGGAGGGAAACCACGGAGCACAATATTGAAGGAAACACGGAGGAAACATGAGGAAACACGGAGACAACATTGAGGAAACACCAAGGAAATATGGAGGAAACACTGAGGAAACACCAAGGAAATATGTAAGGAAACAAGGAGGAAACACAGAGACAACACTAAGACAACACCAAGGAAACACTGAGGAAACACAGAGACAACAGAGGAAACACCAAGGAAATATTAAGGAAACACCAAGAAGACAACAAGAAAATATGGAGAAAATATGGAGGAAACATGGAGAAAACATGGAGGAGAAACAGAGAAAACATAATGGAAACACAGAGGAAACACTGAGGAAACACAGGGACAACATTGAGGAAACATGGAGGAAAGACAGAGAAAACACTGAGGAAACACAGGGACAACATTGAGGAAACATGGAGGAAAGACAGAGAAAACAATGAGGGAACACGGAGGAAACAAAGGAGAAACACAGGAAATATAGAGGAAATATGGTGGAACCATCATGATGCCAAAAGAAACAGGTCACACTCACCACTCCACCGACACATCGGTCTCTGTTCCTCTTCATGATATCTGTGAGTGACACACACACACACACACACACACACAGAGAGTTTACTCACACACACACTCAACATCACACACAAGTTTCCAGAAGATACTCTGTACCAAGGAACTCTTTGTGTGAGTTCCTGCAGTGGAGGAACATGGGTAACCGAGTCTCCTCAGCCAGATCAAACTGCAGCTCGAAGTATCTGTGAGATCCAAACACAGAAGATCAACATCACAACACACACACACACAAGATCAACATCACAAACACACAAGATCAACATAACCACAAACCCATGTGATAAACATCACAACATTAGCTAAACAAACAGCTTTATTGTGGGAAAAACACTTACTTCAGTTGAGTTTCTCTGGGACAAAACTCCAACCGGTCAAAATCTGTGCAGCATTAGAAGAGAAAACCAGTTAAACAGATCAACTGAGGATCATTAACTACATCTGATTCATTGTTCACTTGGATAATTCTACATGGTCAGGAAAGCAGTAAAGTTGATATATTTCCATAAGGATTGGCATGATGGTTTACCGAGGCCACACTCTCCCACAGCGACCACCTTCTGTGTGTCACTGAGACTCAGATCCAGCAGAGACGACAGGTACTGATCGGAGCCCAGAGAGTCGAACTCAGAACAACGGGTCGGGTGACAGCCCACAGTGCTGAAGAACCCCTCTGTACACACACACACACACACACACTAACATTACTGTGTGGCCGCAGAATTGCAGTGATGCCGCATGGAGTGACGTTACCTCGGGTCTGAGCGAGTCTGAGCGCCTCTCTGCTGTCCTCCAGGGATCCTCCAGTGATGACTGAACTGAGGAAACATCATGATCAACCTCATTCCTGCTCAGATATCACTATTAATGACGTTTACTGAACACACTGAGGGAACACTGAGGAACCAACTGAAGGAAACACTGAGGGAAACACTGAGGGAAACACTGAGGGAAACACTGAGGGAAACACTGAGGGAAACACTGAGGGAAACACTGAGGGAAACACTGAGGGAAACACTGAGGGAAACACTGAGGGAAACACTGAGGGAAACACTGAGGGAAACACTGAGGGAACCAAGAAGGAAACATGAAGGAAACACTGAAGGAAACACTGAGGAAACACTGAGGAAACACGGAGGAAACACTGAGGAAGTAATTGAGGAAACACGGAGGAAACACTGAGGAAGTAATTGGGGAAAACAGAGGAAACATCAAGTGTTTCCATCAAGGAAACACTGAGGAAACAGAGGAAATGCTGAGGAAATAATTGAGGAAACATTCGCGATGTATTCGCTTCGTGACCTGGAAGAGTTCTTGAGTTGGAGGATCGATGGTCTAAAGTGAATAATCATAGGTTGAATTTGAATGTTATACTTGCATACCACTTCATATGGCAGAGACAGTAAAGTATTGTGCTATTTAAACTCAGTCAGTTGTCTAAATTGCGTATAGACAGATGTCACATGTTTATGTTACTTTCATCAGCGCTGCTCAGGATGGACCAATCAGAGGAGAGAAAGCAGCGGCAGCTTTACATCTATTGTCAGAATGGAATAAATATATTTTGACAATTGTATTCTCCAATGCGGGGGGTATTAATATTCTAGATAATTTTTTATCAAATATGTTCATCTTCTTGCGAGGACCCACATCCAAAACTTTAAAAGGCTACTATATATTTGTATGTGTAAAGACCCAATTGATACTGTGGAAAATTAATCAGCTAAATATGTATAATATTACTTTTATAACCACTATAGTACCGTACTGTTTTTAAGTGTCACTCTTTAAATCAAATGTTATTTACTTTTATTTACTTATTTTCAAAATTATTTATGTATTTGTATTTTATTTTACACTGGCCACAAAAACAGTCCAGGTCATAAATGTGGATCGAGCGCCACCTGAGGAAAAACTATCATCTATCTATCTGTCTATCTATCTGTCTATCTATCTGTCTATCTATCTATCTGTCTATCTATCTGTCTATTTATCTATCTATCTATCTATCTATCTATCTATCTATCTATCTATCTATCTATCTATCTATCTATCTATCTATCTATCTATCTAACTATGTCTATCTATCTATTTATCTATCTATCTATCTATCTATCTATCTATCTATCTATCTATCTATCTATCTATCTATCTATCTATCTATCTATCTATCTATCTATCTATCTAACTATGTCTATCTGATCTATCTATCTATCTATCTATCTATCTATCTATCTATCTATCTATCTATCTATCTATCTATATCTATCTATATTATCTATCTATCTATCTATCTATCTATCTATCTATCTATCTATCTATCTATCTATCTATCTATATCTGTATCTGATCTATCTATCTATCTATCTATCTATCTATCTATCTTATCTGTCTATCTATCTACCTACCTATCTATCTATCTAGAGTATAATGGTTCAGATATAGTGGTTCAGATTATTGATACATTTATTATTATTATTGAGCACCACACATCTTGTACATATATGATACAATGGCAGCACAGATGATGTAAATACAGTAAAGAGATATGCATTCATACAAACCAGATATTACTCCACATAACAGGACATAAACTACACTTACTACATAAAAGTAATACATTAAGAACTTTAGGATTGTTAATTAAGAACAAAGTAAATACCAGTTATTTATTTATACACATCAACATAAATTTAGGCAAATAAAATTAAGTTGAACTTTCCATGCATTTACATTTATGGATAAAAATGAACTAGAAGCATTAATAAAGGAGATCATAAGCTTGAGTTTTGAATCACTGACAGCTGAATCATTATAAGAGTAAAACTAATTTAAAGGAATAAAGAGTGATAATAATATAGAGTTCCAGGTCTATTGTAGTAACAATGTGATCCATTTAAAGCATGCACACATTCACTCTTATTGGCAAATCTAAAATGAAAATGCAAAACATTTCTTGTCTCATCACATAAACAATAGCACAATTTCAATTCAAAACGGTGACATTTCATGACAAAACTTTGAGATGTTCACATCACTGGATATTACTCAGTCGCTGAACATTTCTATCATTAAAGTTGTGAAATGTTAAATGTTTAGCTTGAATCTTCCCACACACTCTTTCACTGCTAAAACTAACAGTAAGCCCCGCCTACTTTGACTTCATTGGCTGCCATTTTGAGATTGACAGGTGCTAAACAAACTTAAAAGGGGGACGTGTGTCTTACAGCACTGGCATACACACACACACACACACACACACACACACACACACACACACACACACACACACACTCTGGTGTGAGTGACAGACACTAATGACAGACACACACTACTGATCATCAGTAATTACTGTCTCTCACACACACACACACACACACACACACACACACACACACACACACACACACACACACACACACACACACACACACACACACACACACACACACACACACACACACACACACACACACACACACACAAATAAGCTGTGTAATGCGTGTTCTCAGAGCTTTGAGCCCTGAGACACAGCGCTAGCTCATTCTTCTGGATCTTCCCGTCTCCGTTGAGGTCGCAGTGACCCAGCAGAACCCGTTTAAACTTGTCCAGGTCCGAGCCGCTGAGACTGGGCTGAAACACACACACACACACACACACACGTGAACATCTAACCAGGCGGATCAACACAAACGCTCAGGGATTCTGAGATATAACGAGCTTCACCTTCACCAGCTCCATCATGTCTTTGACAAAGCCATCGACCTCTTCGCCCTCCAGAGCATTGGTGTTACTCTACACACACACACACACACACACATTTCAGGCTATGTTTACACGGAAACGATTCTGAGGAGAAACGCAAAAGTTGCATTGCGTCATCACTTTTTATTCTGTGTTTTAGACGAGCGTTTTGTGGGAAATTCGCGTGCAAATGGTGACGCAAAAGTCTGTGAAATTCAAAGTAGTATACACTTCAGGCGGCTAGGAGTACATACTATAACAACACCAAGTCCACGCGCCTGCGTAACAACCTTCACTGTCAAGCAGAGTTTTGCGTTTTACCGTTTACACGGGAAACGCGACGGTGGAGCGTTTTTAAGATTTCACAAAAAATGTAAAATGACAAAAAAAAAGAAAAAAAGAAAAAAAGAAATCTAAATCTAATTGGAGATTAGCTAATTTCTCCTCTTACAACGTCATAGTGAGCGAAGATCTTCTCGAAGTCTCTGCGTCGATCCTCCTGACTGCCGGCCTGAACACACACAGCAACACAACTCGTCATTACAGCCCATACACCAGTGAACACCACGATTACACTTCATATCTCACTCTCACGAGTTTACGCTTCATATCTCACTCACCTTCATCTCAAACTTCAGCAGGAAGTTCTCCTTCAGCGCCAGGATCCTGCAGACAAACATCAACAAAAACATGAAGTTCATTCACTATATATGTATTCACATATTTTTATGCATATTTAAATACATTATTATGAACCAAACCAAAAGTAAATCAAATTATTATTGACTTTATGATTGTATGCATCATATAAATATACCAAATAAATCATTAAGTATGGATCTGAGTTGTGAGATGGCATTGGCTAAAAAGCCATTTGTCATTGCAAGTACACAGACATGAACCAATCCGGCTCAGAATCAGAAGATCATTAGTTATACAGTTTACAGTCATTAGACACAAACATCTGATTGACAAATCACAATCAGTTATTCCCGAGTCATGTGACTGATGATGTGTTCGATGAGCATCACCTCGCCAAATCATTCAGATCCAAACGACCGTCCTGGTTTTTGTCAAACATCTTCATCTGAAAGTCAGGAGGCAGAATCACATGCGTTATTATTGGTTATTACACATGGTTCTTATTCTTAACTAAAACTAAAAATGATTATATAATCAGTCAAAACACCATTAATCGATCTACCAAACGGCGAACAAAGGAGAGTCTGTGTGTGTCACGTGTGTATGTGTGTGTCATCAGCTTGGCTTTAGAAGATGGAGAACTGATGGGTTAAAAATAGATCCATAAATTCTACAAAACTTGCTAAAAAAAGCTTTTGTCTAAAAGATACATTTTGAAAAAATAATTTTTAATCTATTATTGCATTTGTTACCATGATATCGGTGTACTCCTCCAGTCTGGCTGTAGTGATCTCTCTGTTGTTCTGATGGAAAAGATCCCGCAGGAAACTCTGACATCATCAAAACAGAGACAGCAGCGTGAGTATACACACACCTCATCTGGCACAGGAAGTGACATCATCAGCACAGCTCACCTTCAGCTCCGCAGCAGAGATGTATCCACTGCTGTCGGTGTCATAGCAGCGCCAGATCTGAGATGAGACCAGAGAGTCTGAACACCTGATTTAAACTGAACTGTAAGTAAGAGAAACCTGATGATGAAGAATGTGAGTGTGACGTTCTGACCCTCATGAACTCCACGCTGTTCTCCAGCGGCGTCTCCCTGCGGAACAGCAACAGGAAGTTCTCCTCCTCAGGGAGAACCACAGCGGCCAACTGATGACAGACACAACAACTTCAGCATTAGAGGATCATCCGTTACTCATTAGAGGATCATCCGTTACTCATTAGAGGATCATCCGTTACTCATTAGAGGATCATCCGTTACTCATTAGAGGATCATCCGTTACTCATTAGAGGATCATCCGTTACTCATTAGAGGATCATCCGTTACTCATTAGAGGATCATCCGTTACTCATTAGAGGATCATCCGTTACTCATTAGAGGATCATCCGTTACTCATTAGAGGATCATCCGTTACTCATTAGAGGATCATCCGTTACTCATTAGAGGATTATCCGTTACTCATTAGAGGATCATCCGTTACTCATTAGAGGATCATGCCGTTACTGCACCCCCACAGACGGACAGACAGACAGATGGATAGATAGATAGATAGATAGATAGAATATAGATAGATAGATAGATAGATAGATAGATAGATAGATAGATAGATAGATAGATAGATAGATAGATAGATAGATAGATAGATAGATAGATAGATAGATAGATAGATAGATAGATAGATAGATAGATGTCATTACCTGCTCCATCAACAGGCGTCCTCCTGTAACTTCACAGCTGGACAGAATCGTGTCTCGGATCTTCTGGAGCAACTGCTCATCAAACTACAAACACGACACACACGTGACATTCATCTGAGATCATATGAGAAATGATAAAGTACACGTGTTCAAAAACTAATACTTCTATTCATCAAGGACGCATTAAATTGATCAACAGTGACAGTAAAGACATGTATAATATTACAAAAGATTATTTTTCAAATAAATGCTGGTCTTTTAAACTTTATATTAATCAAAGAATCCTGAAAAATAAAATTTATCAGTTTCCACAAAAATCTGAAGCAGCACAACTGTTTTCAACATTGATAATAATCATAAATGTTTCTTGAGCATCAAATCATCATATTAGAGTGATTTCTGAAGGGGCCTTCCAGTTTTTCCTGATCTCCACTCCGAGATGTCGAGATTGTGGGAGAAACCACTTTCATAAACCAGTATAAATACAGTAGAACCCAGTATGGGGGTTGCGTCCCATTTCGGATCTACGAGTTCTGAACAAGTCAGTCATGCAGCTTAAGTTCAAAATGTTAACCTTGAGACAAATTGTGCCACAGATCAGATCCGAGGACTGGTTTGTCACGATAGATCTCAAGAATGCATTCTTTCATATATCAATTCTTCCATATCACAGGAAGTTGCTAAGGTTTCCTTTCGGGGACAAAGCTAACCAATAATGAGTTCTTCCATTCGGCCTGGCACTATCACCCCGCACTTTCACAAAATGTGTAGATGCAGCTCTGACGCCTCCAGGGTATTCGCATCATAACTACATCGAAGATTGGTTGATTCTGGCTCAGTCACATCAGTTGGTGGTTCGGCATCGAGACGTCACTATCACCCCATATGAAAGAGCTGGAGACACGGGTAAACACTAAGAAGAGTGTGCTTTCTCCACTACAGAGGACCACTTTTCTAGCTGTGGTTTGGGACTCAAAGTCAATGCCGGCACTCATAGAGTTCTTCCTGTCGGCTGTGAAAATAATTAAGATAGGCCAGTCACTCACTTTCAAACAGTTTCAGAGACTGTTGGGTCTGATGGCAGCAGCGTCCAACTTGATACCTTTTGGCCTGTTGTACATGAGACCCTTGCCGTGGTGCTCAGTCCCAAAGGGTTTTCCCAGAGGAGCAACAACTTTTGCATTGGCCTCTGAGGGGGCCCAGCTCATAGAGACGGGTCTCTTAACTGAGGTTGTGGAGACCGTTCTACACTCCAGAGCTCCCTCCACAAGGAAACTTTATGCCCTGAACTGGAGAGTTTTCAGTTCTTGGTGTAGTGACCGTCAGTTGGACCCAGTTAACAGCCCAGTTGGGACAGTGCTGGAGTTCCTGCAGAAGCGGTTCCCTGCAGGTCTATACCCGTCCACTTTAAAACTTTATGTAGAGGCCATAGGTGCTTAACACACTCCGTTTGGTGGAATGTCTTTGGATAAAGACACTTTGGTATCTCATTTTCTCCATGGTGCTCTGAGGCCGAGGCCTGCAGCTTGTACCAGGGTGCCGACATAGGATCTGGCCATTGCCCATCAAGGCCTGTCCACAAGTTCCTGACCCTGAAAGCTTTGTTCCTCCTTGCCATCACCTCTCTTAAAAGAATAGGAGATCTGCAAGCACTATCGGTGGCACCCTCGTGCTTGGAATTTGTACCTGGCATGGTCAAAGCGTTCCTTCATCCTGGGGCCCGGATACATTCCTAAGGTCCCCACTAATGTGGCTAGATCTACTGTACTGCAGGCCTTTTGTTCTCCTCCTTTCCTAAAAAGGGACCAGGAAAATAATAACCTGCTATGCCCGGTCAGTGCATTAGATGCCTATGTCCACAGAGCTGCCCTGTGGCATAAATCTGAACATAGTTGCTCGTATGTTTTGAGTCCCCTGACAAGGGTTCCCCAGCATCTAAGCAGAGAATGAGCAAGTGGGTGGTCGAGGCTATCTCACTGGCTAATTCCCACGCTGCTAGGTGTATGGTGGCCTCCAAGGCCCTTATAACAGGAGTTTCTCTCCAAGATGCTTGTGATGCAGCCGATTGGTCCTCACCGCACACATTTGTGAGGTTCTACTCTTTAAACTTGGAGTCTACACCAGGGCTCCCAAGTGCTCTTGTCCCTGCTCTTGCGATTTCACACTGGACAGACACTTGTCACTATGGTGGCTTTGGTATAGACGTTCCCTCTGCGTCAATCGACAAAGCGCAAGTTCCCTTGAAAGGGGATGCCATGGTTACTGTAACCTTGGTTCCCTGAGGAGGGAACGAGATGTGCGTCACCTGTCATGTCTCCTACGTGCCTGTCAGTGACTTGTAACAAGTGGACTTAATAAAACCTTCCCCCTCTCACCTGTTGTCATTGGTCCTCAAACCAGTCCTCTTCAAAGACCGTTATCACCTCTGCTCCCCTGAATGATCTCAGTAAGAGATAGCACAGGATACCAGATGGCACTACCCCTTTTTTTGTAATTCCATATTTTTGTGCAAAGACTGCACAAATTCTCCATGACACCATGAACATGCAAATGGGGATAAGAGTGACACATGGGGATAACAAAGGCTTAAGAGTGTCTGATTAGGTCAGATCTTTGCTCATCAACATTCTCCTTCCGGCCACTTCGTTTTCATGTTAACTTCTTTGGATTTAACGTAGACCACCCCATGAACCCAAATGAACGCTTCAGCGCACTCCAGGCAAAAGAATCTCAAGGATCTCCTGCATCTGCACTTGTTCAGCAATCAAAGTCAAAGTGATTCTTTGATGTTTCTTGTAGGTTGTGATTAACTGATTGTAATCTTGTGCTCAAAATGCTCAAAACGCTCAAAACGCCCAAAACGCGATGCCAATGTATATGACGCTCCTTGCAGCTGAGAAAAGCCAGCTTCCATTGAAAATGAATGACTTCTGGCCGCTTTGGGAGCTCAAAGTCGGCGGTGGTGTAAACGTACAGTTATAGTTCACTGGTTCGTGACACTCGCCTCGCACGTTCCACCACACCATTGGACTGATTTCACATGTGCTTCAAGACATCATCAGCCGAAGCGTTCCCTCAGCGTTAATCGACGCAGCGCGAGTTCCGCTTTAGGCAACCAGGGTTACAGTCGTAACCGAGGGGTTCTACATAATAATAATAATATTTCACTGTTTTTACTGTATTTTTTTTATAAAATAAAAGCAGCTTTGATGAGCAGAATAATGTTGTAAACATTAACAAATCTTAATTATTAAATTTTTTTTGAATGATTGATCCTTTAACATCTGATCTGAAGTCATTCTGAATGTCATATAAGATACAAAATATCAAAACAAATGTCACTGATGGTAGATTAAGAAACACAAACACTTTACTCACATTCTTCGGCGTCTTCATCACGTGCCGTAAAACTCCCCCAGGTTCTTCGCGTCGATGAACCCATCATCTGCACAGAAGCAGAGGTCAGCAGCAGGTCAAAGGTCATTCCTCATGCGTGAGGTGTGTGAACTCCCCGTCAGGGTGTGTGTGTGAGGTGTGTGAACTCACCGTCGCGGTCGAACTGAGTCCAGGTGTTGAGGAAGGCAGTGGCGGTCAGACCTCTGAAGAAACTCTCCATGACTGATGATGGAGTCGAGGACTGCAGGTCATCATGAGCACCAGCAGCTCCTCCTCTCCTCCGGGCCACAATTACACCCACATAATGATCCGTCACTGGTGACAACACACAATCACACACACACCGAGCAAACCCACACACTCCACAGCTGCGCGGCACATGCAAAACCACATTCATCTCATGATCACACACAGATAGAAGAATACAGAAGAGCATCAATAATTCATCAGATCCAAACAACACATGTTCTTCTAGAGACTAGTCTAAACAGACCCAGACGACATCTATCACAACAGCACAAAAACATTATTTATACATTATTCCAAGAATATTCAGTTGGATGTTCATCTGATGTTTTTAAAGGTTGTTTTATACTCCTTTAAAAAAGTAGTTTACACACTTCAGAATCTCACCACCAATGAATCATTTATCATTATAATTGCTCATATTTATTTTCTGTGCTGTAATTATGACAATTAAGGTTGATTTCAAACTTTTTTATTAAGAAACACTGTTAAAGTGACGAACTACAGTTAGTGATTCCAGAAAATTCCAGATTCTGATTCAGTTTGATCTTCAATGGAAAGGGTCATGATATTTACCTGAATCATAACAAAACATATCGTTACATGAAATGAAATAAACAATAACTACAATAAAGCTAAACATAACTTGATGTACTAATAAATGAAATAAAAATGAATATAAACAATATTGATATAATTAAAATTATAATAAAATAACAAAAAAACAAAAAAAAATTAAAATGGTTAAAAAACACTAACTTTATCTTAATAATACTATAATAACACTGGATTAGAGGAAAATACTATTTGATTTTTGAGTTTTTAGCAAATACTTTTTAATATATATTTTCAATTTGATAAATATTTTAAGTCATCTTGTAAGTTTTTTGAGGCCCCTTGTTGAGAAGCACTGATCTAGCTCATAATCTTGCATTCAGGATTAACTAGAAAAGAATTACTAATGCAAAAAACAGTTTTAAAACATATAAAGTACAGTAGAAGCCACTGCAGTGTCAGCCACATCAGCCAATCAGAAATGATCACGCGCTGTGATTGGCCGGAGCGGCCGAGGGGAGGGACTTGGTGCGCTGGCGCTCGGTGTCGTCCCTCCTCTGGGTCGGTCTGGGACTGAACGCAGGAGATGGAGCGGCCGACGCTCGGTGTGTGTGAGGTGTGTGTGTCGAACACAGGAGACTCAGGAGCTGCAGGCAGAACCGACGGTCAGTATCAGCAGAAGAGTTTTCTGATATTAATTACACATCATCACACTCACGGGGGCAGATGAGGCTCCTCCCTCTGTGCTGTGAGTGACAGGACCCGGCTCCGCCCCCTCAGTGACTGACAGTGTGGGCAGAACAGGGGATTCTGGGACATTGTCCAGAGGAGGAGGAACTGATGACAGAAGACAAGAGTGAGTCAGAGGTCAGATTCAACATGTGTGTGTGCGTGTGTGTGTATACATGTATGTGTGCGTGTTTATATGTGTGTGTGTGTGACTCACTGATGCAGTCAGAGGTGCTGAACGACACGGAAGGACGGCTGGAGTGGTGCTCTGATGGTGGTGTGTGTTCAGCTGTGTGTGTGTGTGTAGGTGTGTGGGTGTCTTCAGGTGTGTGTTTGTGTTCAGGTGTGTGTTTGAGTTTTCTGGCTGCAGATTCATCTTGAGCCTCTTTTTGGACCGCTGGTGTTGTGTGTCCGTGACCTCCACCTGCTCGATCACAGATTGTAACTGAATTTAAAAAAACAAACTGAGAAAGCCTGACCAGACAGTTCTGAAGTATTTGGAAATGGTTTTAAAGGAATTATATGGAGAATCCAGAAACCCTTGATATTAGTGACACCGGTGGGTGGCCATTAAGTGAACTGCAGCAGCACTTGCACTGCAGGTGCTAGGGTATGATAGGTGGTTGCTAGGGTGTTGCTATGTGGTTGCAATAGTCTTCTGTCAGTAAATCTACACAGACATTAGACTCACACACATCAACATCATTATCATCTTAATCACACAATGACGTCACCTTCATCAGGAGCTTCAGGTTTGGATCCTGCAGATGGAGACACGCCTGCCTGCGAGTGACATCACAATCATCATCATCTTCATCATCTGTCAGCTCATGTTTATGTCACATGGGTTATCAGCAGTTTCAATCAAATCTATATGTGACCCTGGACGACCTGGTCACATTTGTAGATTCTTTTATATTTATACATCATCTGAAAGCTGAATAATTAAGCTTTCCATTGATGTATGGTTTGAGATACAACTATTTCCAAAATATTTTCATGGAACATGATCTTTACTTAACATCCTAATGATTTTTGACATTAAAGAAAAATCGCTAATTTTGACCCCTACAGTGTATTGTTGGCTATTGCCAGCATGTGAAACTCACCTTCTTGCGCTTCTCTTGTTTGGCTCGTATCTCCGCCAGCAGCAGGTCGTTGCCGAGCACCTGCACGCCCATGTGACGCCCCGTCAGCGGACTGCCCCGTTTGACACCCTCCTGCACGTGACCTTTGACCTCATGCGCAACAGGCTCCGGGATCACGACCGGCTCTGGGGGCGGGCCGTCTTTTCCGCAGTTGTCACGGAGACCGTTGTCATCGTTCGGGTGGTTGCCATGGCACCAGGGGTGGGGCTGGTGGGTGTGGCTTTGGTGGAGGAGCGATGCTTGATGAGGCTGAAGAAGCCGCTCAGTCGAGAGTCTCTGCTCTTCTCTGTGTCCGCGCAGGCGCTCTGCACCCAGCAACAAAAAGCCGTCATTTCACCGTCTAGGTTAACTACCCAGCAAGCAATTTTGTGTTATAAAGACGTCTCAGACGTCTAGGCTAAAAATTTGTTAAATAACAAACCCAGACTATCGGGTCTAGAGTTAGCCTAGACGGTTAGGTAAAATGATGGCTATTGCTTCCGATATAGGCCAGCTATGAGTAACACAGCTCAAGCCAAAATAACCATGAATTTGGTTACATCTGGTTACATCTTTCCAAAATAACTTGCGATATTCCATCACGTGCGCAAAGTCAACAGTGATTACAGGGTGTTTCATTTCTTCATTTAGACATCTATTCAATTTTCACTGGCAGCCCAATCTTTGCCTTGTTTTAGCCTAGACGTCTGGGCTGTGTTTGGACAGCTATTCAATGGCTTTTAAATTAGGCTTATAAACACAAAATTGCTTGCTAGGCAGACAGAACGAGCGCGAGGCCTGAGTCCACCATACACACTCCGCTTCACATCTCACATCTTACTTGGCTACGATGTTGGTGACCTTTCTGGAATAGAACTCTGGCACGCCTTCATCCACAGAGCTGCTCTGATCCACTTCCTGCACAGGGTCGGTGCTGATTGGCTGACACTGAGAAAACATCCAATCAGAGGCGTTTAATGAGCCGGTCTGTCTATGAGGATGATTCACACCGAACCGTGATCTTTCACCTCTAAACTCAAGTAATTCATTCCTAACTAGTCAAGTAAGTCAATTTCTACAGCACTTATTCAGTAAAGATTGTTTCAAACTGTGTGCAACTTCAAAGAAATAAACAGGAGAATAACAGAATCAATGATGCAAACTTCATCAAATATGAGACAAATAGATTCAGGAGTGAAGCAGCTCTACAGAAGATGGAAGAGTCATTATTCAGATTTGTTTTTGTTCTCATCTGATAGTGTCAGTGCAGTCAGATTAATATTATTACTGGATATTATATATCCAATGGACATGAAAATAATTAGAATGTGTCCAGTTCGTTTATTTTGTCCTTGGCTCTGTAAAAAACTGTCCCACTTTTACACTAACTACTATGTACTAACATTGAAATTCATTATTTGATACAATGGACTTATTGTGTACATACATGTTTTTACATTGTACTCATATTTTAAAATACCTGCATGTAATTACATCTGTATTTGTAATTACACTGTTGACCTTTAACCCACCTTTAACCGACCCATACCACCACACCTGAGCCTAACCTTACCCGTGTCACACCTCAATAGCAGCAATGTGTTTTACAGTACAACCTGAACACAATAAGTGAATCACACAAGTACATAAAGCTGCTTAATATAAAGTGTGACCAAAGCTGCTTTGCGTTCCTGTACACTCACGCGCTGTGACTCTGCGAGTGTGTTCTGGCGTCTTACGGCGGCTCTGCTGGGCTTGACCTTCTTGGTCCGCCGCGGCCTGAACTTGGTGGCGTGCTGGAGAGGGGGCGTGTCTCCGGTCGGCAGGTTGCTGAAGCTCATAGGCTGAGGCTGTGGTAGCTCCGCCTTCACTGGGGGCGGGGACTCTGGCTGTGGAGGGGGCGGAGTCGGGGGCGGCGGCAGATCGTCCACACAGAGAGACACGTCCTCTAATGCCTTAAACAGATCAAAGTCCAGCTCTGACACACACACACACACACACACACAATTAACCAGCAGTAATTAACAAACACTAACAAGAGCAATGGAATCTGATTGGTGTTGGTGACGTGTACCGAAGGCGGAGGACATGGGTCTGAACATCCTGCTGTGAATGCTCTTCCTCTTGGCTTTATGTGTCCGCTGAAAAGATTGAAAAAACATTTGTGTGATGGGTAGGTTTAGGGTCGGGTTAGTGTGTGTGTGTGTGTGTGTGTGAGTGAGTGTGTACCTGTGGTTCTGGTTCTGCTGGTACCAGGTTGTTTGTCTGTATTTCCTTCTCGTCTAGAACTTCTGTCTCCTGCGAGTCCTGATGCAGCAGCAGCTGCTGACCTCTCCTGCTCAGATGACCCGCCTGACACACACACACACACACACACATGAATGAGGCACACACACTGTGATAATGTGTAGTTTTCTGTGTGTAAATCTCACCAGTGTGTGTTGAGAGCGAGAAAGTGACTGCAAGATCTCATCAGTGATGTATTCAGAGAGACACGACGCCATACTGAGCTTCACCTCACTGAAAACACACACACAACAATCTGCTAACATGTGACTGTGAAATGAGTGACACACACCTCCTCAGCAGAGATGATCTGTGTGAGCGCACCTGATCTTGTTGATGATGTCGAAGGCCGACTGCTCCAGCAGGGTGGAGGTGATGAAGGCCTTCGACACACTCGTCCTCCCTTCACTGGCGTGGAGCAGATTCTCACGCAAACACGCCTGCTGCATGACGTGAGGACACACACTCTGAGCCGTGTCCAACATCGACACCAGCAAACCCTGAACACACACACACATCTCAGAGAGTTTCTCAGCCCTCTGTGATGATGTTAAATGTGTGTGTGTGTGTGTACCTGCAGCTGCTGGTCTATGAGTATGCCTGATCTCTCCAGCCACTGAACACAGCTTCTCCTGCACTTGCTGCACACACACTCCCGCTGACCCGTCACTGATGCCCACCGATGAGGGCTGGTCATACAGACTGCGCAGAAGCTACACACACACACACAGAGAGAGAATGCTGCTTTACAGAGTTCATCTTCAGGAGCACTCGATTGTGCTTTTGTCCATGATAATATCTCTTTAGTGTTGCTGTAAAGCTCCAGTTAATCTCTATATCAGTGTTTCAATTGAAGACTTGAGTTCCCTGTCAATCGGTCACTGATGAATTGGGATCTCGTTAAAGTGAACAGTCCACTTAGAGTCAAATAGGTCTAAATGCGGAAGCGGATGCGTCGCATATTTGCCTTTGGCTTCTCTGCTTATCCGAGCGGTTCCTCAGTTCTGCTCCTGCGATCCGCCGGCGGTGCCGCTTGCGAGACGCAGTCTGCTGCCTCTCGGCTGGTGTTACGGCGCTCTCAGTGGAGGTTGCGACTTCAACGAGCATCGAACCGCTGTTTCCACAGCTCTTCAGAGGTTGCGCCTTCAACGAGTTGTGAGAGCAAACATTATCTCCCCCCGATGCGCTTCAGCTCCAGAGAGAGCAAACTCCCTGAAAGAGCAAACCCGGGTGTGATTCTGCGTCTTTTCAAAGATGTCCTTCCGCCCGTGTGTTTCTGCGGTGTTCATCTGGCTCTGGTCGATGGTCATGGTCTCTCGTGTCTCAGTCTTCAGTACACTGAGTGTGTGTGAACTGTCAATGAAGAGGGTAGGAGACCTGCAAGAACTTTCAGATGATGATCACACCTGGAATTCGGGGTGGCCAGTCCTCAGTTCATCCTGAGACCCCGGCTCGAGTGTGTGCCCAAGGTTCCCAGCACTGCCTTCCGGGACCAGGTGAAAGCCTCGGACCAGCTCTTCGTCTGTTACGGAGGCCGGCAGATGAGAACAGCTGTCTCCAAGCAGAGGTCGGCCCAAAGGATAGTGGATGCTGTCGTCTGGACGTGTCAATTCAAGTCACCTTTATTTTACTCTCTGATAGCCAGGGCTTCTGACGGCAGAAGGTCTGAACTCTATCGCAGCTTTTCTTGGCCAAGAGGACGCTTGACTGACATCTAACGCAACCAATCACAGTTCGTTGTGTTCCGTGTCATGTTTAGGGGCTCTACAATATAATGCTGGTGTCCCTACAATAACAGAGCCGACCTGCATCTAATAAATTATTCATTCAAGGACGTCGCATAAGTTTCCTGCAACGCTGGAGCCGCGAACATCACACGCATTCAGCGCTCATTGTCACAGCTGTAAACACAACAGCTTTCTTCTTCCTCAAGGGGTTCTGGGGTCGAGCATTTGATCGCGACTCTGAAGCTCCTGAAGTGTGCCCTATGCATCAGCCGTTCAGCCGACGGTCGAAGGCGTCTGACGCTGACTCTACCTTTACTTATACAGAGCTTTTTACAATACAGATTGGAGCGAGATCCTAATTCGTCGGTCTACTGACCCCACATGACGCCTCCGCTCCCTCCTTCAAGAAACCGTAACTGAGACATTTTCTTCCGGGGAAAAAACCCGTCACAATATTCCTCATTTAAATAATTAATTCACAGTATAAAGGGGTGGAGTCTGGTTGAGTTAGTTAGTAGTGTGTTAAACTGGTGGTTATGGAAAGGGGCGGGACATTTCCCAAACACACTCGAAGCGATCGACCAATCACAGCACACTGCTCCAGTCGACCAATCAGAGCACAGTGTGCTTTTCAGAAGGAGGGGCTTCATAGAGACAGGAAGTAAACAGAGCGTTACTGACAGACTGGGAAGAGAGGAGCCGCAAGAATGGAGAATATGAGGAGAATAATCAACATTCAAGCAGGAAAATCACAACAACATTATTTACACATTTTAGAACATTCAAATGTACAGTTCCTGCGTGTGTGTGTGTGTGTGTGTTCTCACTGTTGTGGAGTTCTTGGCGTCTGTCATCAGGCTCTCGGCCGTCTTCATGTCCTGTTGAACTCTGTCACTCTTACTAAAGCGAAGAGAGTTCAAATGATCCTGGACCTGCACACACACCTGCGCCATCACCTACACACACACACACACACACACACACACACACACACACACACACACACACACAGACAGAGAGAGATGGATGAGATATTGCTCAAAAACACACTATTGACAGACAGATCAGACATCTGTTGTATGTTATATCAGATAATAAGCAGAATGGTTTTCTGTGTTGTGTCAGGGTTCTGTAGCACATGGTTGAGGTTCACGTCGGCGTGTGTATTCATGTCATGTTTTGTCTGTGTGTGTGTTGCATGCAGCCTGTGTTTTACACTAGCTGAGCTTTCATGTTGTCATGTTGGGTGTGAGCACATGGCTCACGAGTGTTCTCATTGGCTCAGTGTTCTAGTCATGTTGGGTGTGAGCACATGTTTCCTTGTGCCATGTGCTCTCCTGTCAATTGTCTAGCCCCGCCCATCTTGTTTCCTGATTGGTTCATTTGGCCCACCTGTCCTCCCTCGTTAAGTGCTTTGATTGCTCCCTATTTATTCTCCTTGTGTTTGCAGTCTTGTGCTGGTCCGTCGTCAGATGTTTACCCATGTGTGCTCCTCCTGTGGTTTTGTCATGTTTTCCTCTACAGGATAGTTTTTGTTGTATTTTGTCATTTCCCTGCAGTTAAGTCGTGGCTTCATCGCTGAGGTAGAGTGTGTGTTGCGCACCTGTCGTGTTGTGCTGGTGACGAGGCCCTGCTGTAGCCGGAACGCCTGATCCTGCAGATATCGCCTGCTCTCGTGGTTACGCAGCAGATACTGCTCCATCTGCACACACACACACACACACACACAGATCGTGGTTCAGCATGACAGAATTGTTCATGACAGAGTGTTCTGTTGTGGGTGTGTAGGCCATGTGTGTGTGTGTTTAAGTTAACTATAATAACAGGTTAGAGTGTGTGTGTGTTCCTGACCTTCAGAAGGGCGTCTTCAGTTTTCTCCGGGCTGTTTTTCAAAGCCTGAGCCGCGTCTGTGATGGGAACCGGCATGAACCTGATGGTGTAATTCCTGCAGACCAAAGAGAGTGTGAGTGTCTATTTATTAATGTTGTGTTTCTAATGTGTAAAACTCCAGTGAACCACACACTCTCTGTATTTATCTCTCTCAAACACACTCTCTCTCTCTCTCTCTCTCTCTCTGTCTCTCTCTCTCTGTGTCTCTCTCTCTCTCTCTCTCTCTCTCTCTCTCTCGTGTCTCTATCTCTCTGTGTCTCTCTCTCTCTCTCTCTCTCACACACACACACACACACACACACACAGGAGGGAGCGCTGACACACTTTTCCAGAGCAGAAGCCATGTCCTGTAGTCCCTGAGCGCTGACTGAGTTTCGGTCCCAGATCAACGTCCTGAAACACACACACACACACAGAGGTCAAGCTTTTATTAGATCATTAAACACAAAGCTTCCGTAGAGAAAAGCTGAAAAGCAGCCGACGACGGTTATCATCAGCCAATAACTGACCTCGGAAGGTGACCAATCAGAATCAAGCGTTTCAGAGAGTGGTGGAATAAACGTGAATGAGTTTGGTGTGTGTCACCTGAGTTTGGTGTGTATATGTCACCTGAGTTTGGTGTGTGTTAACTGAGTTTGGTGTGTGTGTGTCACCTGAGTTTGGTGTGTGTGTGTCACCTGAGTTTGGTGTGTGTGTGTCACCTGAGTTTGGTGTGTGTGTGTCACCTGAGTTTGGTGTGTGTGTGTCACCTGAGTTTGGTGTGTGTGTGTCACCTGAGTTTGGTGTGTGTTAACTGAGGTTGGTGTGTATATGTCACCTGAGTTTGGTGTGTGTGTGTCACCTGAGTTTGGTGTTGACCTGCAGAGCTTTGGCCAGCATCTTGGCCCCGAAGTCTCCCATGTTGTTCCCGCTGATGTCCAGGTGTGTCAGACTGGTGTTCCCGCCCAGAGCGTTCAGAACCAGTGACAGATCGGCCTTCAGACGTGAGTCGGCTAGAGACAGAGACGTCAGCGGCTACACATACACACACACACACACACAAACACACACACAGAGAGAGTCTGACGCCCAGGCAAAATTATGCTTTCTCCAGTCAGAAATGAACATCGCTAACTTCTATCACACAACAGCAACTGAATATGAAACGTTGAGTCTCAGAGCTTTCCAATGATATGCATGATGTCAAGATTTGATGCAGGAAATGTTGTTGTCAAATTTGAAACATGACTCTGCCCACTAGGGGAGGAGCCTAAAATGAGCCCTAATGCAATGTTTGATTTCAAAACTCATGATTAATAAAATCTGTGATACAGAAACGAGGCAGGATCCAAACGGGACGGATTTACAGACTCACTGAATCCTCTTCCTGAATCATTTGGATCACAGAGACCAGAACCTGCCCGAGATTCCTGAAACACACACATACACACTGTAACTGAACTGGATTGCAGTTATTCCCTCATTATTTGTGAGTGCCACATTAGCTCAGAACTGAATCAGAGTCTCACTTGGTTTTGATGTTGCTGAAGTTCCTGCCGATGGACAAGTGTTTGATGGAGCGGTTCTTCCCAAGCCACTCGAGCAGCGTAGACATATCCGAGTCCAGCCCTACCACACACACACACACCTGAGTACTGAATCAACACAGCAGCAGACGGCAGTGTGTGTATGATTGAGTACGTTGGATTGTGTGTGTTTGTGTGTAATAACCATTGTCAGACACGTCCAGGCTGGTGATGTTTGGGATCTCAGCGATGCAGCCCTCCAGAATCTGAGCGCCCGCTGACCGCAACTGAAACACAAACAACAACAGGTGAGTGTGCATCAACCGACCTGTGTGTGTCAAAAATAAATATTATAACAAATGTTGTCATAGTAATAATTCATATTACTAAATAATCTATTTATTTTATTAATTTGCCGTTTTTTTCTCAAAAAGTTGTGAACCTTAAGAAGATTTGGTGTAAGACAGTACCTCACAGCCACTGATGTCCAGAGCTACATCTCTCAGGTTAGGGTTACAGGCCAGACCAAGCAGCAGAGCTCTGAACACATCAGCAGAACATCAGGAGAACATCAGGAGAGCATTGGGAGAACATCAGAAGAACATCAGAAGAAGATCAGAGAACATCAGGAGAACATCAGGAGAACATCAGGAGAGCATCAGAAGAACATCAGGAGAACATCAGGAGAGCATCAGGAGAACATCAGAAGAAGATCACAGAACATCAGGAGAACATCAGAAGAACATCAGGAGAGCATCAGAAGAAGATCAGAGAACATCAGGAGAACATCAGGAGAGCATCAGAAGAACATCAGAAGAAGATTAGAGAACATCAGGAGAACATCAGGAGAGCATCAGAAGAACATCAGAAGAACATCAGGAGGAAATCGGGAGAACATCAGAAGAACATGATCAGGGGTCTGGATGGACCGCTTGACTAAGACTCACTTGAGTCCTTCAGAAGGGAGTTTGGTTCCAGAGAGGCAGATGTTCTGGAGGGACGAAGAACTGCTGAAGAACTGCTTGAAGGAGGACGGAAACTCCTTCCCTCTCCTGCAGCACAAACCATCAGACTGAAACACCTGACACCTGTGTGTGTGTGTACATGTTTTTCTATCCCGGTGGGGACTTAAACTGAATACACACATACCCCTTTTCCACCAAGGCAGAGCTGGTGCTGGTTTGGAGCCAGAGCCTAGTTTCAAATCGGTTCTTTGTTTTTCCACCACCAAAGCACCAGCTCCGAACCAGTAAAAGTGGTTCTTAAGTAGCACCAAATCATTGCTGGTCTAGAAGTAAGAACCGATTACGTCAGTGGCTGGGGCGGGGTTACCGTGACCAACAAAGACGAATAGAAACTTGTGACCGCCATTTTTTAAATAGCAGCTAATCATGCTAATAGCAGCTCGATTGTAATCTCTGTTAATGCAAGTTACGGCGAGCTGCACCGACCGTAGGAATTCGCCGTGTTTGGATGCCGATTTAGGTTTGCAAAGCTATGAGCATAAATAGTAACGCAACAACAATGTTGATGGAAGGCTTGTTCGAGATGCATCGGATCAGCGTGGACTGATCGGAGCTGCAGGAGTGTTTGGACAGTTTATGACTCCTGCTTTTGGATCGAATCTTTTTCTAATGTTTTTTCGAATCGTTCTTGCAGTTCGAGATTCACTGTGTCGAACCATCTCGTACAAGCCTTGTGTGTTTGTGTGTGCCGCGTTAGCGTTGCTGGGCAACAAGAGATGTATACAGTGACGTAAGATCTGGCTCTGTGATGGCTCTCTGAACCTGTGGAAAGGCAAACCGGTTCTTTGAAAGCTCGTCAGTTGAACCAACTCCGAACCAGCACTAGCTCTAGCTCTGAACCAGCACCTGGTTCTTGTTGGTGGAAAAGGGGTAACAGACTCATGGGAACTCGTGTCACTGTGGGGTCCTAAAGTGAGTCCTCATGGGTAAACACGCTTAGAAATGTGTGTGTGATGGGCAGGTTTAGGGGTAGGGTAAGTGTGTGTGTGTGTGTGTGTGTGATGAGCAGGTTTAGGGGTCGTACTGAGACTGAAGACACTTCTGGACATGTTGAGAACCGTCAGGTGTTTGAGAGAGCCACGCTGCAGTGACGAACACACCTGAAGAACACCAAATATCATCATCCTCAAATTTATAAGGAACCTATATATTTTATAGACCAAATTAATATTGTTGTGTGTGATTGTGTAGTTGTGTGTGGTTGTGTGTGTCTGACCAGGTCAAGGGATGATTCACTGTTCGACAGGTCGAGTGTGTGCAGATGGTTGGGTTGAGACAGGAAACTCCACAGGTGCTACAAACACACAACAACAACACACAGATCAACACAACCGACAAACTAATTCACATTACATTAAATAATGTGTGTGTGTGTGTGCGTACAGGCATATCCTCCCCTCTTAGTGTGTTTCCAGACAGATTCAGGTGTGTGAGTGATGTGGAGGAGAAACACTGAGCCAGAATATTCACACCTGAAAACACACACACACAACATGATGATTGCAGGTTCTTCTCAAATTCAGTATTGTACATATTTATATTATTCTAAAAGATTTATATGTGCAAATTATTAATTATTAATGTGAAGCATCTCATCTCTAATGACGAGGGTGGGGCTATAACCTGTTATGAGATCAGCCAATAGCAAACCACAACCATCCAAACATCAAATCAATTCCCTACGGGCACAATCAAGCCCCGCCCACATTTATAAGCGTGTGTGTGTGTGTACCTTTAGATGACAGTGAGTTCTTGGACAGGTCCAGGTGTTTAAGTCCAGGTGTGAGTTTAGACAGGGCAGGACTCAGAAACGCGACACCTGTCAATCACACACACACACACACACACACACAGAACCCTTGAGAACCTCTGCAGAACATTAGCCTAACGAGGAGCTGTTCTGTACTTTAGGTTGTAATCGCAATTCGTTTTTTTCCCCAAACCGTTCAGCCCTAGTGTGTGTGTGTGTGTGTGCATGAGTTTTGTACCTTTGTCTTCAATACAGTTGTTGGGCAGACTGATTGCCTTTAACGCTGAGTTCAGATTCTGACTCAACGCAGCAGCAAATCTCTGAGCAAAATCACTGAAACAGTGTAAAACTGATTAAAAAAATGGTATATATATAAATATACTGTACATGTGTGTGTGAGTGTATGTGAACCTCTGAGTCCGGTGTTGTCCAGAGTGAGTTCCTCCAGTCTGGTAGATCGAGACACAACTCTGAATATCTGATCACACAGATCTGCTGTCTACACACACACACACACACACACACACAGACATGATGAGTGTAAGAGCACATCATCCTCAAGCAGAACGATATAATCTGACAGACACACAGTCACCAGTTTAAAGTCCTTTATGGAGAGTTTGATGAACCACTGATTGAACTCCAGAGCAGCGGTGATGGCCAGCAGATCCCTGAACACAACAACACAAATCACGCTCAACACACACCACTTTAACACAAATCACGCTCAATACACACCACTTTAACACAAATCACGCTCAACACACGCCACACTCACGCTTTACACCGCTACAGGGCATGATGCATGCATCTACATACATTGAATAAGGTCAAAGGGCCATTTTATTTTTTTCAAACTCTATTTTTTCTGTGCCCTCTCGAATGGGAACACACACTGCGTCTGAACAAGACTCGCATGACTTGTGTGTTGTGTGCTTGTGCGAGGAGCGTGTTCAGTCCTTGAGGAGGATGAATGACCGCACTGCAACAAGCTTTTGATGAAAAACCTCCATTCACGCTTGTCCCTTTTCTCGAGGTCAATGCGACAAGCGACTCCCGGACGCCAAGGCCAAGCAGAGGTCAGACAGTGCTGGTCTCAGGTCAAGCTAAACAGGAGAAAAAGAAATGGATCTTTCTCACTCCTCAGTCCACAACTGGAGCGTGATCAGTTATCCGAGATCCGCACAGATGGCTGAAGAGGGTGAAGATGCTGGATTTCTGCCACAGAGAGACTCGATCCCTTGTAGGCACGAAGAGACGGGAGGTTGGACATGTAACTCCCTTGAGCCTTAAGTTTCTCTGAGGATCTCGATACTGAGGCTTGAAAATAACAGATCGTTTCACTAGATCAGACTCTTATTCCTCGGCTGGGGTCGTGTCGAGACTTTGAAGCTGCACTGAAACACACAATTGGACCTTCGACCCGTTGGACTCCATTGAAGTCACTAAATGGAGAAGAACCCTAAAGTGTGTTCCTCAAAAACCTTAATTTCTTTTCTACTGTAGAAAGAAACACATGAACATCTTGGATGACGTGCGGGATAGTAAATTATCAGGACATTAATTCTGAAGTGAACTCTCTCCTATAAATGAGTCTTTAGGGTTGAGTGCCTCACTCATCCTCATTCACTGTCCTCTGCCCCCATTGCGAGAGCCCAATGAGAAATGGCTTTTTGCCCTTTAGCATCCCTTCTCATGGCTAGGCACCTTCTGAATTGCTGGATTCTTGAGATTCTGCTTGTAGTCAGACAGAACGTGGGTACTTTTCTACCAAGGTAGTTAAGCTTTGACCGTTTATCTTGCTCCCCCTATCGGCAGGCTAAGGAATTAGGTATTCCTGTGCCAGGTTCCCTTAAAGGTGAAGTCTAGCATTCAGAGCTGACATACCAGTCCCTTGTGTTGTGCCCTTACGACTGACTCTATTGCTTCGGCCTGGCGAGGACGAGAAGGAGGTTGGAAAGGTCAGGACTTTCCTTGTATAGAGCCTGACACTTGGGATGTGGGCGGTAGGGAATTTCACCACTTAAGCCACGTTTCCACCTCAATTACCAGGAAATATTTGTCCCAGGAACTTTTTTCATAGGAACTTTCTTTGCCCCAGACCGCTTGCGTTTACACCACGGACTAAAGTTCTGTTCCGAGATTAGTGATTTTGAACTGTGTGCGACTGCTCTTCCTAGCCTGCATGTTTGTTTTGAGTTTTGTGTGGAGGAGATTCAAGCTGTGCTGCTTTTGTGTGCGATTGGTTTACTACGGGTAATTAACAAACCAGCAAAAAAAGAGACGAGCACCAGAAAGCTTGTAATGCTAGATATAAAAGTAGACGTTTGTTATCAGCGGACTTGACCGTGAGATGGATGGGACGAACGCGCACCATCGGGCAGAAAGAACAAGTGTTAGAACCAATCAGCATGTTCAGCGCACAAGTCCCACCCGAAAGTTCCCAAACTCTGAAAAAGTACTACCTCGCCAGCAGGGACTTTCTGGGGGAATTTTTACCCGGAACTTCATTTAGACCCTGGTTCCCTTCATTTAGACCCTGCTTCCTTCATTTAGACCCTGCTTCCTTCATTTAGACCCTGGTTCCTTCATTTAGACCCTGCTTCCTTCATTTAGACCCTGGTTCCTTCATTTAGACCCTGCTTCCATCATTTAGACCCTGCTTCCTTCATTTAGACCCTGCTTCCATCATTTAGACCCTGCTTCCTTCATTTAGACCCTGGTTCCTTCATTTAGACCCTGCTTCCATCATTTAGACCCTGCTTCCTTCATTTAGACCCTGCTTCCTTCATTTAGACCCTGCTTCCATCATTTAGACCCTGGTTCCTTCATTTAGACCCTGATTCCTTCATTTAGACCCTGCTTCCATCATTTAGACCCTGCTTCCTTCATTTAGACCCTGCTTCCTTCATTTAGACCCTGCTTTCATCATTTAGACCCTGCTTCCTTCATTTAGACCCTGGTCTTCTCTTCATTTAGACCCTGCTTCCATCATTTAGACCCTGCTTCCTTCATTTAGACCCTGCTTCCTTCATTTAGACCCTGCTTCCATCATTTAGACCCTGCTTCCATCATTTAGACCCTGCTTCCTTCATTTAGACCCTGGTTCCTTCATTTAGACCCTGCTTCCATCATTTAGACCCTGCTTCCTTCATTTAGACCCTGCTTCCTTCATTTAGACCCTGCTTCCTTCATTTAGACCCTGCTTCCTTCATTTAGACCCTGCTTCCTTCATTTAGACCCTGCTTCCTTCATTTAGACCCTGCTTCCTTCATTTAGACCCTGCTTCCATCATTTAGACCCTGCTTCCTTCATTTAGACCCTGGTTCCTTCATTTAGACCCTGCTTCCATCATTTAGACCCTGCTTCCTTCATTTAGACCCTGCTTCCTTCATTTAGACCCTGCTTCCTTCATTTAGACCCTGCTTCCTTCATTTAGACCCTGCTTCCTTCATTTAGACCCTGCTTCCTTCATTTAGACCCTGCTTCCTTCATTTAGACCCTGCTTCCTTCATTTAGACCCTGCTTCCTTCATTTAGACCCTGCTTCCTTCATTTAGACCCTGCTTCCTTCATTTAGACCCTGCTTCCTTCATTTAGACCCTGCTTCCTTCATTTAGACCCTGCTTCCATCATTTAGACCCTGGTTCCTTCATTTAGACCCTGCTTCCTTCATTTAGACCCTGCTTCCATCATTTAGACCCTGCTTCCTTCATTTAGACCCTGCTTCCTTCATTTAGACCCTGCTTCCTTCATTTAGACCCTGCTTCCATCATTTAGACCGTGCTTCCATCATTTAGACCCTGCTTCCTTCATTTAGACCCTGGTTCCTTCATTTAGACCCTGCTTCCATCATTTAGACCCTGCTTCCTTCATTTAGACCCTGCTTCCTTCATTTAGACCCTGCTTCCTTCATTTAGACCCTGCTTCCTTCATTTAGACCCTTCCTGCGGTGTAAACACACCGAGTACCACCCCAAAGTTCCTAGTTCCTGAGGAAAGTTCCTGCGGTGGAAACAGCTTTACAGTCTCTGGTTCGCACCCATTCGAAAGGGAAAGTCTCGGTTACAGATGTAACCCTGTTTCCTGAGAAGGGGAAGGAGACACTGCGTCTCCTTGACATGCTTCACGCTCGCCTGCTTACGTCTCCTGACAGACAAAGAAGAGCATGACAGAGTATATACTTTTATATACTTACAATCACACTAGTAGAGAGGCAACAATAATATAGTGTTTTAACACATGCTTCAGACACCGGTCATGCTGGAGGCGTCCATATCATTCTTTGATTAAGTGTACACAGCCCTACTTCTGACAAAATCTGATCTTCCCTGCTGTATTTTATGCCTGGATTCCACAATGCGTAGCGTAAGGCAGGTGTGTTACAGGTGTGTGTTACCTGTTGTCCAGGTGGATGAAGTCCTGCAGGCAGAGCTCCCGTGTGTCCTGAGACAGATAGATGGTGTCCACGTCCTTCAGAAACAAACAGAGCTGTGAGACGGACACTGAGACACACACGAGACGTGATGAGACGGACACTGAGACACACACGAGATGTGATGAGACGGACACTGAGACACACACACGAGACGTGATGAGACGGACACTGAGACACACACGAGAGCGTAATGAGACGGACACTGAGACACACACGAGACGTAATGAGACAGACACTGAGACACACACGAGATGTGATGAGACGGACACTGAGACACACACGAGATGTGATGAGAAGGACACTGACACACACACGAGATGTGATGAGACGGACACTGAGACACACGAGACGTGATGAGACGGACACTGAGACACACACGAGACGTGATGAGACGGACACTGAGACACACGAGACGTGATGAGACGGACACTGAGACACACACGAGACGTGATGAGACGGACACTGAGACACACACGAGACGTAATGAGACAGACACTGAGACACACACGAGATGTGATGAGACGGACACTGAGACACACACGAGATGTGATGAGAAGGACACTGACACACACACGAGATGTGATGAGACGGACACTGACACACACGAGACGTGATGAGACGGACACTGAGACACACACACGAGACGTGATGAGATGGACACTGAGACACACACGAGATGTGATGAGACGGACACTGAGACACACACGAGACGTGATGAGACGGACACTGACACACACGAGATGTGATGAGACGGACACTGAGACACACACGAGACGTGATGAGACGGACACTGAGACACACACGAGATGTGATGAGACGGACACTGAGACACACACGAGACGTGATGAGACGGACACTGAGACACACACGAGATGTGATGAGACGGACACTGAGACACACACGAGACGTGATGAGATGGACACTGAGACACACACGAGACGTGATGAGACGGACACTGAGACACACGAGACGTGATGAGACGGACACTGACACACACGAGATGTGATGAGACGGACACTGAGACACACACGAGATGTGATGAGACGGACACTGACACACACGAGACGTGATGAGACGGACACTGAGACACACACGAGACGTGATGAGACGGACACTGACACACACGAGATGTGATGAGACGGACACTGAGACACACACGAGACGTAATGAGACGGACACTGAGACACACACGAGACGTGATGAGACGGACACTGAGACACACACGAGACGTGATGAGACGGACACTGAGACACACACGAGACGTGATGAGACGGACACTGAGACACACACGAGATGTGATGAGACGGACACTGAGACACACACGAGATGTGATGAGACGGACACTGAGACACACACGAGATGTGATGAGACGGACACTGAGACACACACGAGACGTGATGAGACGGACACTGAGACACACACGAGATGTGATGAGACGGACACTGAGACACACACGAGACGTAATGAGACGGACACTGAGACACACACGAGATGTGATGAGACGGACACTGGAGACACACACGAGACGTGATGAGACGGACACTGAGACACACACGAGACGTGATGAGACGGACACTGAGACACACACGAGACGTGATGAGACGGACACTGAGACACACACGAGACGTGATGAGACGGACACTGAGACACACACGAGATGTGATGAGACGGACACTGAGACACACACGAGACGTGATGAGACGGACACTGAGACACACACGAGATGTGATGAGACGGACACTGAGACACACACGAGACGTGATGAGACGGACACTGAGACACACACGAGATGTGATGAGACGGACACTGAGACACACACGAGACGTGATGAGACGGACACTGAGACACACACGAGATGTGATGAGACGGACACTGAGACACACACGAGATGTGATGAGACGGACACTGACACACACACGAGATGTGATGAGACGGACACTGAGACACACACGAGATGTGATGAGAAGGACACTGAGACACACACGAGACGTGACGAGACGGACACTGAGACACACACGAGATGTGATGAGACGGACACTGAGACACACACGAGACGTGATGAGACGGACACTGAGACACACACGAGACGTGATGAGACGGATAGACTCGAGCTGTACTGACCCACTGAACCTCGTCTCTGTAGGGAACGCCCATCTGATCACACACACACCAGTAGAGACGCGAGAAACCACCTGCAGCACCACACACACAGATACAGAGACGGGTTAACACAGACGAGAGCAGTGTGTGTGTGTGTGTGTGTGTGTGTGAGAGATTCTGTACCGCAGGGTCCGGCTTCTGCTGGGATGTGATTTTCCCAGAGTGTCTGTAAACTGGTGATTCTCTCCACCGGCTTTAACACAAGTTTCTTTATCACCCTCCTGAAACACACAAACAAACACATGAAATAAAGACACACACACTCGTGTGTATGGAGTAATAGTGTGTGTGT
Source organism: Hybognathus amarus (assembly GCA_030378365.1). Classification (NCBI taxonomy): domain Eukaryota; kingdom Metazoa; phylum Chordata; class Actinopteri; order Cypriniformes; family Leuciscidae; genus Hybognathus; species Hybognathus amarus. The sequence goes on from JAQIUQ010007669.1 coordinate 200,316, forward strand.
GACAGTCTTACAGCGGGTCGAGTCCTGGACAAATCTCCTGAATGTTTGTTCCTATTTGTGCAATAAAATCATCCGTGTCCCGATCAGACGCCAGTCTAAGAGACAGCTGTCCTTTGTCATAGTCCACCAGAAGCTACACACACACACACACACACACACACACACTGTTACGGCACAATATGACCTGCAGGGGGTGATCATGTACATCCATCACAGGATTATATCACCGTTAAACCCAGTTAAAGATCAACATAGAAATACTGTTTACAGGACCTTTTCTCTTGTGTGTGGTACAGTGTAAATCATGGTGATCAGATTCAAGAATTATTTGATAATGTAAAAAAGTATTATTTTTAGTATTTAAATCATATCAAATTCATTATCATTATGTACAGCATGAAACATAATTGTCTATCTGAATCAAACTATTAGTGTGTCTCTACTTTGAATGTGATATGATCAGTTAATAAAACATGTGGAATACCCAATACACACTTACATGATTATACCTATATTTACCTATATCTGTTTAAATTATCATATTTTTTTAAATATAAATATCATTGTGTGTTTAAGCATATTTGTCAAGAAAGGAGAGTGAGATATCTGATGTTCACCTGCTTCTGTTTGACACTGTTGATGCTCTGAATGTCAAACACACTGAAGGACTGATCGACCTGAGACATGAAACACACACTGAGTCAGAGCACAGATCCTGAACCACCAGCACACACACACACACACACACACACACACACTCACTTTTACAGGCACTCGTGTGCTCAGCAGAAACACTCGATGAGGAGCGAGAGCCTGTAGGAAAACAGAGAAGAAGAGCATCAGTGACTCCGATGAAATAAACGAAACACAATCAATTAAGTTATAATCATATGTTTAACATTGATTATTAATATACAGTTTAATGTGTACTATTCATAAATATAATGTATATAAAACAGAATTCATTATGCAATTATAAACATTACAAACCTTATTAAATTGCATATTCAACTGAGCAAGTATCGTCTATTTATAATCTTAGAAACAGTTGCTCAGTCTGATAGAGCTCTAAACCTTTAAGTTTTAATAAACACTGAACTGAAGAGAATCTGTGTGTGTGTGTGTGTGTGTGTGTGTGTTTGAACAGAGGAGAATCTGCTGTTCTCACTGGCGAACGTTAATAGTTGCGGGGAGAGACTGATCACACACACATTCATTTAGAGAACAGAAGTGAGAATAATGACTGGAAACATGCTGTGAACACACACACACACACACACACACACACACACACACACACACACACACACACACACACACACACACACACACACACACACACACACACACACACACACACACACACACACTCTGCTTCACTGAGATGCTTGTTATCACTGGCTAACGTAAATAACAACACTTGAGGCTATTGCAAAATCCTGTGAAACTCCTGGAATGTAAAATGTGTGTGTGTAAGTATGTGTGTGTATGAGAGAGAGAGTGTGTGTGTATGTGTCGTGTGTGTTCATGCCCAGAGGATCAGATCTGTGTCGTGTCCGGGCAGGAGAATGAGGGTAAGAATGTGTAAGAGAGTTTTACAGAGAAGATCTTCTCAAACACTCGAACCGTCACACAAACACTTCTTCAACTTTTTCTCTCAAATTCTTTTCACATTGTGAGATCTGAACCAACAGAGAGTCAGTTACAGACTTCTGTTGAAGGCCGTCAGTATTATTTCAACTTTTTCTTCAAATAATTGTTGAATTCCTGGTGAAAAACTACACTACCCATAATGCCATACACAAAAATCCACCAATCAGAGAGTTCGAAACAAGCTAAACTTGGCCTCAAATGACTGAAATATTTGAATACATTTACATATTTTTCAAATAATCTTCACAGGTTTATGTTTCTTCATTGTTTTGAGGTTGTTTGCAATGCTTTGTAGGATTGTAGCTTCTTTCCTCTCTGTACCGTTGTGTTTTCATCCGACTTCGAATACTTTTAGTTTGTGATGTTGTGATTGTCTTCGTAGCTGGCTGCTATAGTTCATGGTTTAATGAAGTTTTTAGGATCATTAATATCAGTGTCGGGACAGGAAGACACGTCTCAGCTCACCAGGATTCTGCTGTCCAGTTTGTCACCTTTGACCTCCAGGTTGACCTTCTGAACCAAACACAGCTTGACCTGCTGCCCTGACGGCCTCCTGAACGCTCTCTACACATACACACACACACACACACACACACACACACACACACACACACACACACACACACACACACACACACACACACACACACACACACACATACACACAGGTTTTGAGAGGTTAAGAGGGAGAAGCACATGTAAACTCTCTCTGAAATAATAATATTATTCATAGAAGAGAATAATTACATGAATTAAGTGAACGTGTTCTGAACGTGTCCCAGAACAATCATATTTCTCATCAGACCGCTCCTAGCTCATTTGTCTAGATTTACTGAGGATATTAGGAGAAACATTAGAAGTGGATGATTCTCAATATGAAACCTCTGAGATCAACAGATGAACACTGACCACAAACAGGACAAAATCACTTTCATGTCATAACTGTCACATAAAAAGCAGTCATTATGAGATAAAGTAAAAATGATGACAAAATTATAACATCACAAAAATTATAAGTCATTAAAAGTCAGAATTACAATCATCATTTCACACTTTTGACTTAATCATTCCAAATTGTTGTGTAATAATTAACATTTGCTAAACCATGAGTTTTGTCGATCCATCGTCAGTCAGTGTTGGTGACTGATTTGATTATTATAACGGGCTCTTGTGCGTTGGTCGCATCACGAACACGCCGCTCGCGCCAGCGTCAGGTGTGGGCGGAGTCCTGAACAGGCCCCTCCCACAGCTAACATACCTCAACAATAAAGCGCTATTAAGTCTATTTATAGTTGAAAATGAGCATGAGCAAACGAGCATTGAGCACAAACGCGAGTTTAAGCAGCTGCAGTCGCACGCGCACACACACACACACACACACACACAACACACACACACACGCAGTGAAATGTGAGAGACTGAAGTGTTTACCGAGCAGATCCCGAGGAACGCCTGACTCTTCTCCGCTCATCTTCTTCACTGGTTCTTCATAAGCTTCAGATAAACACACTTTAACACTTACAGTTACAGTGACAGACCTGAGAGTGAGCCGGAACACACGAGCAGTGAAACCCCTCCCTCCCGCGAGACAGACAGACAGACCCCGCCCTCATTTACCTGTCTGTCTGTCTGTCTGTCTGTCTGTCTGTCTGTCTGTCTGTCTGTCTGTATGAGTCAGATGCGTTGTTATTTGAATCACTCATGTCGCTGAATATAAAGTGTGTTGTAAAGAACTGTAATGTGTGTGTTAAAGCTCATTCTGTGAGTGTGTGGTGTTTCAGTGAAGTTTCTCCTGTCCAACAGGGGCGCCACTGCATCACATGACCATCAGTCTGACTCAAACCTGGATTATGTGCTACATTAAATACTTCTACCTCCTGTAACAAACAGACTATCAAAACGTTCAATGTACACACTTATTGATGTCTTTCTATAGTCTTAATTTAACTAATTGTTAAATTATTATTAATTTATTTTTGTGGTGAAGATTGTTATATTTATGTGATCTGTTTAATCAATATTTCCACATTTTATTTGTTCATTTTTTAATTTATATATATTCGTTCTACTTTATTTATATTATTATATTTTCTCAATTCAAATGTGATGTAATATTTGGCCCTAACCCCTAATAGCTCTTTTGTATTTTATAAGTAAATGTTTAAATTCAAATTGAATAAAAACAACAACAACAACAGGATTATTTGAACTTTCGTAGCCTTATTTGGATAAAAGATAAATCTACTAAAATTCATTAATGTACAGTAATGTTATATGCAAATGTAAAGACTCATGATCATATTGCACTGAATGCTCCTGTCGATGCACAAAATTAATATATACATACACACATTTCTTTTAGTAAATATTATTCCCATGTTCAGTGTGTTTGTTCTGTGTTTTATTTGCTACACTGTCCAGCTTCAGTAATATAAAGGCCGATTGTATTTTAGTGGAACTGAAACCTGAGGACTGAGAGATGATTGTGATGATTTCCCACAAACACACCTAATCACACACTATTGTTCTTACAGGAGCTCATTTCTTTATATTCCCCCATACAAAGACCGTCAGAGTCCAGTTACAGTATCCATTATTCTCATAAAGGAGAGACAGATGAAAGACTGGAGAGTGTGGTGGTGAAGGAGGAGGATGATGATGATGGGCATTTAATGTTGAAGAAATACAAAACAGACATAAACTATCCCGAGGGTGAAACCAGACAGACTAGAGACTGAAGCACAACAGGGAAACACACACACAGTGTACAGTCCATGACGAACCACAAACACACCAGGAGAATAAATAGGGAGAGTTATCAAGGCAGGTGACGAGGGAGGACAGGTGGGGCCAATGAACCAATCAGGTAACGAGATGGGCGGGGCTAGACATTCGACATCTCAACTCCAGTTACAGTGACAGTTATCCGTAATCTTAAACATTTCTTCTTCTTCTGTCCCGAAGTATTGAGCAGCTCTTATGTGTGGTGTCTTTAACAGCAACCAATAACAACTAACTCTTAAAGATAAATAATTTAACTAGAACAATGATAGACATATTCATAACCCTAATAGGCCTATATCTCACATATGCACAAAATGTAACTCTATATGCACAGTTTTGGTAACTCTACTACGAGTTTCTTAAGGAGTGTCGCCTCCCCTTTTATGAATAAACATGAAAATCCACAATCCGAAATCCGAATGCACAATTGGAAAATAGATCTTGTCTTAGAGGTTGTTTTAAAGAAGATATTTAGATTATTTTGAAAATGAATCACCAAATATGAAAACTACAGATTGTAAGCTCTCAAATGATTAATAGAGTGTCAATATTCGTTTAGGTTTTATAACTGTTTTAAATATGTAATGGCTATACGTAATGGGTTAAACATAATCAGCCACTGATACGTGAAGGTCATCGGGTGCTCTCGATCTTGTCTGTGATTGATTTGATTTTTAATATGGTGGTGTTTAGTTTATGATTACTCTTCACCCACAGTGAAAATCCTCTATCTGTCTATCTATGACCAGATGTCCTCTGAGACTCACATGCCCAAACGTGTGTGTGATTCTGTGTTACCTTTATCACCTCTAAACTGGAACACACTGTTGACACACACACACATTCTTATGTTCCCATTAAGTTATTTATGTTATCTCTGAATTTTCTCTGAACCTCTATTTAATTTTTTTTTACTTTTGAATGTTCTCTGGATGTTCTGAAACAAGTAACATTTAAAAAAATTTAGACGAATATTCAACCAAAACATAACAGAAAATACATTCCATAAACAATGTATAAATAAGGTTTTTGTGCTAACATAACCAGATAACTTTCTATTAATGTTACAATAAACAATCTAATTAGTTAGGCTTACTAAAAATAAGTAAAGTGAGATCGGAACAGTACTGACAAAAACTTTGTTATGGTCACTTACATAAGAGTACTAAACTACACAGAACTATAGAGAGTGCTTATACTTTACTTTAGATTTACTTGTGACTCGGTATAGCTACTCAGAATTACGGTTAGAGAATTACTCCCAGAGTGCATTGGGGCATGAATAAATTGTGCAATTGCTTTGTTTCACAAAATGTTTTTTTTTATTTGCCAGTTTTTCTTACTATCTTGTGTCAGTAAGCACAACAACATGGTTGTGTTTTGTATGTTGAATGTTGAAATCTGTCTGACTCAAGCATAGGCGATTGCACAAATAGAGGGATTATATCAACCCACTTAAAATTTTCACAAGGTATTTATGACAAACATTAACAAAACAATATTAAATGATCACTATCTGACATGATCTGACATGAAAAATAGAGTTAAAGATGTAATTAGAAGTAAAAGTTTCCCGTTCATTTGTAACCAAAAATATTTCTTGTTGCATCGCTGCAAACAGAAGAAGAGGATTACAATAGGCTAATATATAATTAAGTTTAAAAGGGAACACTGTTCACACAATGATGATCAATGATCAAACAAAAACATTTGAAGTCAGCTAATGTGATGTTCTCTCAAATTCATCACTTATTTTGTCAATTAACATTTCAAGATGACTTTGGGAAACGAGTGAATGCAACTAGAGAAAGATAATGTCACGTGATAGGAGAGAGGAGCCAAAAGCAAAGGCAGTTTGACAATATTTAATAGATTACGAACAGTTCAGGCAAAATAACACAGGTGGTCGTAAGGCGATTAAATCCAACAGAAGAAAGTCTCATCCAAAGGAAAACAGAAGGTCTCTGAGTTATAATGGAACAGTCTAATCAGAGAAAGAGGGAACAGCTGGGGAGGAGAGAGAGCGATGAGATGATGTGATGAGACACAGCTGAGCGTGTGTGTGTGTGTGTGTGTAAATGGATGTAATAAAGAGTGTGACCAGAAGAGGGCGGAAGAGTGTAAGAGAAGAATACAGGATCATGACAGATTACTGTAGACGAGGAGGAAACGAGTGAAAAGGCTAATAAGAATAGCCTCAAATCAATCAATTAACTTGAGGTTTCTTAATAAAACTCAGTATGTGAATAGGACAAATTACTAGATTAAGAGCTCAAGTAAAGTGAACTAAAAAGTGTTAGTTAGAACAACTGTTGTATTCTACAGCACTGGGAGAGCCCGGGAGAAGGGTTCCTGTTAGCGGGTGTAGCTATACATGAGATTAGCGTGTGTTTGTTTTTGCAAATAGAATTAAATAAATTCCAGGAATAGCAGTATGCAAAGAAACACACACAGCCTCATTCACAGGTACCGAAGCACGAACACAAACTCTTGATAAATTTGAGTAGATCCAGATATAGCCCGTCCCTGACGCACAACACATTTCCTATTCAAATGAGCGGACAGAGCCACTAGCCTAATTACAGTTAATGATCAACACAAAGCATGTTATGGAAAGGCCCCGATAAATCCCTTGACAACATTTCCCCCTTTAAAATGAACCAGGGCATTCAGCAAAACACTTTGATTTCCGACATAAGTAAGCAGAAGCTCTAGTTTCTGTTCTTCCACGAAGAGGAAACTCTTCTACTGTTTCTTTTTTAGTTTCGTCTACTGTGTCGTCGGATTGAAACATGATGACGTGACGTCAGTTTCCATAAACCAGGCGCCTGATCAGGAACCCAAACAATAAAGACATGCGTTATTATAACCACATGCAAATGAGAAGCATTCTATCAAAAGAGGAATAAATAATCTGGGTTTGCATGTGAGCAGACAGGAAGTATTTGAATGTCAGACACTGACCAACAACCTGTGTGTGTGTGTGTGTGTGTGTGGAGCCGTCGAGCCTCTAAAACCATCACAAACCTTATTTACGATTATCTTCATACTCTATAGCAGGGGTCGGCAACTTTTTATCTTGAAGTGCCGTTTTTAAGCATCTGAGTTTATCATGTCGTAACCCCACGTCTGATACGTATATGGTGAACGTGATTTCACCAAGTACCACATGTTCCTGGATCAACTTTCCAATTAACCAATCAGATTCGAGGACAAGTTTACCGTTTATGTCAAGTTTAGGCTTAGAACCAGGGTGAAGTACTTAAACATCAGTGTTATTCACCTTTCATTAGCCTACCTTCTGATTTTAGGGAAAAGTTACGGGCAGGGTTAGTTAGGGGTAGAGATTGGGTAAGGACTACATTTTGGGACAGGAATGTTGATCAAGGATCATGTCTTACTTGGCAAAATCATGGTGACCGTATAAAAACACATACTTTACATATTCATAATGGCTAAAGTCCCCGATAGCACACGTACATCTTGCAGACGTCTTGATGTGTGTGTGTTTACATTTTTTAGAGTGTTTGCTCATCTACAAAACGTCTATAGGACGTCTCCTGTCAGATGTCAAATAGATGTTTAGAAGATGTCTTCACCTTTTTTCGAAAGAAAAAAAAGAAGACCATTTAGTCAAATATTGGGAGAATTAGCAATTAGCTTGATCATGACTGGGAGGTGGTATGAATATGACGAGACTGTAAAGGGCAGATTAACTCTAATATATCCAACACACAGAGAAGGAAGGAAACATGGACAGTGGGAGAAGCGGTGATTATTACAGTGCAGGTCTCGATCTGAGTTAGTGCAGTAACACTAAAACGTTAGCATACGCCTGCGGACTGAACCCTTAGGAGAAGCGTATCAATGTTTCTCTATACACACAGAGAGTGGTAAAATGACTGAAAAGTAACTGTATAAAACATTATCTTCGGGTATTTGACGAGAAAAAGAAACAAGCTACGCTTTTTAACCGAAATATCTGGTGTTAATGTCAGCTTAAAAGTAGATCATTGTTTAACATTACAAAAATTTAATTATTGTCTGAAAAAGAACAAGATATAAAAATAAGATCATAAGATTGAAGTTAAGGAATTACTTTGAGGAAAGATCTATGATAATAGTTTTTATAGTAAATAGGCAAGTACAATAATGTCAATTATAGATAATGACTCCAAACGAATGTGAGTTGAAAATTAGAATTTTCTGAAATTTCTGACCAAGTCAGAGTAAAAAGTGAATGAAATTATAAAAGTTATGAAAATGCAGAGTCTTTCTCTCATTCAAACTCATTAGATTCTGCTATTTGAGCCGGTGGCAAAAGCAACAAGCTATTTATATTAAAGCACAGTGTCTCATCAGGAGTTAAATGTTTCAAGAAATAATAATCTACCTTAAATGATTGATTGATTGATTGACTGATTGTAAAAGTCTAACCGACTGCTGCTAACAGAGCCTCTACTTCATTCTGGGACATATACACAATTATATATATCTAGTCACTACAGTGTTTCTCAACTGCTCCTGAAGGACCCCAACACTGCATAGTTTCTTTTGTCTCCCTAATTCAACACACTGATTCAACTCATCACCTCATTAACACATGTGATTATGAACTGATGAGTTGAACCAGGTGTGTTGGATTAGGGAGACAAAGAAAACGTGCAGTGTTAGGGGTCCTTCAGGAGCAGGGTTGAGAAACACTGATCTAGTCGTATCATATAGACTGATTTTAGGTTCATATGAAAGAAAAACACTGGAATATTGAATATATTTCACAACAACACTGTTTTTAATGGAGCTGTTTTGCATTATACAGTTTAGTAAAAAAAATATAAAAAATAGAGACCAATGTTTAAATGTATAACCAAAAAAAAAAACATCTAATATTTACAAAACACTGGAGTCTCCTTTAAAAACTTGCATTTGAAATTTATTGACTGGACATATTCTGAAGTTCTCAAATACACACATCACACATCCTTTTTGTTAATAGTTAACAAAAAACTATTTGAGGATAAATTCTTTAAAATCGGGCAATTCCTGCATTGTGAACGTGAGATTTGCAGTCAAAACTTGAAATATAAATTCTCAGAAAATGCATTTAAAACTGAAACGTCTGTTTATATATCCATAATTTCTTAATAAAGCTCTAGACATTAGAAAAATATCAGTCTACACATGCGTTTTATATTTATATAGGGAAATGCGACACAATTTTTTTTTTGAAATTTGTAACATTTTAAAGTTAAAGTTTAAACATTTTTAAAGTTTTTAACTTTTAGGTGGCAAAATATTTTTTTTTAGTGATTCTTTGAATTATACTGTGCAAAACAAAAGTAATACTACCCACAGGAAGAGGGTTGGCCACCACAGAACATTAAATATTATTTTTATTAAATTTTTCAAGTTTTCGCATTTATGAGGAAAAAAACAATGTTACGGACGTGACAGTTCTCCGTTACCAACATGATCTGAAAGCGGCTTTAAAACTTTCCCAGACACCTCGAACAGAAAGCACAAAGCCTTTTTTTAAAGTGAATTTAGTTTTCTAGTAATTGTATCTTAATTCTAATCAATGTTTCATCAACCAATTGCCTGGATTTAATAAAGAAGAAGTAAATATAGTAGAAAATAGATCATAATGAGACACGGAGGCGCTGGCGCGTGAACTGGACTCTCGTCTAATAAATGAACCAAAACACAGCGTATAAGTTACTTGCCCCACAGACCTGAGAAATATATAGAAAGCTTGCTATCTTATTTAACAGAACAATTCTAAAACAAAAGAAACGGACTCTCTGCTTATGTAATCAGTATGAAATGTGTATTTTTCTCTGGCGCTCCTGTGAAGATCAACATCGCGAACTTTCATCTTAGCAGCCGACACTGACAAACACTCGTTTATTAATAAACAACTGAAATGTATCCTTGCTATATTTGACATGTTCATAATCATTATGCGGTTCTTTTGTGGCAGTCTTTAGAGACTTTATTGGCCACTCTTGCATGTTACGACGCGTCACTACCGCATCAGCACCGAAAACATGATTTTTCTTCAAATCCAAAATCCAAAATCATGATATGAACTGAATTGTTGGTTCGGTTGATGGTTACAGCCCTAGTAAGATGAGAAAGCAGGAGTGTTAGTCGTCTGTCATCATGGTTGTGAAAAAAACAATCTGAACATCTTTGCCAAGCGCACACCAGTACAGAAATAATGAATACATCATCAATACATCATACACCTTCTTCACAATCATTTTAAGGGTCATAGAAAAGAATATTGCTGGTGAAGGAAGGGTCAAGTCTTTTCTGACTACATCTCAAAACTTCCTCCGGTGGCCCTTAAATAAAGTCCCTTAGATCTTTCTCCGCGTACAGGCTGAAATCATTCCACACAGGTGAAAGACATCAGGCCGAGAGCGAGAGGCGCTGTCGTCCCACACTGCACGCGGCTGTCGTGTTGCTGCAGTGCTGCTGTGCAGAAAACTGCGGACGCTGTGGGAAATCCTGTTGGCTAAATAAGCTAGATCTGATTCCTGACGAAACAGGTGAAGGTTCAGCAGCTCTGAGGAATGACTAGCCGTCCGGAGCGAGTCTTTCCTGCGCAGTTTCCTCTGCAGACGCCGGTTCACTGAAATTCTGCAGGCGCCGGATGGGTGTACTGTACTGAACGTGCAGACCGTTCAGAACCGGCTGGAACAACCCTTCCCAACCTGCAGGAAAAACACCAGTGCATGAACATAAGGAGGGCCTTTAAAGGGATAGTTCACCTAAAAATAAAAATTAGCCCATGATTTACTCTCTCTCAAATCATGCTAGCATTATATCAGAACTAATACAATCAGAGCTGTAGTAATAAACACAGAGTTGTATAAATAAAAGTGCATCTATCCATTATAAAAGTGCATCTATCCATTATAAAAAGTGCATCTATCCATCATAAAAGTGCATCTATCCATCATAAAAGTGCATCTATTTATTTGTTTATTAATATATAATAAACTGTGTTTGTCTGAAAGAAGAAAGTCATATACAGCTATGAGGGAGTGAACTAGTTATCACTGTGCAGATGATGTGATAGATGTGATGGATGGATGTGATGGAGTGTGATGGATGTGAGATGGATGGATGTGATGGAGTGTGATGGATGTGATGGAGTGTGATGGATGTGATGGAGTGTGATGGATGTGATGGAGTGTGATGGATGTGATGGCATGTGATGGAGTGTGATGGATGTGATGGATGTGATGGAGTGTGAAGCAACTCTACCGTTCCTCAGAGAGCTGTTGGCAGGTCGCACACACACTGTCGTGCCAGCCGGCTCCGGGCATCAGCTCGTGTTGGTCAGCAGAGCAGACGCTGTGAGGGACACAGGCCGCATGCGCCTTGTGTGATGTTGGCAAACCATCCGTCTGCGCAGACCTCACACACCGTGTCTCTGTGCGGCGTCCCTGTAAACACACACACAATACATCACAGTCACATAATCCTCCTTCAGCCTGAATCACGTGTGTGTGCAGACAGTGTGTTGCGGGTTCATCTGTTTATTTACAATATTTATCATAATGATCATAACCTATAGAGTTCATAAGGATAACTTTACAGTTTGCCAAGCTTCTTGTTTAGGCGTGAGTGCACAGCAACCGTAAACAGACTCTGATGATGCGTTTCCACAGTTATTAAATGGATCAGTTATCATTATATTATCACTGAAAGTACATTTAATAACACTTTTAAATTAATGCTGAGGTCAAAACACAGTCAGTGCCGCAGCCTGAGAGTTTCTAATACGAGTCACATCTGGAAAGTGTAAAAGCGTCTGTAGTTAAACTAAAAATCATGAACAATTCAGAATATTAATTAATATTAGTACAACTTTTATTGAAATTCACTATCTTTTATCACAGCAGAACTTACATTTAATAAATGAAATCATGTACTGTATATAAATACATTCTCAAACATTTTTTTATTAATGTATGATTTTAAAATGAGACTTTATATCAATATCAGATAATAATAAAGTGTGTGATACTGAACATTTTGAGTTCTTAATGTAGTATATATACACACAGTTTACTAACAAACGGATATACATTACTTACAGTCTGTGAAACACACAGACACGCGCACACGCACTCTCTCTCTCTCTCTCACACACACACACTCACACACCACACACACACACACACACACACACACACACACACACACACACACACACACACACACACACACACACACACACACACACACACACACACACACACACACACACACACACACACACACACACACACACACACACACACACACACACACACACACACACACACACACACACACACACACACACACACACACACACACACACACACACACACACACACACACACACACACACACACACACACACACACACACACACACACACGTGTGTTTCCTCAGGTAGGCTGTCTCTCACCTGCAGCTTTGACTCCGTGACCCGGTTTACACGCGGTGTGTCTCTTGCAGAAGTGTTGATCCCAGTAGAATCCGGGCTCGCATTCACAGACCGTGTTCACGGTTCCGTTGCACGGGCGCGCGACCCGCTGGTGGTCCGAGCACGCGTCGCACAGCAGACAGTCCGGGATGTAGTTCCAGAACTCGGTGAACAGCCCCGGGCCACACGGCACGCACTCGGTCCGGTGGAAGCGAGTGCAGTGGTTGCGCATACGGAACCCCGGGGCACAGCGGTCGCACAGCAGCCATTCTCCGGTCACAGGGTCCCGGCGCCGGTACGAGCGACCATCCGCAGCCAGAGCCGACACAACCGGCAACACCAACAGTGAGAAAACAACTGGAGAGAGCAAAGACCCGTGAATGATGAGACGGTACTTTCACACACTGATCACAGAATACTTCCTAAAATGTATCAGTTAATCAAGCGGCTTTGAAACCATGTGTCATGTGAAGAGCATAATAGAAATGAGCATGAGCTGAACATGATGTGATCTGTCACTCACCATCCGCGCGCGCTGCCTGCCGGACTTCATTGATGAGTTCGATGCGCGCGCTTTATATCAACTCACTCTCTCCCTCTTTATCAGTCACATTCACACACACACACGCACGCACACGCCCTCAATCACATAGAAAAAAATACTACTTATCAGATGAATACCACAGAGGTGATGCTCTCGAAGATGATACTGATGCACTGATACTCTGGAAAAAAGCATCTAGCATCAGTTAACAGGGAAAGTTGACTCAAAATTATGAATAAACGTTCGTTTAGAGTTCCTACTCTTCAATAATGTTCAACACGTCAGCACAAAAACACTATTTAGGCTATACATCGTTCGTGGAGGGTTTCTACGCTTTATATGCTACTTCTTGTTTCACAACGTTCAGAGAACATTCAAAAGTAACGTTCCATAATGTTTAAAGAATGATACAATGTAACGCTTGCTTAAAGTTCACATAACCAAGAAGAAACGCTTTTAAACGATTCAAAAACTGGACATTTTTAAACGTTCATAGAACAATCAGAAATAATGTTTTCATAACTTAATAGAACAGATCGTCTGATGTTTAGTCATGATCTCGTTATTATTCATAGTTCACACGCTGATTAGAGTTATAAAAACCCGCGAAAATTCAGAATTAACTTAAACCACTTTAAAGATCCTCACAACTCTAATTCATTTCAAAAGGCTGAATTAATTGAAAGAATAAATACATTTAACTTAAGAAAATGATGATGATGATGATGATGATGATGATGACGATTACGGAAATTACTCTTCATGTCACAATTTGAATGTCGACATGCTGAAATCATTCATTATAGGTACAGTAACTAAAACTAACTGTTACTTTAACTGTTACTACTAGTAATGTTTTCTGGTTTTAGGTTCTGTAACTATTATGAAACATTTATAATAAATACATTTTTGTTAAACATTTCTCATTTTCATTCAGAAATGGCACCAAGAAAAAGACTAAATAGACATACTGAAAAACAACTAAAAACTAAAAATCCAAATGAACTTCATAAATACCAGTTTCATTGTGTAAGTATTTCCTACTAAACACTGACGCATAGTGTTAATGTCATGCTATAGCACTCCTATTATGGCAAGCCGTTTTAGCTTAAATTGTACCCAGCCTTACTCGTCGTAATTGCATTTTTACTAGTAACAATTCAATTAGAGAGCTGTACAATTCAATTATTACTAGTAAGAATTACAATCAGAGAGCTCTCTAATTCAATAATTACTAGTAAGATTTACAATTACAGAGCTCTCTAATTCAATTCTTACTAGTAACAATTGCAATTAGAGAGTTCTACAAATTCATTTTTACTAGTCATATGGTTCCATTGACTTCCATTCATTTTAATTAGAGAGCTCTACAATTGAATTGTTACTAGTAAGAATAACAATTAGAGAGCTCTCTATTCAATTCTTACTAGTAACAATTATAATTAGAGAGCTCTCTAATTCAGTTTTTACTAGTAAGAATGCAATTGCAGAGCTCTCTAATTGAATTATTACTAGTAAAAAAACGAATTGAAGATATGTATAATTGCAGAGCTCTGTAACTGAATTAAAGAGCTCTGTAATTGCATTCTTACTAGTAAAAACTGAATTAGAGAGCTCTCTAATTATAATTGTTACTAGTAAGAATTGAATAAGAGAGCTCTCTAATTATAATTGTTACTAGTAAGAATTGAATAAGAGAGCTCTCTAATTATAATTGTTACTAGTAAGAATTGAATAAGAGAGCTCTCTAATTGTAATTCTTACTAGTAACAATTCAATTGTAGAGCTCTCTAATTAAAAATGAATGGAAGTCAATGGAGCCATATGACTAGTAAAAATGAATTTGTAGAGCTCTCTAATTATAATTGTTACTAGTAAGAATTGAATTGTAGAGCTCTCTGATTGAATTGTTACTAGTAAAAATGCAATTAGGGCTACGACGAGTAAGGCTGGGTACAATTTAAGCTAAAACGGCTTGCCATACACAACCGTTGCTTTGTCATTCCTGGTTGAGATCTGCTGATTCATTATTACACATTCAGGTCACTGGTTAAAATAATCACTGTAAACTATTTAAGCACGATTACTCAACATGAAAAATAACTGTTATTTAATGAAATGTAAGAGTGAAAACAGTGAGTCATCGGCTGATTATTTCCATCTCCTCGGGTCTTCCTCATTTTTAGACGATACCACGAACATGTCAAAGCGATGAGTGATCAAACACACAGTTAGTAATAGTAACACACACACACACACACAGAAGAGAGAGAGAATGACCTTTACATGATCAACATGACCTGATAAAGCAGTTTAACTCGCAATATAGGCTACTGTCGTCAGGTCCAGTTTACACTCTTTATCAGTAATTGTAGAATAACTTTGATATTGTTAGCAATAATTCAACTGGACCGAAGCAGGTTTACTTGATTATAAATCATATATATTACATATATGTTATACTTAATATATATATATATATATATATATATATATATATATATATATATATATATATATATATATATATATATATATATATATATATATTCTCACTATATCAGACTAAATGAGCCACAAAAGCCTAATGCATCAAATATAATACAAAACACATTTGCAAAGTTTTTATTTTGATTTTCTTTGGTTCATTAAACTGTTCTGATTAAAAAAACTGATTATTTTTGACATCATTCTGATTAAAAATTATATCATTCATTCACAGGCACTTTAGACACAGTTGTTGCTTTGTGCTTGAAGAAGATTAAAGAAAATAGTCCAACGCCGTGGTACAGCGAGCACATACGCATACAAACACACTCACCAACACACACACACACACACACACACACCCTTAAGAGAACAGCCAGAAACATGGAGCTTAGCTGGAAGAAAACTAAACTAGAGGTTTCTCGTATTTCATGGAAAGACAGTATTATTGCGTACAGAGAGGCTTTTAAAGCTGCTAGATCTGCTTATTTACGTCTATTAGAAGAACACCAACACAACCCTACACTCTAAAAAAAAAAGGTTCTTCAGGGGTTCTTTGCGGTGGTCATGGTGCTATATAGCACCACTAAGCCCAGTTTGGTTCTTCAGCGGTTCTTCAGTGGTTCTCTGGGGTGGTTAACATGCTCTATGGTTCTACATAGCACCATATGAAAAGGTAAGTGCTATATGGCACTTAAAATGGTTCCCCTATGATTACGAGCCAATGAACCACTTTTAGTGCTATTTAGCACCATTTTTTAGAGTGTAGGTGTTTATTCAATACAGTGACTAAATCAACAAGAAATAAAGCTTCAGCTTCTAACGTTTCCCAGCAGCACAGCCGTAATGACTTTATGATCTTCATTACTTGCAAGATTGATATTATTAGGGGAAATTATAAATACGCAACCGTCTACTACAGCATCGCATCAGTGTAGTCTCCCTGAGGAAAACTCATTCATCGCTATAGGAGAGGAAGAATTGTCCAAACTCGTTAAATCATCTAAATCAACAACATGTATGACTACACTACTGAAAGAGATGCTTCCAGAGGTCAGAGATCCTCTTCTTGATATCATCAATTCGTCTTTGTTGCTAGGATATGTACCAAAACCTTTAAGCTGGCTATGATAAAACCGCTTATTAAAAAAAACACAACTTGATCCTCCAGAATTAGTGAATTACAGGCCGATCTCAAGTCTGCCTTTTCTGTCAAAGACACTAGAAAAGGCATCATCCTCACAAGAAAGAAACGAGTGAGTATTTCCCATCAGGATTTAGACTGTACTATAGTACTGAGACCACGATGACTCTTATCACCAGATAATCGTGTCTTTCTAAAGTTTCCTCTGAGCGGCAAAGAAAGAATAAAATGCCGCTCAGGCGCGAAATTGAGTGGGGAGATCCATTAACTGAGGAAATATCTGCAGTGCTCGGTTCATCCGTTATAGAGTGGAGGAAACCGGTAAATGCAGTTTACAAGTTTCATAGAAAAAGAATGATGTGGGTGTGTGTGAGCCGAGATAATGGATCATGAGAACGGCAACAGTTACACACACTCACCTCACGCAAACTCAGAATACATCACGTACTTACACTGGTTTAAATGCATTGGATAATATGTGTGTGGGCTTCATTGAAAATATATAGCCATTAGATGTATTTAAAATGCTTCAGTTTGTTTTCATATTGTAATAATGAAAGTTTCCTGCTGGTGTGAGTCCCTGACAGCTGAAGCTCATCTCCTCCGTGATCCTCATTAACACAGAAACCCTTCATCATCCCCGGTGTGGCTCATCTCCGAGACACGCATGAACTATGTGTTTCAGCTTCTTGTGTTGTTTTTGTGTTTTGTGTGTCGCTGCTTTAGTCCTCATTAAGTCGCTTTGGATAAAGGCGTCTAAATGCAAAAATGTAAATGTTATAATATATTATGAAAACAAATTAAAGCAATTATAATATCACTTTATATTTATTTTGCTTATCACTTTCAATACTTCAATTCGTTTTTACATTATGCCTACATTTTATTATGTTAAAAGCCTAATAAAGAATTGATCTCACTAGGGTGTTGTTTAGGGCTCCTCGTCATTAAAAGTATGAAACCCCAACTAAAGAAAATATTGGAAATTCATGAGCAATAAACAATCATGTAACTTTGATGGTTTAATTCTGGCTGTAGCTGACTGCATACAATAACACGTCATGGTTTCCCCAAACATCTTAGTTTTTTCATACTATATTTTTATATTAGTGTATAGAATTGAGCTTTCAGTATAACTCTTTAATACTCTGTATTCTCAGGTAATCTTAAATGTGCTTCATTTAGGGATTTCTCAATTAACTGCTTGTTTACAATTACCAATACGTTACATCAAAGGTCAGATAACATATAAATGTCACATTCAAGTTAAAAGTAACAATTGCATGTTCAAACCACTGAGTTATAAAGTATAAAGGTATAAAGTATGTTTGCACAGGTATAAAGTTTGTTTTTGCTCAGATGGCGACAAATGTCCGTCCAAAAGAGAAAAGTTTCGCTTATCAAAAAAAAAAAAAATAATAATAATTAGAGGAAACATGTTACATGCGTGTCCTGTGTTTCCCCCGTTCTTTGTGTATTTGGTAACTGCACATATAGGCCTACAGATAAATCGACTTCATTGCATAACAGATGAATTTTGGAAGATTGACTGTTATTGAAGTGATCTGAATAATGAATCATCTTCTGTATGCTTTTCAGCTGAATCTCAGTGTGTCTCATATTTGATGTTTTTTCATCACTGATTCTGTCATTTTATGTATATCACCATCAAACTGCTTTGAAACACTCTTTAATGCATAAAGCACTGTAAATAATTGATTTTACAGTGGAATCTAGCAGTCATGTGTCAGTCACACAACCATGAACAAATGAATCAGCAATGATGAATTACATAAAATCACACTAAGCAAAAACTCAGATTGGAAATTGAAATGAGTCACCTAACAGCTAGTGAAGCATCCAATCTCATGCAAATATGTGCAAATGACAAGCAGCGAGTTTGGAGACACAAAGGTTATGGGACACTTCATTTACATCCGCACATTTATCAGAGCCACTCATTCGTGAAG
The DNA here is from genome assembly GCA_030378365.1 of Hybognathus amarus. Classification (NCBI taxonomy): domain Eukaryota; kingdom Metazoa; phylum Chordata; class Actinopteri; order Cypriniformes; family Leuciscidae; genus Hybognathus; species Hybognathus amarus. The sequence goes on from JAQIUQ010007669.1 coordinate 219,386, forward strand.
CAGCGCCTGAGGACCAGTCCCATGATTCCACTGAAATCCGTCAGAAGCTGGGAACCCTCTTCACACTTGGAAGCAGACTGAGTTCCAGCGCCACTGGATTGAGACACAATCTCATATAAACAGCGAGATCTAGGAAACCAAGAGTGTTCTTTTAAAGAGCTTTTTAAGTAACGGAAATATCCTGACAGCACGACTGAATACAGGAACCCGTGGGGAATTCCTGCATGGCAGTTCTGGAAACCGTTGGGTTTCTCTCCGTCAGAACTGGATTTTCAGGAATAATCACAGTAAATCACAGCAAGTCTGGATGCATTTTAGTGGTTTTTTTTCTCTGCTCAAGTTCACAATCAACATAATCCACTAAATAGCAAATCAACTTCCATTATGTGAAACGAAAGTCTAGTGATTCAGACACTTAATGACTTCATAGAAAAGTCACAAAACCACATTCTTTCATCATTAAATCACAGAAATCATAACTGATGCATGCGAGACGTGATGTTATCACTAGTTATATTACACGGCTGTGGAATGCTTGTTATTCCCAATAACGTTGGGAGATTATTCATTTCTGTCGGAATTACAGTTTTTGCAATCGCTAACAAGCGTTTGTCCAACCAGTTGTCATATTTTCAAACTCTAAAGTTAACACAATTAGCACAGCATCGATCTTTTGTGGCCATACCATTCACACATTTCATGTCATTTTCACACAATATGCAGTCAGTGAACACATGTCCACAATGCTTACATTTTCTTAACAGACAAGCTATACCTCCCAACAAAATGATGGATTGTTTTTGAAGTATTTACAAATGTTAACACACATCATCCTACAATAGCAAAAACAAAATTCCAAACCGTAGAAACAGTACAAAACCTCTGCTTCTGCAAATATATTCAAAAACAATCTGTCTCAGCTGATAATGGACAACCAATTTACAGCTTATTTATGTTGGGTAAATTCAGCCAATCACAGCTGTTTCCAGTGTGGCTTAGACTCAGTGGCAGGGATTATTTTTTCTATAACATTGACACTTATACAGTAAAAGGACCCCTTTAGGAGTGATGTTTTTGGAAACAGAAACAGAAAAAGACAAACACTGTATGTCTGGACGATTAAGAGAAAGAGCAGGGGGCCCAGGGAGAAGAGCAGGCCCAGTGAGAGATGCAGTGAGAGATGCAGGTGCAGTGAGAGATGCAGTGAGAGGTGCAGTGAGAGGTGCAGTGAGAGGCACAGTGAGAGGCGCAGTGAGAGGCGCAGTGAGAGGCGCAGTGAGAGGCGCAGTGAGAGGCGCAGTGAGAGGCGCAGTGAGAGGCGCAGTGAGAGGCGCTGTGAGAGGCGCAGTGAGAGGCGCAGTGAGAGGCGCAGTGAAGGCGCAGTGAGAGGCGCAGTGAGAGGCGCAGTGAGAGGGCGCAGTGAGAGGCGCAGTGAGAGGCGCAGGTGAGAGGCGCAGTGAGAGGCGCAGTGAGAGGCGCTGTGAGAGGCGCTGTGGAGAGGGCGCAGTGAGAGGCGCAGTGAGAGGCGCAGTGAGAGATGCAGTGAGAGGTGCAGTGAGAGGTGCAGTGAGAGGCGCAGTGAGAGGCGCAGTGAGAGGCGCAGTGAGAGGCGCAGTGAGAGGCGCAGTGAGAGGCGCAGTGAGGAGGCGCAGTGAGAGGCGCAGTGAGAGGCGCAGTGAGAGGCGCAGTGAGAGGTGCAGTGAGAGATGCAGTGAGCACTAGTGGAGAGATGCAGGTGCAGTGAGAGATGCTGTGCAGAGGTGCAGTGAGAGATGCTGTGAGAGGTGCAGTGAGAGGTGCAGTGAGAGATGCAGTGAGAGGTGCAGTGAGAGAGATGCAGTGAGAAGATGCAGTGAGAGATGCAGTGAGAGATACAGTGAGAGATACAGTGAGAGATACAGTGAGAGATGCAGGTGCAGTGAGAGATGCTGTGAGAGATGCAGGTGCAGTGAGAGGTGCAGTGAGAGGTGCAGAGAAAGTGCTTCTTTATAAATGAGAGTAAAGAAAATCAAGGATTATAAATCAATTCGACAGAGCTCCAATACACAGCCCACTCATAATGAATAATAACTCTACTGAATCTGAGTTTGCCTCATATCTGATGAAGTTTGCTTCATTCATTCTGTCATTTTCCTGCTTTGAAATGACATATTACGGATTGACATTTAAAGACTAAAATAAAGGAAGAAAACGATAGTGTACAAAGGCAGAAAGTTAAATAAAAAGAAGAAGAAGATTGTTGTGTATGTGAGTATAAAACTCAATAATAACATGTTCCTGCTAAAAACCACAAACCACATGATGACAGTGCAAGTTTAACACACTTTAGAAAAGCCTTAAACCCATTACCTTCCATTACGCCTCAGTAACGAGCTGACAGTCTGATCCGTAATGGAAGAAGTGAAGCGTCTCTGTCAGCGCTGGAAACAGGAATCACAGCTGAGTGACGATCACTGAACCACAAACTGATCTGAGGGCAGTTCCAGCACTGGCACTTGTTCCTGTAACATCCTTAGATCAGTGTTTCCCAACCCTGTTCCTGGAGGCACACCAACACATTTTCCAAATCTTCCTAATCGATCACACCTGAATCAACTCATCAGCTCGTTAGTAGAGACTCCAAGACCAGAAATATGGGTCAGAGAGGGTGATATCCAAAATGTGCACTGTTGGTGTTCCTCAAGGAGCAGGCTTGGGAAACACTGCAAAAAATCACTTTATTTTGATGGTCCCTTTAACACGTTCTGTTGACTATGAGTAACGTTGACCCTAACCCTAACCCTAGACCTAACCCTAACCCTAACTTGTTTCAACATTTTTCAATGCTTCCACCATGGATCCTGTTTCAAGGTTTGCGTTCAGCTGGGCTTCCCTTCAGGTCCTGTAGGCCACTGTTCTTTAAGAATCTCCTCTGGTGTTCCTGTAGTTCTCTCTATTATAGTCCGTCATCATTTACTCACCCTCATGTTGAGATATACCTAGCAGACACTTTTTCTAATGAAAACAACATTTATGAATGTTCCCTGAATGGTTAAAATGTCCATTTTTTAAAATCTAAAATCTTGGTTATGTGAACGTTAAGGAAACACACTATTGTATCGTTCTTCAATCATTATGGAACGTTACTTTTGAATGTTCTCTGAACGTTCTGATACATGCAGCAACATTTAAAAAGCGTCAGACGAACATCAAACTTAAAACGTTTTAGAAAAAATGTTCCATGAACGATGTAAAATATTGTTTTTGTGCTGAGTTATTGAGAACATCATCAAAGATCAGAAACCTTCCTGGCTCGTCAGGCGTCTGAACAGAACATTTCCATATGGAAAAAAGTAATGTTGTTTTGCATTGAAAATAGGTTTATTTTTCTGACCCCACTGATTTGTTTTTGTTCTAAGCATTTTGACCTCGTAAATATATCTTGAATTTGTATGTGAAAAGAAAGAATTCCTGAGGAAGGACATCATTATTCTCCCAGTGTAATAACACCGCTGACGTCAAGGGTGTGTGAGCTGAATGAAGCAGTCACTCAAAATGAAACCTCTGTTTTGGTTTTGTCATTGTTGTTAGTGATGTCTCATCTGTATTTGTTAAGGCTTGAGTTCTCCCAGACGACACACCTGACCGCTTCAATGACGGGGTGTGCTGGTGTTGACTGAGTCTGAAACTGTTGCTCAACCGTGTCCTGTCTGTCCTCTCGCTCTGTTCAGATGATGGTCAGATGAGCGTCTGCATGATCCCTCGTGAGGTCTGACTGTCGACACGACTGACAGCGAGTGTGTCGCCTCAGGCTTCTGGATGTTCTCAGGAAGTTCATCTTTTGAGAATTAGTTTGACAACTTCACAGGAACAATAACAAGCTCTTCGTTGACTAATGAATACAATCTCACAGCAACCCTGACTGTTTCCTGTGATATTCCCAGCACATCTGTCCTCACCCAGTAACAACAGACACCAGGATCATCATCCTGACCGAAATAACAGCGTCACTCATTCACTCCGATATTCCCAGCACAGCTGGCCTCACCCTGACACGCTACACCAGTTCCGGCCCATTAATCTTATCCGATAATCTGCTCGAGGTCAGCTTCAGCTCTGAGACACCACTGCTATCATCCACAACATGAAGAAACCACAAAGTCAGTCGTACTCTGTAGATTATTTCAATAATCTACAGACTTGAACACACACACACACACACCGGACGAGACGGCGAGACTCATCTGTTGCTTCCATACAGTATAAAGTTAAAAACAAGTGAATTTAAGGATTTTTTAAATTTAACTGGAAAACAAGACAGAAAACTTATTAAGCATTTATTATTGTTATTAAAGCGTGTAATGTGACGTAATTAATCACTCATAAACCAATAAGAGCAGGAACAGGAATGAAATCTGTTTTTCCCTCTACAGCACAGATGCTCTTACTGAGAAACATGATAACACATTCAATAAATATATTAACAATACTTATAATTAAATATAATAAATCAGGAACAGGAATCGGTGGCGTTTCAGCGACTCAAGCTTTGGGATGGATGGCGGCAGTGGGGCGGGTCTTAAGGCGAAGGAGTCTCGGCCATCGGACGATTGCTGTCCTGGAAAAGTCCAATCCCGTGATCCACTCCACATCCCTCACGCGTGATTGGTGCATCCACAGGAGAGGCTCCGCCCACTGGGACTCCGGCTGGTCATCCTACACACACACACACACACACACAGTGACAGGATCTCTCATGACTCGAGTTCTCGTGCCACATCACGTAAAGCTTCATTGTGTTTCCTTCATTGTTTGAGTTGGTGGGAAACGAGATTATTGTGACAGAAACAAAACACAGGAGCAGCTGAAACCAACAGCCGAACAATGACTAAAGCTCTGTGTTCAGTCGGATGAGCATAATGGGATACGCACCTGTGTCACCGGCACATGATGCTGTTAATGTAAATCATGTTTCAAAGCAGCGCCGCACAAAAGCATGACTGAGCATTGTAGAATTTATATCATTTAAAATTAATATGCAGAAATAAAAATGCAAAGTTTTTAGTTTTGCGGCTTAATGTCACTGAAAATGAAATAAAAAATTATAATATTAATTAAAGAATGAATAAATAAAATGATTGAAAGAATGAATAAATACAATTATGACAAACATTGATGGGAAAATGTGTGAGGATGAGCTTGTGAAACAGGAAGTGAGAGTATCAGTAGGAATTGTGTGTGTGTGTGTGTGTGTCACTCACAGCGCAGCTCTCCGTGTTGTCATCTCTGTGCGGCAGAAGAAAGGAAACGCTCTGAAGTTCCCCGAACATTCTCCCACCGCCTGCGCTCGCCGCCGGCAGCTCGTCAGCACCGCGAAATAATGAGTGGGAAGAGGAACAGATGAACCTGCAACAAACCTGAACACACACACACACACTGTCAGATCACACAGCACAAGGCTTTCACTACTGTACTACTGTACACCCAAAGCGCTTTACACTCATGTCAGGCGGTCTCTCCTCAACAACACCAGTGTGATGTCCACTGGGAGGACGCGACGGCACCACAGTACAACAGCGCCAGTGCGCTCGCGACACACTCACATATTACATCTTTTGAGCATAATATGTCACCTTTAAACATGAGGGAACGATGATCATACTTACTCCTGGATCTGATCTGGAGAGTCAAAGCGTCCGTCAAAGTTGTAGTCGTACACCGGGCCAGTGACAACATTAATGCCGTTATACTGAGACGCGTACTTAAGCAGCAGAACCTCCTGGAAATACTGCCAGAGTCCTGGAGAAACACAAGCCATCAGATATACACACACACACACACACACAACACCACACTGCAGAGACACACAACAAGCCATCAGATACACACAACACAGACACACACACTGCAGAGACACACAACAAGCCATCTGATATACACACACACGCACAGACACACACACTGCAGAGACACACAACAAGCCATCAGATATACACACACACGCACAGACACACACACTGCAGAGACACACAACAAGCCATCAGATATACACACACACAGCACAGACACACACACTGCAGAGACACACAACAAGCCATCAGATGTACACACACACGCACAGACACACACACTGCACAGACACACCAACAACCCATCAGCATGCACAACACTCACTGCACACTAGCACTCACTGCACACGCACTCACTGCACACTCAACACTCACTGCACTCAACACTCACTGCACACTGACACTCACTGCACACGCACTCACTGCACACTCAACACTCACTGCACACTCAACACTCACTGCACACTCAACACTCACTGCACACTCAACACTCACTGCACACGCACTCACTGCACACTCAACACTCACTGCACACGCACTCACTGCACACGCACTCACTGCACTCAACACTCACTGCACACGCACTCACTGCACACTCAACACTCACTGCACACTCAACACTCACTGCACACTCGACACTCACTGCACACTCAACACTCACTGCACACTCAACACTCACTGCACACTCAACACTCACTGCACACTGACACTCACTGCACACGCACCTCACTGCACACGACACTCACTGCACACGCACTCACTGCACACGCACTCACTGCACACTCGACACTCACTGCACACTCAGCACTCACTGCACACGGCACTCACTGCACACGCACTCACTGCACACGCACTCACTGCACACTCAACACTCACTGCACACGCACTCACTGCACACTCAACACTCACTGCACACGCACTCACTGCACACGCACTCACTGCACACTCAACACTCACTGCACATCTCAACACTCACTGCACACTCAACACTCACTGCACACGCACTGCAACACTCACTGCACACGCACTCATTAGACTGCACACGCACTCTCACTGGCACACGCACTCACTGCACACGCACTCACTGCACACGCACTCACTGCACACGCACTCACTGCACACTCAACACTCACTCTTGAATTGTGGGAACATCGGCACCACGTTTCCAAGTGTCAGAGCGTCGAACTGATCCTCAGACGAGCTGTTCAGATCTGCCAACACAAACCGGTCAAACACAGTCTAAAACTAATACGCCGTTCACAGTAAGATCAATAACATGAGTTTAGACATTAGATGACTTTACATGTCATGACACACATCACTGGGCGGATACAGGAAGCCGTGCGTGACGTTAGAGTTGTTGAACTGCTCACAGGTTGCGCTCTGATTGGCTGGAATCCTGACGTCCGCTCGGAGACAGTCTGAGACGACCGGAGAACTTCCTGCCTACAAACACACGACTTCAGTTTATTATGAGAAGGAGATCTGCAGAAATTCTGCTGAAGACGTGAGTCATGCTGTGGTGATGTCAGCTGGTCTCTAAGCAACTGCTACTGTGTTCTGAGTGGTTGCTAAGTCACTGCTACATGGTTGCTAAGGTGCTCTGGGTTTTTGCTGTATGATAAACTTTAACATTTAGTAATACTTACTAGTGGCTTCTTTATGACTCATATATTACTGATAAGTCTGCTGTAAAGATGAAATTGTCTCAAAATTAAATAATTATAAAAAATACTAATTAAATAATAAGATACAAAAGTGTGTGTGTGTGTTCTGACCATTCTGTCCACAGTGAAGGAGCTCCAGACGGGTGTGTGTGTGTGTGTGTGCTGTAGGCCGTGATGAAGCCGTGTTGGTTCAGGATACAGTATTCAGCATCAGACTGCAGGACTCGCGACGGCCGAACATCATGTGCCGGCGCTCACTGTCTGCCACTGCATATACAGGAATAACACACATCATTATTTACGCTTTCTTCATTTCTTTGCTCTCAGTAATTACAGATTCTCGATTGCTAAGACATTTCTTTTCTCTAAACTGTGAACACAAAACCCAATTTTCAAGCTACATTCACAAAACCCCAGATTCTTCTTGCAAAAGCAAACTTTCACCTCAAAACAGTTCAATCTGTGCTCAAAACTGAACTGTTGTCAAATCGTGCCCCGAGTCCATCTACTGAACAGTCATTAAACACTACGTAGAAAAATAGAAAACACAATGCTCAGGACATCAGCTGGAGGAATGAATGTATGTTGTTCACTGTAGGATAAATGCATGTTGCAAAACCAAAAAAACTGTACATGTAGTACTTGTACAAACAAACAGAAATCTTGTGCGTTTGCCACTTGTGTACAGGAAGCCCATGTTAAAATAAAGTACAAAAATGACAAATGAGTGCATTACTCAGCCACAGCATCATGTCCGCACTGGGTCAGGCCACAGGACTCCATCCACATGTAGGGACATTTAGTCTGGCCAGGACACGGGAAAACCCTGGCAATCCATGCTTGGCAATCCTCCACACCCAAATCACCACAGGCACGTCCCATGGCTGACAGGAGTTCATATTCCTTCCATGAGGAGAAGGATTCCTCAGTGGGAAGTACGGTGGAAGGCAAAGATTACGTAATACTGTAAAACCTTCATATTAAACCACTCTCCATCCTGGAGGGCTCTGTGAAAACTCTCTCAGAATCCTCTCAGATTTCTATCCACTGTACCAGTGCTCTCTGAACGGGCTTACTCTATATGTTCACATCATTAGCCACAAGTGTGATCCATATTGAGTTGTTGTGTTCAAGTGGTGACACCTGTGCTTTATTCTGTTTGACTTTTGTCACCTGTGCTCACCATTATGCAGCACGGGTGCATCACGATGAAAATGTGTTGGCAAGTTGTGTCCAAACCGGTGAAAAGTGCTTCTGGTTTTGCCAAAAGGGCCATTGATTCCATCAGTGTGTTCAGACAACTGAGCATTTGGTTCAGACAATGGGGTTTAGTGTTTTAGTAAGTTTTTACATTGTGGGAAATCAGCAGAACACCCATAAAGCTTATTCTCTGAGATGGTTTATTTTCACAGGTTTATACCTGAATACACACATCTGAATCAAAGCCACACGTGGTCAGTCACGCATCAGTGCTGGAGTCGGTGGCGGACACTGAACATCACAGAAGACTTCTGCTGAACTCAATCAGCTCTGAGTAATAATGACTTTCATTTCTCACACACGCCAGGTTCTGCCCACGCCATCTATCTCAGGAACTTCCCCATATAAACTCAGCTTCCCCTTTCAGCAGGTGAAACAGTCCAGAGGAGAAGAAACGTCGATCACAGGTCGGATTCCCAGGGAACTGAAAACATGCAGCTCAAGTGGATCTGGATAAAAGCAATCCAGGCCAGGAATCCAAATATATGACCTTGGTGTTTTGATCTACTATTTAAAATACAGTAATAATGTAATAATAGTCAGTAGTTTACTGTAATATGTGACTCAGGCTAACTGTATATTACAGTACACTGTCACAGTATTCATTTCCACTCATGTTGCTCGACAAAAACAGGCTAAACGTACTCGCTAACTCACGTAACCTTTGTTCTCAGAGATAACGGGAACGAGTATTAGTTGACACTTTGGGAAAACTCATTTTTCTCGTAAATACTGATTTAATCACACAGTGAAACTGCACGAAAACCAATGAAGCCACAGCCTGGAGAAATGGGTCTCTAGCACGGTAGCGCGGCCAGCGAGATACCATTATCTCAGGGAACTGAGGTTAAGTAACCGAGTACCTTCCCTATCGAGACGGTTCACTCATATTGAGTCATAGTTGACACTTTGGGAACGTAATCCAATATCACGATATAATCGCAGATGAAGGGTTGTATGGCCTTGGCCTAAGGCACTTGAGGATAAGGGCCCTGAAGACCATGGCGTCGGAGCCTCGAGGGTTAACCTTCTGAGAGGGTTGAGTTTGTGTCGAGGTCAAAGCCCAGCTAAACTTCCAGGATAGTTGTAAGACCTGGCGAAGGTGAGCGGTGAGGACTAGCTGACCACCGCACGGATGTCACCATAGACCGAGGAGGAGCCATGACACTGTGGGAGCCGCCTCTCACGATGATGGGGCACTGGAGGCCCTCAGAAGAACAAGCTGAGCGATTGCATTCACTATATGATTATGGATATTAGGGCACTATATTAGGGATGATCTCTGCTTTGTGAGCAGATGCCCTTTGGTGCGACCTCCGAAGCAAAAAGCCCTATCTTAACAATCTAAACTCATGGTCTAAAGCGGACGGCGCTAGTGCACTTAGGGCCTGTCCAAATCCAAATCTGATAGTTTAAGAATGGGGAAAATGTTCATATTGTGGGAAAAAAACACACATTCTCATCTTTGGCGTCATATAGGTGACACCATATGACAGTTCGTCGAAATACTATGCACATGGCACCCTTTAGCGTCAATATAACACACATTGGTTAGGTCTGGGGTAGGGTCTGCGTCTCATACTGACCCTAAAGGATGCCAGTCACCTGTAAGACGCCTTGGGTTCTGTATGTTACATCGATGGGTTCCATGTGCAAAGTATTTCAACGAAATGTCATATGGCGTCACCATGGCAAAACACCACAGCCATGTTGTCGGAGCAGAGACAAGCATCTCCACTGTTTCTCCACGCTGGACCAGGAGCCGGTGCCGGCCTCACACAGCTCCCCCTGCTGGAGGGACCAGACCCCTTCCTTCCGGAGACCAACCCCAAGCGTCCGGCCTGGTTCAGACGAGGGTCCTTCCCAGGGTCCGGGGCCATGACACAGCCGTGGTCCAGCTTGATACGAAGGAACGTGAGGTTGTAGAGACCGTTCTGCCTGCTGACAGCGAGAGGCTCTACAGATGCGTCCTGGTTTACTCCACGACAGGCTGTATGGTCCAGCCGGAGCCAAACTTTACTGTTCTCGGCCGAGTGCCTAATCTGTGCCGAGGCTCGTCCACTGAAGGGCTTCTTCTTCTTTCTGTCTCGGGATCCAGTGAGCTGAAGATGTTTGCGCTGAAGGAGAACGATCCTGACGCCTATGGGGAGATCCGCTAACATAGACAGATGTGTGTCCCCCGCGAGTCCATCAGTGTCTCAGAGAACAGGAGTTTTCCCAAAAGTGTGTGTGTGTGCAGTGTGTGTGAGCGCTGAGAACACACTCATCAGAGAGACCGGAGCTCACCTTCAGTCGCGGTGAGATTCAGGCGCTTGTTGATGTCACTTCCACTCTGCAGAAGAGACACACACCGTCAGTGTCACACCACAAAACTAATCTTAACAAATGAAGTGTGTGTGTGTGTGTACCAGTGCAGCGCAGCTACAGCCCAGTGTGTGTGGGGGCTCCAGGCTGGTGAACGGGCACTGCGTCGGGCCGCTCTGCTCGCTCGGGGGTCGGGGGTCGTGGACCGGGGCCCGCAGCAGGTGATTCAGGCTCCCGTGGGTCCCGTTATTGTGGGACGGGGAGATCTCCAGCACATCTGAACACATGCAGAGCGGGACGGGCTGAGGACGTGTGTGTTAGAAACTAAACTATATTTCATACTGTGACGCGCTTCAGGTCAGACTGTGCTCTATAATAAAGACCTCATACCACACATGAGGTTGTACAGCTCGATGTTGGAAAACGGATCCACTTCCGTCTGAAAGAGGAATTTAGGGCCAAAACTGAGAAACGCAGCCTGAGAGAGAGAGAGAGAGAGAGAGAGAGAGTCACACAAACACACGACACAAATCTTGACATTTACATTCACTGTTCAATCACATGTTCTCAAAAATTCACACATCACACAAATAACACTGACTCATTCAGACTCGCTTCGAACATCTGTGAAAAAATTACAGCATCACACACACACGCACACACACACACACACCTGCATGCTGTAGATGTCATTATCATATCCATGATTTCCTCCGGAGCAGAATGTGAGAGACCCCGGATACCTGCAGTCACACACACACACACACACACACACACACACACACACACACACGCTCAAAAGTTTGAAATAATTATGTTTTTAAATAGTTTTGAAAGAGTCTCTTCTGCTCACCAAGGCTGTGTTTATTTGGAATAATATTTTTAACTAATGTAAATCTGATACACATTTTTCTTTGATGAATATAAAGGTCAAAAGAACAGCATTTATTTGAAATAGACTCTTTTGTCTCATGATTGATGTCTTTCCTGTAGCGTCTGATGATGGTGATGATGATGTACCTCTCGAAGAGCCAGCGCGGGGTCACTAACACACTCACGTCCTCGATGCGCCGGTTATAGGCGTAATGGAAGCGTTTGGGCAACAGGTGTTTCAGGTACGGCTTGATCTGCTGCTCAGGACGCTTACACTGGAACACAACACACACACACACCATCAACACACAGCTGTCAGCAACACACACTCTTGACCAACACACATCCATCATCAACATACACTCACACATACATCATCAACACACTCACACACACCCTTCTGTAGATTCAGCACGCTACAAAACACAGATGTTTGACTGATCACACACACGCTGAAACATGTTCATTCTCCAGCTGTGTTCAGAATTTGACAGTGTGTAAAGCGCACACACACACACACACACACACACACACACACACACACACACACACACACACACACACACACAAGTTTGTCTTTTAAGTAAATGATTTGAAAACAATATATTTTATGCTAGAAATCATAGGTCGGGTTATAACTGTTAATCTCTTATTAAACAATCTGAGTGTATATCGCTATAAAACTCGTGACACAGTTATAACTGTATTTATGTCTGAGGTGACGAACGACACTCGCTGAATTAAACATGCATGATGAGATTACATCTGAATTATTAAATAACAGCTGGAAATATGACACTTACCGACATGTTTGCCACGAGCGCAGCCGCGTCCACTGTCAATCACACACACACACACACACACACACACACACACACACATACACACACACGTCATGAATAAGTTTTACAAGAAAATTTCAGTCATCAAAATTTCTGGTTTAATTGAATGTGTCACTTACTGTTTCTGTGTAATTAATTGTGAGATTTTTATTAGTTGTGGACTGTTATTGTAAATTTAGAACTAATTTTGTAAACACCGCGTTATTCGCTGTAGTGTACGTATGTCTGAGGTGTCAACGGGCCTCAAATCTGGAATTCATAAACAAACTTGACTTAAAGTGATTCGTTTTAATTAAAAATAATTTTAATATTATAATTATATCATTTTAAATTAATAATTGTTTGTAAAATTTACCCGGTCAATTTTTGAGTGAAAAACCTTTTTTTAGTTCTGAACTGTGTGTTTGACCTACGTGTGTGTGTCTTGTCTCGAGGGGTCATTCTGAACTGTGTGTTTGACCTACGTGTGTGTGTCTTGTCTTTTGCTCTGATTTGTCCAAACGGACCCTCACTGACAAACAGATGATCAACATCAGACACAAAATCCTGCAGAGCTTCTTTACGATCACAGCTGGTCTCCTCCATACCTGCAAACACACACACACACACGTCACATTTGCACATTGAGAGTTTCTCCGCAGTTAAACGTGTGTGTGTGTGTGTGTGTGGTTTACCGTGATCTGCGACGATGATGATGTTAACACACTGATGAAGGTTGAGCTGTTCTGAGGCCGTTCATAAGCTGACCGATGACTCTGTCCACACCCTGCAGAGCCATGATCAGCTACACACACACACACACACACACACACACACACACACACACACACACACACACACATCAGACAGATGTATTGAAGCAGAATCTTTTTAGTACATATCTTCTGTTGCTTTGACCTTCATATATCAGACAGGAAGTGATGTGAGGAAACTATCATAGACCTAGTGTGTGTGTGTGTGTGTGTGTGTAACTATGTAACACTGTTGAAATTCTGGGAATAATCATTGATGATCATTCAATTTCAGATCATTGATCAATTCAGAAAAAATGGCAATATACAATTAATTATTTTACTACTATTATACACATCCCAAAACAGCTCAGAGTGTTGAAACATTTTCCTACAATTTCAATGTGTGTGTGTGTGAGAGAGAGAGTGTGTGTGTGTGTTTTCTTACTCCTCCACTGACGGGTCCAAAACTCGTGTCCAGAACTGTCAGGCTCCTCCAGGTACAGTGTTCAGGAAATTCTGCCTAAAGACCAACAACAGCAGAAACACACAGATGAGTGAGCAAACTCACCCCTGACCCTAACCCTGACCCCAACCCTGACCCTGACGCTGACCCTGACCCTGACGCTGACCCTCAACCCTGACACTGACACTGACGCTGACCCTGACCCTGACACTCACCCTGACCCTGACCCTAACCCTGACCCTGACGCTGACCCTGACCCTAACCCTGAGCGCTGACCCTGACCCTGAACCCCGACAGCTTGACCCTGACACTGACCCTGACACTGACGCTGACCCTGACCCTGACACTGACCCTGACCCTAACCCCCACCCTGACCCTGACCCTGACGCTGACCCTGACCCTGACCCTGACCCTAACCCTGACCCTAACCCTGACAGCTGACCCTGACCCTCACCCTGACCCTAACCCCTGACACTCGACACTGACCCTGACGCTGACCCTAACCCTGACACTGACCCTGACACTGACCCTAACCCTGACCCTAACCCTAACCCTGACCCTAACACTGACGCTCGACCCTGACCCTGACGCTCACCCTGAACCCTGACCCTAACCCTGACCCTAACACTGATGCTGACCCTAACCCTGACGGCTGACCCTGACGCTGACCCTGAACCCTGACCCTAACCCTAACCCTGACCCTAACACTGACCCTAACCCTGACCCTGACCCTAACCCTGACTGCTGACCCTGACGATGACCCTGAACCCTGACCCTAACACTGACCCTAACCCTGACGCTGACCCTGACCCTAACAGCAGAAGCACACAGATGAGTGAGCAAACTGACCCCCTGACCCTAACCCTAACCCTGACCCTGACCCTGACCCTGACCCAACGTGATGATAATGCTGAGGTTAAAGTGTCTTGAGAAGGTTTAGTTGTTACTGTATGAACACAAACACACGAGCACGTGATCCACTGAAGACATGATGAAGATGATTTACCGTTTATCCTCCGGCAACTGCAGCCACCGCAGAACTGTGAAGACCCTCTCCTCATACGGGACCTTACTACACACACACACACACGCACGCACGCACGCACGCACGCACGCACGCACGCACGCACGCACGCACGCACGCACAGCACGCACGCACGGACGCACGGCACTGGCATGCACGCACGCACAGCACGACACAGCACCGCACGCACACACACACACACACACACACACACACACACACACACACACACACACACACACACACACACACACACACACACACACACACACACACACACACACACATTAATGGGTGATTAATGGTTCAAATCTGAATACACTAAACACATGTATGTTTGAGTGCAGTAGATTCGACGTGTGTGATATTCATTTCTGCTGAGATATCGACACACTGACTCGTACAAATATCTGACAAAGGGCTATCTATCAAAAAGTGTGTTTTCACTTTGAATTAAGTTTATTATTTTGACCAAAAAACACATTTAGTGTAAACCCCTAATATCTTCAGTCGTTTTGTTTCTGAGCAAATAAAAGCATCTTGATTTGAGAATGTTTTGTTGTTTGTTCAGGAAATCAGGGACAGAAACACTGAGGAAGAACGTCATGTTGTGCAGGACA